>CM035113.1:51957537-52557537 GCA_020205505.1 Panax japonicus
GATCGTTCGTTCACTCTGGCCATCTATTTATGGATGATAAGCCGTACTCATTCGCAGTCAAGTTCCTATACATTCCTGTAGTCTCTTCCAGAAGTTTGACGTGAATCGCTGGTCTCTATCGGACACAATTGACACTGGCACTTCATGTCTCGAACGATCTCCTTAATGTACAATCTGGCCAACTGATCAAGATTGAACCTAATCTTTATTGGTAAAAAGTGCACTGATTTCATCAGTCTGTCCACTATCACCCAAATCGCATCGTATCCTCTCTGACTAGTTGGAAGACCCACCACAAAATACATCGTGATGTGCTCCCACTTCCATTCTGGTATTTCCAAAGGTTGAAGTAATCTGCTAGGTCCTTAATGTTCGGCTTTTACTCTTTGACATGTCATACATTTCGCCACGCATTCTGCAACATCCCTTTTTATATTCGGGCACCAAAACTGTCGTGTAAATCTTGATACATCTTTGTGCTTCCTGGATTATTGAATATTTTGAGCTATGAGCTCCAGTCAAGATTTTATCTTTCAGCTCTGATGTTGTGGGACCAAGATTCTTCCGTCGCACCGAAGTAATCCTTCGGTATCGATCTTGTATTTCATATCACTACCGTTAACCATAATCTCTTTTATCTTCCCAAATTCTTCATCTTGTAACTGAGCGTTCTTCACCTTGTCCAGTAAAGTTGGACCGGCTTCTAACTGGAATAGGCGTTCGTCGATTCCTGTGGAAATTTGATTTCCAGCTCTAGCTTGTCATTGCTGAAATGAGCTTCGCATGAGTTGTTATCAGCATCAACTTCTCCCGACCGTTCCTACTTAAAGCATCTGTAACCACATCTCTTTACCTGGATGATAAAAGATCTCACAATCATAATCTTTTATCAATTCCATTCACCTTCTTTGACGCATGTTCAATCCTTCTGAGTGAAAAAACACTTTAGACTTTTGTGGTCTGTGTAGATCTCATATTTCTCTCCATAAAGATAGTGACTCCATATCTTGAGAGCAAATACTACTGCAGCCAATTCCAAATCATTAGTCGGATAACCTTTCTCATAATCCTTCTATTGTCTTGATTCATAGGCAATAACTTTGACGTTCTGCATAAGACACAACCCAATCCTTCGTGTGAGGCATCACTATACACCATAAATTTCCTATATTATCCGGTAGGGTTAACACAGGTGCCACACTTAGCTTCTTCTTCAAATCTTGGAAGCTCTCCTCACATTTCTCCATCCAAATGAATTTCACATCTTTCCGTGTCAAATTTGTTAACGGAGTGGCTATCTTGGAAAAATTTGGAATGAATCTTCTATAATAACCAGCCAGTCTCAAGAAACTCCTCACCTCCAAAGGTGTCCTTGGTTGTTCCCAATTTATTACAGCTTCCACTTTCGATGGATCCACTGAAATCCCCTCTTTTTCAATCACATGACCCAAAAATTGTACACGATCGAGCCAAAATTTGCACTTAGAGAATTTCGCGTACAGCTTTTCCTTTCTTAGTGTCTCCAATGTCAAACGTAAATGTTCCATGTGTTCTTCTTGAGTTTTGGAATACACCGAATGTCGTCGATAAATACCACTACGAACTTGTCTAAGAATGTTTAAATACCTGTCATCAAATCCATGAACGTAGCAGGGGAATTTTTAAACCAAAAGACATACACCAGAAACTTGTAATGTTTTATACCGAGTTCTGAATGTCGTTATAGGTATATCATCATTTCTTACCTTCATTGGTGATACCAACTTCTTAAATCTATTTTGGAGAAGTACTTAACACCCTTCAACTGTCAAACAAATTATATATTCTAGGCAATGGATACCTATTCTTAATAGTGACCTTGTTTAACTCCCTATAATCAATGCAAAGACGCATGATCCTTCCTTTTTCTTCACAAATAATACTGGCGCTCCCCAATGTGATACACTTGGTTGAATATATTTTTGTCCAGCAGCTCTTGCAGTTGCACCATTCAGTTCCTTCATTTCTATCGGAGCCATTCTATACGGGGCCTTCGATATCGGTGCAATTCTGGCGCTAAGTCGATTACGAACTTAATCTCTCTATCAGACGGAAGTCCTGGAAAATCATCCATAAATACATCTACGAATTCCCTAACCACTGGTATCTCCTCCAGTTTCGCACCATTTTCCGAGTATCGACTATGTAAGCGAGATAAACACACACCTTTACTTAACAACTTCTTGGCCTGCATAATCATCAGACATTTCATTTGTCTAGTTGATTTGCTACCATAGAAAACTACCTTTGACGGAGTCATAAGGTTTACACACTTCTTGTGGCAATCAATTACTACTCCATATTTGAACAGCCAATCCATTCCTAAAATAACATCAAATTCTCCATGTCTAATTGGGATTAAATCTACCATCAGGATATTCCCTTTAATGTTCATCCTACATTTCTTATACGAACCTAACATGAATCACTTCCCTATTCGCAATTTCTATGTTCAAAGGGAAATTCAGTTCTTCTCTCGGCAATTCTAACCTCTTAGCAAATTCATCAGATATAAATGAGCAAGTAGGACCCAAATTAAATAATACATAAGCATTAATATCGTTGATTGGGATAATACCTGACACCACATCTTTTAATTGCACAACATCCTACATAGTCATGTGGAATGTTCTGGATGTGGGTTTGTTTGATGATGTAGGTCAAGTAATGGCCCATGTTCCTCCTCTGCTACCTCCCTGCTTCTTTTTGTTTCTCCAACCTTTTCTGAGGGCATTCACGAGTAAAGTGATCCTTGGATCCGCACGTAAACAACATTCTTCTTGGGTTGGGTGCAATCTGGGGCCATATGACCTTCCAGGCCACAGTTAAAACATGCATGTTTCCCCATCAAGTACACCCCCTTATGAAACCTCCCGCATGTAACACATGCTTCAAACTTCCTAAATTACTGGTTACCTTGCTGGTTTGCAGTACCCCCATTTCCGTTCCACTTCCTTTTCAAATTGTTGTTGTTGTTGTTGCCATTTCCATTGCCTCTGCTACCATTTTTCATTTCCCCCTCATTCTTCTTCTTCTTCTGTTCTTGATTGAATTTTGTCACTGCCTCACCTCCACCTTCAACGAGTACTTCCTTCTCCATCACTTCTATAAACGTCTTCAAATGGAATAGAAACCCTACTGTACAGCTAGGGCTTCAGTCCCTGTTCAAATCTCTTCACCTTACGTTCATTTGTGCTGACCTGATATGGCGCAAACCTCGCCAATTCGTTGAATTTCGCAGCATACTCAGATACCTTCATCGTTCCCTGCTTTAGTTCCTAAAACTGAACCTCTAACTGACTCTTCGAACTCTCTAGGAAATAGGTCTCGAAGAATAACTCCTTGAACCTATCCCAGGTCATCACTTCTGGTCCTTCCCGAGTTTTACTGGCCTGCCACCAATAACTGCTTCTGCTTTCAACATGAACATTGCAAAAGTATTGTTTTGTTCATCCCCTACCCTAGCGACTTTAAACACCTTCTCACTTTCCATAATCCAGGTCTGTGCCTCGACCGGATTCATGGACCCAGAAATTCAGGTGGTCCAACTGCCTTAAATCCTTAAAGTTGTGCTTTGGTTCTGAGGTTGATTCTATAACGCTCTTGTTAGTAATGTTACTAGTTGTTGGACGAATATCTTAAACATCGTTATTGTTAGTTCTCTCATTGGTTCTCTGTCATGGTGGTTCACGTCTGGGAGGTATTTTCTGTTAAAAAAACATCTATTAAACTATTACTCAACTTCTTAAAGTATTTGCTAGTTTCTTTCCTCCATAAAAGAAATAACCACATAACACATAACACTTTGACATAAAATAATCACTTTTATTTATTCATCCTTACTTTGAAAAACATAAAAATAATAGCATCATGCTATTTACATTCCTTCCATGAACTACAAAAGTTACAGGACAACATCAGCATTCTCATATCCCATGTTTACTTAACACTAGGGATTTTCACATTATTTAACACTTATTTACGTGTATAACAGACACATTTGCCTACGATGATCTATTAAGATACTCTGAACCTTTTGATGCTCTTCTTCCATAACTCGGAACATTTTTTCGGTGATCTAACACGTATGATGGTAGAGTCTCGAACTGAATTGGATAACCCATGATCCCGATCTTAAGCTCGATTGAATCATGGTATTGAATACTTTATCCATCTCCTCCATCTTCATCCTCTTTGTTTGTGCGTCCCTTAATGCTCTTTCTAGTTCGTGATAAGCTTCCTTGCATGCGTCTTCAGCTTTCGCCCTCTTTGTAGCTACTTCCTTTAGCTTGTTCTTCAGTTTCCTTATGACCATCTCGATCAGTGTTCCTTTTTCTCCTTCAGTCTGCATCAGCTTCTCTTCAACATAGTTAGACATTCATCTCGATCTTGGATATCGTCGTCCCTTCTGCTGTCATTGTAGTCTGTTGTTCAGCTAATCTCTTGCAACTCCTCAACTGTGTCCTGAAGTTCCACGTACGGTCATAGACTTCATCATACATACGAGCAACCATCGAGTTTAGTGGAGTCTCTTCCTCCTCGCCTCTTCATCATCATCCTCATGTGGCAACTCCACGGGTCCTCCTCATCCGTCTCCACATATCATCATCCTCAACTTCAACCACTGTGACCAAGGGGGCTGACTCCCGTCCCAGTAGTTGTTCCCAAAACAACCTGAATGTCGTGAGGCTCCTCCTCTATGGCATCTAAGGTTCTTTCCTCTTAGCCTGACTGGCTTCTCCTTACAGTAGTCATCCTGACAACAAAGTTTTTTTAAAAATTTTAATTATTAATCATTTTCTACTCGATACTCACGAGCACATAAGTTATAAACACATAAGCAATAAGGGTGTTATTACTTCTTCCTTAAAACTCGATAACCGATTATCTCCCCTATCTTTTCAAAGGTTACTTCCTAAGGCTTTTCCCCCACCTAAGGTTCATAACCTAAAGCTTTGATAACAAACTATGACACCCCCCCAAATCCGGTACTTCATTACCTCAAGATTTGGTATTCACTTAAATAAAACAATCATTTAATACTACCCAATCATAATAATTGAAATAAAACCTGCCCATACAGGATTACATTAAGTAAAAAAATCTCCCAGGTCATCTAACCTTTACAAACAATCATTCATGAGGAAAATGTAAATAAACTTTGTTACAATATTTAAACCAAAATCTGATAATAAAACTATCAAAACAGTTACAAGTCTTCAATACTTATTCATCTTTCCCTTTCCTTACTGATGCTATGTACGTCACCCTTTCCATCTTTAGCTGTAAGGATTTTACAGGCAAGAGTGAGCAAACTAGGCTCACTTGGAATAATCAATAAATAAACTTTAACCTTTACATCACTTGCCAAATACTAGGCTTAATAGAACTAAACAATATATTCTATTAACATTCTAAAAATCATAACATTCACTGAGGTTCTAATGACCACGAACCATGTCCACAGTTATAAGTAATCTTTCAACTTTAACTTTAACCGTTATACGCCTATAAGGACTCATAGGTACTTAGGAGGATCAATCCTTCGTACATGTATTGTATACAACATTTCAGCAAAAAGTATAAAACTAAGTGCAACCCCTAATAATAGGGTTGTTCATCTCAGTATTTAGAGTACAAGTCCGCACCAAAGTCAGTTTGGTTTGGATACACTTCAAGGTAATTTAGAATTCAACGGACATCAACTAAGTATTAGTTGAATAAAAGATAATAACACTATGTTATTGAATAATCATAACTGAATAAAATTGCATTCTAAGTTCATGCTTTAGGAAAAATCTAATAGCGTAACAATTGAATAATCTATTATACCTTGCTTTGAACAATACTAAGCTAAGGTTACATCTTAGAACTCAATATAAAGCATGCATAACAAAAAATAACTTGAACGATAAACTGGTTCAACGGAATAAAGGTACTTGAATGCTAATATAACAAGTTTTGAGTTAGGAAAACTTGTATAATCATAACAACTTGTTCGACGAAAGTGTGGAGATGGGAAACTTGTACTATCATGAATAACTAGATACAATCAAGTTGCTTAATGAAAGTACTTTACTCAATACAGTATAGAATTATTAAATTTTCATAACGAAGATTTAGGATTAGAAAACTTGCTCAACTATTATAAAAGTAGAGTTAAAGAACTTGCCTTGCGCGTAGATTAAACTGTTATAATCCAAATCAGAATATCCTATATACATATGTTATCATAACGTTATCAGTCATTATCAATTCTACATCACGTATGGTTTAAATGTCTAACCATGTAATCAATTTATATTCCTAAACGATAATAAACTCGTTAGGTATTAACACCATGTTCGTTCAACACATTACAATACTAAAATAAAAGAATTATTCGGCATATAGCATTACAACTAACAATTTAGACTTTTGTGCAAGACAAAAGTCATTTCTGAGCATTAAGTTAAGTGGCGCTGCGGCGCCACAGTTTGAACTGTAGGTCGCGACGCGACGCTAAGGGTGGCGCTTAGGAGCGAGAAATGTATAAGGACTCGAAGCTGCGGCGCGAATTTCAGCACTGACTCGGCGCTGCGGCGCGAAGTCTGGCTGGGGCGCTGATTTTGGCGCTAAGGCGCGAGAAAGTCGAGCTGGGCGCGAATTTTTATGTTGGGGCGCCGAAACTCACAGAAACCAAACCAAGAAAAGAGTAAACTACTGCCTTAATTTATTTAACACCAATTAACATGTACGACTTCACGTAAAATACACATGAATGTTAAAAATCATCCATATACCAATGACCTACCATTAAACAACAATTTTAGAAAACTTAATCCTTGAAACCATATTTTAAAACTCAAACTCCATTATTAACAATTGATAATCACAGTGAACATTGTAAGTCTGTAAAAATTCAATTTGATTCCTTTAAAACACCAACATACCCCACATATAAACCAATTTAACATATATAGTTCAATTTCTCAATTAGGATACACTAATTTTGATATTTCTACAAAACATACGTTCATACATGAATTTTTACTATACAAACCAATTTCCTTCCTTTATCATGTAATAAGCATACAGTAATGTATATATATATATATATATATATATTATATATATATATATATATATATATATATATATATATATATATAGACATTCTAGTGATAACAATTACAATTACACATATTATCATAACTCTCTACCCAATTATACAAACATGGTTTTTTAGAGATTTGGTAGAAGTCTTATACACAGTGATTTTTAAGAAAACAAAGACATAAAATTTCACAGAGACTATATAATGTAAACATATATGATAAGGTTTATAGAACATACCTTTAATTTGTTTAGACGACACTTATAAATCAATGATAAAAGATTGTAGAATTCAAAGACTTGTCTTTCTCTTACTTCTCCTCTTTCAGACTCTCTCTTTTCTTACTTAGGCTTAGGTTTAGACAAATGTGTAAACTAAAATCCAACTGATCATCTATGCGTACTCTAAAATAAGCCAACGTCAAAGAAATGCTACTTGTCATTATAAACCTAATAATTACTATCAGGTATCAAACATATAATGTATAACGTATAATTATATATTTTATTTGTTTAGTTTATTTTATTTAAAATCCAAAAGAAATCCCAAAAGCCATATGCTTTGTTTGGCAAATAATTTAAAATTAAAGGGTTAATATACGTAAGCCTTGTTTGGCAAAAACCAAATTAAAATTACTTTAATTTATTTTAATAACTCTTTATAACATAGCTATTTGTCATACTTTATTTAATAAAAATTTATTTAATAATTCACTTAATCACATAACTCAATCCACATAACACATTAACTATTTAACAACTAAATAATTAACTAAATCAAATCAATCAAATTGAACAATTATTTATCCAATAATAAACACATCCAATAAATATTTATATAAATCAATAAATATTTATAATTTATATTTACAAAAACTTGAATGTTACATAGGTATTGTACGAGGTAATGAATACGAGTATGATACGAGGTATTATACGAGTATGTATGAATGATGGTATATCGTATATGATGAATTAGTATATGAATTATAATACAAGAATTATACGTATAGAATACGTTATAAGGCTTTAAGCCAAATATAATGGATTTGTTGAATTGTGTAGAAAATTGTATTGTTTAATGGGAAGTGTGATAAGGCCCAAATGTAAGTATGGTTAAGGTCAATGTAAATTAATGAACAAGCCCAATTGTTTGTTTAATTGTAAGCCCAATTTATAAGTTAAGTTAGTTAAGCTAATTAAATTTAAAGCCCAAAGCAAGGATGATCCATGGAGCAACCCATGAGCACATGGATGACCCAAAGTGATGGCCAAGTAAAGTACTTAGTGGCTAAGCAAAGGATAAGCTATGTGATTAACAAACAAACTTAAAGGCTAAGTAAGTGTGGTGAGCAAACAAAGTGCTTATAAGTGATGAACAAGTAGAATTAAGGATTAAGCAAAGGAAGTAAGGAGCAAGTAATGGATAATTATTGTGGTTAGCAAGTTAACTTAGTGCTTAAGCTAGGAATAGTAAGGAGGTGGGATGGGTTTAACTTAGTGATAATTATTGTGCTTAAGCTATAAATAGGAAGCTTTCTAGGTCATTTTTTTCTTTCTCAAAACACCAACAACTTATAGCTTATTATTTAGAGAGAAAAAGCTACAAAAGCTAGAAAAAGTTAGCCTTTATTAATTCAAGAAGCATGAAGAAGATTAAGGTTTGATCAAGTAATCTCCAAGGGTAAGATTTTGAACCATAATTCTCTTTCTCTTCATTTATTAGAGAAGTGGGTAGTGGTAGAACATGTATGCTAAGAAATGATAAGAATGATTAATCATTGGATTTAAGCCGTATAAGCCATGAATAAGTAATTCAAACTTAATTAAGTTATGAACTTATGAAGATCTTATAAGAACTTCTCATATGTTAACATTGAGGAAGCTAGTATGATAACAATAAATAAGAATAATAGTTAGAAGTCATGAATTATCATAACTCATGAGAAAAGAATTCATAAGTAATTTATATTTTTATAAGTTACAAACTCACAAAGAACAAGTAATAACTTATCATGATTATAAGTTAATGAAGTAAGTATGTTAAGATGTTAGTATGATGGAATGAATCCATTTTAAAAGAAGAACAAGTCCTAAGTAACGAAGTTTTGTCAGAATTCACACGATTTGACGATAATCGTCGAATTTGTGAAATTCTCAGAATGGAAGTCAAATTTTGATATTGAGCTTAGAAACATTTGTTTTCAATGGAGACAAGTCTTATTTGGCATTATATAGTTGTGGACTCTAGAATGATCGAATTCTGACTTAGAACGAATAAATGAGCATTGAACGCTCACGAACGTTTATCGTGTTCGTTAAAAATGGACTAATAGGTGAATTTTTTGTTAACGAAGTCAAATAGATAAAATTCTTGTATGAACACGTACAATATATGATTTGTGAAACATAGGCTCTTGAACGAGCCAATTCGGACTTATAACGAAGAAGTTACGAGTCCAGAAATCTCACAAGTTTAAAAATCTGTCAAAATTATCTGTGGCACAGAGTCCACGCCGCGGCGAGACTCCAAGGCAAATAACTGACGCCACAGCGCCAAAATAGCCCTCAACCCCTAGAAACTCACGCCATAGCACGACCCGTAACGAAGGGACTCGTGACACAGCGCTGAGTCCAGTCTTCTAGCCCAATGAGTGACGCCTCAGAGTGACATAACATAGGATCACTGTCGCCGCAGCGCCAACCTTATAATTTAGATAGTGAAGAAGGTGTACATGTTGAGCATAAATAGTATATAATTAAACACTTATTCAATGAACTTAATAAAACATTATCAATTCATGATTAAACCTTAAGTATGATCACTTAGAGTTCAAGAAAGTCAATTGCATGTGAACGTAAGAATGATGTACCGAAAAGCCAGAACCAATAATAATAAATCTAATACGTAATTAGATTGAGAAGAAGGGTAAGATTCTTTATGAACTATGTATGTCCATGACTTAATGTGGTATGGTATGTGGTTATGTGTTGTAGAGACCGTAAAAACTCAAAGGAAACGTAATTTTACTGTAGCAGACGATGAAGGCAAGTTTTTGTAAATGCTTGTCTAACCTTAGTGTTAGTCAGGTTTTCAATGATTCATATTATGAGATGAATGAATAGTTTTACGAAAGAGTCAATGCTAGTTTTCCTTTGCTAGACTAAATCATGAAGAGTTGATTGATTTCTTAACAAGTTGTCCATATAGAATTGATAACGCTATCCTGCGCCAATTGTTTTGTACGGATTCAAGGTAAGCATGTGTATCAATAAATAAATTTATTTTCATCGAGTATTCGATGGGCACGTGAGGTTGCCACAACTTAAACGTATACACATTTAATGAATGTAATGTTGATCAATATAGAGTACTATAGGCTGATCACCTAGATGTGCTCGTAAGCTATGCCGGACTTACGGACTTCGGCCCGGGATGTCCTTTTCATATTACTTATGAAATGCTCATGGTCTTAGACCAGGAATTTATGTTTTACTGAATATTGTTGTTGTAAAACGTTTTGAATGAAAAGAAATACTATTTTGAATTATCGATAGTACTTCATAAATATTGCTAAGTTATTGAAAATATATGATTCCTATGTTTCGAGCATGCTAATTTTATTAGAATTGTTGTACTTGTTGAGCTAGTTAGGCTCACTCTTGCTTGAACAATATGAATATAGCTAAGATTGAATGAACCGATGGATCTGGCAATGATAAAGGGCAGGCAATGGTGAACCCGTAGCTTACTTATGAAATAGTATAGTTTTGTAAGAATACTGATGAGTGAGTTTTATACACATGAATTGGATACATTTGGGCTTAATTTATTATTGTTCTCAAGTCTTTTAAGATGTTTTTATGTGTTTGTGTCTATTCAAGCATGTTTTATATTGTTTTGTAGGATTTGGGATAAAAGTTGCATGGATCGACGTTTGGGGTGGCTAGATTCGCGTTTTCGGCTTGCCATTTACACAGTAGTCACTTCAGAGCCAATTTGACTATAGCTCCGGACATTATTTCGAAACCTTCAAAGAATGAAAGTTGTAGATCTACTTCTCCTCTTTCCGGATCATCTTGAATCATCAAAATCGGAGTTCGGACGAAGAAGTTATGGCCGTTTTTCCAAAGGACGTCGGAGCAGTGTCAGATTTTGGGCCAGCGCCAGGGCGCGATTCTTAGGCTTAATTCTAGCGTCGGGGCGCTGGTGAGCATAGTTTGGCACCGTTGCCCAGTGCTGGGGCGCTGGGAAGAGGCTTGGTACGGTCTTGGACGCGTTTTGGGCGAATTTTGACACCTTTTTAACTCCAAATTTGATTGGGTTTGTTCCTAAGCTAAAAATTAGACTTGTAACCTATAAATACATGATGTAAGGCATAAAATAAGAGGAGATTACATAGCTTAGATTAGATATACACTCTATTAGATTAGAACATTAACCCTAGTTCTTATTAGTTTTGGAGATTGAAACAACTTGGAGATCATTGAAGATCAAGAGCAAGAGCAAGAGGAGAGCATCAGATTTGCTGACAACAGATTCTATTCTCTTCTCTTATCATACTTTTATCTTTTAATATCTATTCAGTTGTGGATTCTTGGTTTCCATTCATTAATTATGAGCTAACTTTTTTTTTAAGATTTCAATTGAACTTTTTATGGCTATGAATTAGTTATTCATTATATTCCAATTATTTATGTTAAAGAGAGTTGTTTATCTTGTCTTGTGCATATTGCTTAATTATCTGATCAGTAATTACTTTGTTACTCTAGAAGGAATTGGAAGAGGAATTCTAGGGTTAGAACTGGGCATGATAACATGTGACTTAGTTATTTGCATGGTAAATAATTAGGTTTGTGAATTGAATGGAAATATATGTTCACCGCATGTAACACATAAGGAATTGGGATTAAAGGAGTTTAATTCACTTATTTTGCATAGGAATATAGCAAGATTAATCTGGATTAAATAGAAGGCAATTGATCACTTGGAAAAGGACTTTTGGCATTTGAGAATTCCTGTTAACAATTCAGTAGGCATAATAATTGGGATAATTGGATAATTGATTTATAATTCATAATTGGGGATATTGAAGTCTTAATCTTTATTTATTTGAATTCATTCGTTAAAATCATAGTTTTAATTAGTTAATTTAGTTTTCTTAATTAGAAAAAACACGATTTGAGATTGTTTAAATAAAATTAGTTTGGTTAAGAATTAGTACTTGGTGATTTTTATTAAATAATTCCTCATGGGAACGATACTCTACTTTCACTTAATTACTTGTTGACCGTGTATACTTGCACGTATTCATTGATTGCGAAATCGCATCAACAAGTTTTTGGCGCCGTTGCCAGGGAATTAATTTAATAATTATTGTCCAATATTAATTTTAATCAAATTAGTTTTAATTTAAATATTTTTATTTTTATTTTTATTTCTCTTTCTATAATTCTCTCTTTTCAGGTACCATGGATGACTTTGTGTATCAATGGCCATACACGAACATGACTCAACCAAGGGGAGCGGAGATTGAAAGACTCGAGAAACTTTCTGCATTGTCTGCACAAATTGAGAAACTTTCGAGGATGTTTGAAGCTTTTAAAGCTCAGCGTCGTTAAAGTATGGCGGTTACTTGTGATTATTGTGCTAAAAATCATATGAGTCATCAATGCGCCATCAGTTTCGAGCCGGTACAGTATAGTGGAGATTACCCCAATAATTATGTCTATCCCAACAACTATCATCAGGATTGGGGGTATCACCCGAATTTTTCATGGAGTAACAATCAAGCTGCAGCTTAACCACCTAGACAACAACACACCTCCGGATTTCAAAATCCGACTCAACAACCAGAGAGGATATCAAGTTTGGAAGAAGCCTTAGAAAAATTCATTAGAGCTTATGACAAAAGAACGAGGAACAAGATAAGAAATTGAGTCAAGTAGATCTTACTTTTCAAAGTCATGGGGCATCGTTAAAGAATTTGGAAAATCAATTGGAACGATAGGACATGAGTTGAACAACCGTCCTCGATACACCTTGCCCTATGACACAGATTCCGAGACTGATGGTGAGCCCGAGCCAAATCTACAACTGGATGAGCCACGAGATGAAAAAGAGGAGACAAGTGGGGATAATGACAACAAGTTCAATAGTCCGGTTAGATTTGCAAAACCTTGTTCGATTGGTAGTCATGTCGTCGGCAATACTCTTTGTGATGTAAAAGCAAGTACACCTTCGAAACCATGGTGCGATGAGCTGGAAAAGATAGAAGGAGAAATTGTTGTGTCTGACAAGCCTCAATGCCAGAATATATTCGTAGACACAATAAAGAAACCACCTAGATGCTGGACGTTCTTGAAAGTGATCTTATCTAAAGAAAGCATGCTAGGTGACTTTAATACAATGGCTATTACAAATGGGAACCTACCAAAAGCTATATTATTTCCGATGGATGGAGGGTTTCTCAATTTTCGTAGGGGAATTGGATAGAGAATTGAAGAAGTCAGGCTGAGACTATAAAACAAGCGCTTATTGGGAGGCAACCCAAGTTCAATTTTTATTTTTAGTTTTATTAGGTTTTATATTAGTAGTTTTGAATTTTCATTTATTTAGGATTTAATAAAATTGCTTCTATCATTGTTTTACAGGTTATTCAAGTCAAATTCAAGTGTGGTGCCCAATTTGTTCCATGTGCTTAGCCTATTCTCCAAACTTAGCGGACAAGGAGGAAGATTGCTATATTTTCAGGGAAGTCCTCTGCTTTAATTTTTTATATTTCAGTTATTGAGGACAATGTCTAGTTTAAGTTTGGGGGCATTTTAGTGTCGTATTGCATATAGTTAGTTATTTACATTGTAAGTTCGTTATGTTTTCGGGTTATTTACATTTAGTTTTTGCATTCAGTTTTTTGTTTAAAAAAATCGCAAAAATAGTAGTTAGTTTGCTATGTTTGTTGCAGTTAGTTTATATTTGCATGATTCCAACTGTTAGATAGTAAAAGTCTATTTTGGCCAATGATGAGACTGGAGTGAAGTAGATAAGTATAGTATTGAATATTCAGGCTTTGATGTGATTTCTTGTTATGAATTGAATCTTTTCCTGTTTGAAACTGGTATAATTAAGGTTAGCATGTTAATAACAGCTATGTTGACTGATTAAGTTTAAATTGATACATAATGGATTTCTTAAGGATAATACTAGTGTGAAGAAATGAAAGACACGAATAGGCGGAGATGGCTAAATTTTGATAAAAACTTAAGTTTGGGGGGAAAATTTGAGGTATATAAGCTTTAAAAAAAACTTGTTGAGTCTTGTGGTGGGTTGAGGAGAAACACTCCCCATAAACACAAGCGTGAGATGGAGCGTAAAACGCACTCACCAACCATCTATAAAAAAAAAGAAAAAGAAATAAAAGAGAAAAAGAAAAAAAAATTATCGTGGCTAGTTTTGTTTCGGGGCCTTTGTTACTTGAGTAAGTACGCCCGAAGGGGTATCTTAAAACCTAGCGCCCTAAGGTCTTATATGGTCTGGGAGTCGTTGGTCGAAAGCTCGCTAAGGGGTGACACTGTTAGCCTAATGGAATGAGACATTGCACGGTCATGGTTAAAAAAAACAATAAAACGGGAAAAGAGCAAAAAGCCCCCGTAATGAAAAGTAAAGCATAAGTATCCCAGATTGGACTCTTGAACTTGGTGGATGTTGACTTTAGTTGGATCTAGCTTGTTCGTGAATTTTGTGAGTTTTCACTGTATGATGCCTTCGAAGATATCTATTATGTCTTAAATTTGATTTTATATCAGTTAACATTGTTATGGAGCACACACACACTATATTAGTGATAACAGTCTAAGATTTGATGATTAATTGGGAAATTACTGATTTGTTTTAATATGATGTATTATCATGTTTACTTGATTTCTCTAAGGCCGGTGGAATAGACTTGTTTCTGTCATTACTGTTGAATTCGTAGGCATATAGATTAGTTTTATTACATTGCATTGCATAACATTTTTGTGTTTTTGCTTGAGGACAAGCAAAGGTTTAAGTTTGGGGGTATTTGATGAGTGAGTTTTATACACATGAATTGGATACATTTGGGCTTAATTTATTATTGTTCTCAAGTCTTTTAGGATGTTTTTATGTGTTTATGTCTATTCAAGCATGTTTTATATTGTTTTGTAGGATTTGGGACAAAAGTTGCATGGATCGACGTTTGGGGTGGCTAGATTCGCGTTTTCGGCTTGCCATTTACATAGCAGTCACTACAGAGCCAATTTGACTATAGCTCCGGACATTATTTCGAAAACTTCAAAGAATGAAAGTTGTATATCTACTTCTCCTCTTTTCGGATCATTTTGAATCATCAAAATCGGAGTTCGGACGAAGACGTTATGACCGTTTTTCCAAAGGACGTCGGAGCAGAAAATGTCAGATTTTGGGCCAGCGCCGGGGCGCGATTCTTAGGCTTAATTCTAGCGCCGAGGCGCTGGTGAGCAGAGTTTGGCACCGTTGCCCAGTGCTGGGGCGCTAGGCAGAGGCTTGGTGCGGTCCTGGACGCGTTTTGGGCGAATTTTGACACCTTTTTAACTCCAAATTTGATTGGGTTTGTTCCTAAGCTAAAAATTAGACTTGTAACCTATAAATACATGATGTAAGGCATAAAATAAGAGGAGATTACATAGCTTAGATTAGATATACACTCTATTAGATTAGAACATTAACCCTAGTTCTTATTAGTTTGGAGATTGAAGCAACTTGGAGATCATTGAAGATCAAGAGCAAGAGCAAGAGGGGAGCATCAGATTTGCTGACAATAGATTCTATTCTCTTCTCTTATCATACTTTTATCTTTTAATGTCTATTCAGTTGGGGATTCTTGGTTTCCATTCATTAATTATGAACTAACTTTTTTATTAAGATTTCAATTGAACTTTTTATGGCTATGAATTAGTTATTCATTATATTCCAATTATTTATGTTAAAGTGAGTTGTTTATCTTGTCTTGTGCATATTGCTTAATTATCTGATCAGTAATTACTTTGTTACTCTAGAAGGAATTGGAAGAGGAATTCTAGGGTTAGAATTGGGCATGATAACATGTGACTTAGTTATTTGCATGGTGAATAATTAGGTTTGTGAATTGAATGGAAATATATGTTCACCGCATGTAACACATAAGGAATTGGGATTAAAGGAGTTTAATTCACTTATTTTGCATAGGAATATAGCAAGATTAATTTGGATTAAATAGAAGGCAATTGATCACTTGGAAAATGACTTTTGGCATTTGAGAATTCCTGTTAACAATTCAGTAGGCATAATAATTGGGATAATTGGATAATTGATTTATAATTCATAATTGGGGATATTGAAGTCTTAATCTTTATTTATTTGAATTCATTCGTTAAAATCTTAGTTTTAATTAGTTAATTTAGTTTTCTTAATTAGAAAAAACACGATTTGAGATTGTTTAAATAAAATTAGTTTGGTTAAGAATTAGTACTTGGTGATTTTTATTAAATAATTCCTCGTGGGAACGATACTCTACTTTCACTTTATTACTTGTTGACCGTGTATACTTGCACGTATTCATTGATTGCGAAATCGTATCAACAAATATTATTTGATATTATGACAAGGACAAATGTAACAGTTATAAAGAACTTGGGGAATGTTAATATTATTCCGAATATATATAAGACATATTTGATCTTTTGAGGTATTTTAATTGAAGGTTCGTGTGAACTGTAGCACCATGTAGCACCATCTGTCGGGTTGGAAGATACCCAGATTTGGGGGCGTCAGAGGTTGGTATCAAAGCATTAGGTTATAAAACTTAAGGGGGGAAGAACCTTAGGCTAATAACCTCGTTAAAGAAGGAAAAGTCTGAAGGAAGTAAACTCGAGATTTACTTGAGTTGAATGAGTCAATAAGGTATTGAGAAAACTAAGTACCGAAAGATTTAAAAGATGGAAAGTAACCCTAAGTAATTTAAATGTGATTTGTGTTTAATATTATGTTATGTACTAATCAACATATTATGTGTTATTATAGGATGACAGTCGATAGCTTGATGTATTGAGATATACACTCGGTGAGTGAAGAAATTACGAACAGAGTAGAGCCTGTACCCATGGCAGTGGCGGAGGAACCCTTAGTGATTTTAGAGGAGTCGGTGTAGCATCCCCATATTCGGGTCCCAAATCACCATGGATCTGGTATACTATTTCTATAACTATTGCGAAAGATATAAACATAAATTGTTTGTATAATAAACTTACACACTTTTCCCCAAGGTCGAGAACCTTCACTTAATACACAATTCATAACTTATTTGACTTACAATAACATTAATATACAATACTATTATAAATCTAACTTCACACGTATACTAAAGCTAGAATTGTCTTTAACCTTTTCTTGTATCCGACGTATTCGTCATAATCTGCAATATTTATCATGATATAGCAAGGGTGAGCATAATTTTTCCCAGCAAGTATAAGTTTATTTAAGGATATATCATGATGGAAATAATTTGAATAATAAGCTGGCTATAATTCAAGTTGTGAATTAACATGAACAAATTTTATGACTGAACAAGCAAATAACATGAACAAATATATCTGGACTAAATGGTAATAAAGGTGATCAGTCTTTCATACTTAATGAACGCATGCAATACGCACAAGGTGCGATTTAATAATTCTTAGACATGGCAATCAGAAATGATTAACCACAAGTATAATTAAATAAAACAACTCGAGGTCAAGTTAAAGAAAGACTTGCCTGAACCGTTGATTACTGTTACAAAATTTAATAAGCTTTGACTGAAGACCTAATATATAAATAATTTCGATATACAAATTAGACTAATATCGTCACAGTTTTAAAAATAACCTAAACACATTAACACATAATCATATCAGTCTATACAGCACATAAGACCTAGTATCAAGTCAAACTATTGCAGTCTGAGTTGAGTTCGGTACTCTTTTGACATCTCGACTGCCTAATCGGGTAATTATCGAGCCTATTATCAATAAGACTCTACGTAAACGCTTAATTATTATCTTAGATAATTTATTTATTAATAGAAATAAGTTTTCAAGTCTCATAATAATTTTCAAATAATTTAATAGTATTTATTTCATTATCTAATATTATTAATCATTTAATTATATTTTAGTCATTCTAAATAATATTCAAATCACTTATTAATAAAAATAATAAAGATTTCATACATTTTAATATGTAAATATTTTACATCATGAAGCTTAAATTATTTATATTCCATTTCAGATATATCTTTTACCTTTACTTGAATTTCGGAGTGTAAACATGTAACACATAAATTTTATACTAAAACTCAATTTACTATATTATTTCTTTAATTTAAATAATTTTTATATTATTTTGTCCATTCATGAGCCAACGCGGACTGTTTTCTCATATATATATATATATATATATATATATATATATATATATATATATATATATATATTATTCTGCTAGCACATTCGCTTTATTTTTCGTTTTATAATTATTCACATTTTTGCTTTATATATTAAATATATATATTTCGTTATGAAAATCTTAGCTCAAAAACCTCCTTTCGATCCCCGGAAACCACAAAATATCATTTTTATGATTAATACAAAATTTTAAAAGTTTCTCGCCCTTTGTTACACCACAAAATAATTTTATAGGCAACCCTAATTTTATTTTACTTAAATATGTGATTTATATTTATTACATATTTTTATTTCTTTATTTATGCCTGAAAAGAAGTTTATCGATGTAAAATATCATTTATAGCCAAATCTCGTTCCGTATGACTTTATTAGATTTATTATGACTTATTATTTTGCCGGAACACGATTCGAAACGTCGAACATCAAAGTCGCTCGACGCGCCGACGCTCGGCGTTCCCTCAAATTTAATCCTGACATACATGTTTGCTCATTTTTAATTTTCAAATCTTAAGTCATATAACAGAGAAATTTTGAGCATGTTATAGACCTCATGTCATAGCATTTTAGAAAAATTTCTAACCTCCAAAACGAACAACATAATCTATTCAAAACAAGGTTTAAACAAATGCATTCAACAGCCAGCTGCAGAGCTGGCGCCAGCGCTGCTTGGCGCTGCCTGCAGCTGCTGTCCAGCAACTGCTGCTGCAGTGCTTAGCAAGTAGCCAACTTTGTGATTTTCTCACGCCTTGCTCGTTTATCAGAAAATTTCCAACTTTTGATATGTTATACATGGTATACCAAAGTATTTTTAAAAATATAACCCAGTAATTTAGGACCTCTTAGGAAGCCTAAAATAGACCCCAAATATGTCCACATGCAACAATTTTCATCTTTTTCCCAGATTTATCCTCTTTCGCTAAAACAGTCATAACTTTTTGCTTTAAAACGTTTTTAGGATATTCTTGAGCCCACGCGAAGATAACTTCCGGGAATACAACTCTTCCCTACTTATGTTTTTCCAGATTCTGAACATATCAGCCCAGAAATTCCATTCAAGTGGACTGCACCACACTTATTGGACAGTTTTGACACTATTACTTTGAAATGTTAAAACTCTCTCCTTCGATGTCGGATTTAGTCCATTCTAGAGTCTATGGAAAGTTTATTCAGTTTACTACAACATATAAAAAGCCCAGAATTTTCTAATCATCCTATCTAACCCTGAATCTTCATTATAGGGGCAGTAGTCTACTAGTTTCTCTTAGTTTTAAAAACTGTTATTCTTTTCTTTCTTTGGATCAAACTTGTAACACCTAAAATGTCTAGATCTACACATAACACACCATAAAACTTGTAGATCTAAAGTTTTTAATTTGAAAAACACAACTTCATCAAACCATAAAAATAAAAGTACATAAAGCTTTAAGTTAGGGTTTATACCTAGATTCTTGGCTTTCATCCTTCTTTTCCACACTAGATTATGAAGCTAGGAGGCATGGAAATTTTCCTTTCTTCATCCATCATGGGGCTGCCGATATCCCTCTCTCTCTCTCTCCGTTTCTAGTTTTCTTTTGCTAACTCTCATCCTCTCTCTCTTCTAGCTTGAATATCTATCCAAATATTTTCTCTTTCTCTTTCTCATTTAAAGAATTTTAGAAGACATGCAATGTGGCAAAAATTATACTCCATTCTTCCACCCGACTCCTCTCTCTTTCTCTATCTCTTGAATATCTCAACTTCCTTGCTTTGCTAAACAAACATTAAATGAGCTAGAGCTTAGGTTGACACATAAGGGAAGAGAGTTAAATGAAGCTTTGAATTTTTTTTTACTCCACATACTTTTAATCCCTCCTTTACCCGGTGCAATGAACCCTTCTATTTGGCTTTTTATTTTATTTTATTATTTATTTCTTCTCTCCCACATATCTTCTCCATATCTTCACATTCCTTGCCAAAATCTTGGGAATAAGGTGGCTATATTATTAAGGTGACACATGGATTGTAAAAACAAATTACCACATACTATAATACTCTTTCCTTCCATCTGAATAATGCCACATTTTTATTTTTTTGCTCTTGTTTTTATTTGATACATTTACTAATTAAATGATCTAAATGGCCCACAAAATTTTGGTCAATCCCTTAATGATTTGGGCTCCTATTTAATTTATTTGGACCACTTAAAATATCATATGTCCAACACATTTAATTTCTCTTACCCTAGTTATTTAATTAGGGTTCCTAATTCACTCATTTTGGATTTTAAATAATTATTCATGTAGCTTTAATCATATAACTAATTAGGTTTTCTTTAATTAGGTTAATATAAATAATTAGTGGAGTTATATAAAAAAAATCTCTTAAGTTAATTTACTAATATGTAAATTTAAATACTAGTATTCTTCAATTATTATAACTTTAGGTTATTTAATTTTATTCCAAATATATACAATATTAGGTTACAAGCTTTCTTTTATTTGTTTATATAATAAACAAATATAAACAATCACATAAGTCCTTCAGAAAAATTTTAAATTCTCAAAAATTCATCTCAAAAATACCAAATCTATTCACTTATTTTCTGTCTAGGTCTATTATTTAACCTTTAATCAATTTTTAAGATTTTATAAATATCCAAATTCTCGGGTTGTCACAGTCAGAGACAGAGGAGTACTTTTCAGAGGAGAACTACTCCGAGGGAGATATGGATATAGTGTCATACCTTAGTATGATGAATGATGGTTGATACAGTGGTATCTAAACTAGAGTCATCACCTCTAGATGCAATGAGATCATTGTATCTGGCAGTGCTTGACAGGAATGTGCAACTGAGTATAGATGTGCAAAAACAAAATGAAGAGATTAGTGCTCTTTATATAGCGAATGAGTCTGCAGAAGCATATTTTGAGTCAGAGCTTGATGAGAAGGTGCTCATGATGAATAAGGCTAGAGACTAAAAGAATGAGGCCGATGAGCTTCGTAAAGAACTGGGGGAGAAGGATCAAAAGATAGCATGGATGTCTTACATCCATGAGAGTGCTCATAGGGATTTCAAGCTGAAAGTTGTTTGTTATTCCAATGAGTAAGGACAAACCCGCCATACGATTAGCCAGGATACTGTAGCGACGATTGCGAATGAGAAGCACGAGGATGCTGTTATGCATTATTAGAATGTTAGAGTTATAAATATGTGTGTAGTGACGTAAAACCCTCTTTTGTATAACATGGTAGTCTTTTGTAAATCCAAACTTTTGTGAAGTTCAATTGCGGGATAGAAATATAATAGCTTTTGGCTATGGAAAACAAATTGTAAATAGTTTCAAACTATGAAGAAGCATATGAATATAATGAAGTTTTCATTTAATATGCTTTGTTATGGTATGAGTTGGTAAATGGCAATAATAACGAAGTAAGTAAATAGATAATAATGAAATTCTATTTATATAATCTGAAAATGCAGCTAAGGAGAAAAGAATGTAATCAGGAAACAGACTTACATAATGATAATCAAGGCGGTCAGAAAAACCATATTCGAGAGTTCATTAATTTATTAACGGCTGCATTTAACCAAACCGGGGGTAGATTACCCGCGGGACCTAGAGTTGCCAGAACGACTACCTTTAAAGCATTTAAAAGCGTAGCTCCGCCAAAGTTCAAAGGAACGACAGACCCATTAGAAGCCAGACATGGGTAAAGGAAACAGAGAAGGCGTTTATTATTACAAACGTAGGTGAGGCGCAAAAGACTTCTTTTGCGACTTACGTGATGAGAGGGGAAGCCAACATTTGGTGGGAGGCTCGCCAATTGGGGCTGGAACAGAGGTGGTAACGTGGAAACAATTCAAGAAAGTTTTCTTCGAGAATTATTTACCTATAAGCATGCAAGGGAGGATGGAGATTAAGTTCATCAAACTTAAGCAAGGGAGCATGACGATTTCCCAATACGCGACCAAATTCATTGAATTGGCAAGGTTGTTCCACACCAAGTGGACACTGAGGAGAAGAAGGCTCGTAGGTTTGAGCAGGGCATGAAACCCTGGCTCTATAGTAAGATTTCGGTGTTCCAAAGTGTTTCATATGGGACCATTCTGGAGAAGGTAATTATAGCAGAGGGTGGTAGTGAGGCGTTGACTCAATACCACGAAGAGATGTAGGATAAGAGCAAGGGAAAGGGAGGAACAAAGGCAGAAAGTGCCAATGGTTGTGGCATTATGCCAAAAAAAAGAATTTTTTTTTCCTACGAGAATACTAGAGTAGGACAAGGGGATCCTAAGAGTAGAATAGGAGCGTGTAAGACTTGTGGAAAGACTCATCTAGGAGTCTGTCTAAAAGGGATTATAAATACCTTTAAATAATAAGGTAGAGGGGGAGGAAATAACTTTCGATAATTATATTCGTGAAAATTATTTCATGGATAATAAAGGTAAGTAAGTATTGGTAGATAAGTACTGTTAACGTTGACAGGATTTGAAAAAAATTCTCGGTATGAATGTGTTGATTAACCATAGAGCTATAATAAATAGTTATAAGAAAAGTGTGAATGTAAGACCCCAACTTATTATAAATAAAATTGAATTTTTCTTTATTCATTATTCTAAATTAATAATGGTTAATTTGATATAATGATTTGGTTATGGGTGAAATATGAAAATTTTACAAAATAAGCAAGTGGTTACAAAATAATCTTTTTTGTCGGGGAATATTCGTTTGGTCGTGGGAATATTCTTATTTTCGGGAATCTCCGTACGACGACGCAGTAAATTGTGGGCCCCATAACGGAAAATAGTTGGATGAAGAAAATGACAAAGATTGAGTTTTATAAATAATGGCGTAAATTGTTACTGTTAACACTGTTGGGTTACCTGGTGGTTAAAATACATACGCGTGGTTGAATAGTAGCACACGGTATTGAACAGTATTGTTGAATTATTGATTTGTACGTAAGAAGGCATTACCCAATAATTATTACAGTAGTTACTGTTCAATATTTTATTGATTTAATAATTGTTGCGTTGTTAGTTTATATTATTATTGTTTCAATAATTATCACTGCACAATATTTTCCATTATCAGATCAATAATTCATAATTATTTGAATAATATTATTAGATAACATTATTGGCAATGTCTAGAAAGTTCTATCAAGGAGAGGTTAGGTTATCTAATTGCGCTCCAGTAAGGAGAAATCCTTATTGGAAAGCCCCCTCTTTTCTGGGAACGGCCTGGTTGTCATAATTGTAATTCTGTAATATTATTTAAGAATAATTAATTATTGATTCATATAATAAGTAAATATTTATTAGATGTGGATATAATTGATGAAAATATTATTTTATGTGGATATAATTGAAGGAATTAATGCTGAGGTGTTTATCAGTATTTTGTCGGACGGGAAGAATTAAAAATCATCCGTTTATGGGTTTCGGATATTTTCTGTTGGGAATTTGGAAAAACTTTCTGTTACAAATTGTAGAGAATTCGATTTCAGGCAGAATGGAAATAAAATTCGTATTTTTCTGATAAACGGTCTATTTTCTATGAATTGTTGAAGTTTCGGAAAATAAAATGATTTTTATTAATTTATGGTTGGGACCCACTCTTATTTGAACATCTGGGCTGCCGAAAATGGGTCAAAGATGGCTGGTGTTAGGCAACCATGCGTAGAGAATGGGTTTTAAAAATTAATATTTTATTAATTTAGTCTCCTTTGGCGTTCTAGCATTTTCCTATAAATAGAGGGCTAAGTTAGAATTGAAAATCACACCAGAAACAAAGTTTTCTCTCTTTCTCTCTCTATATTATCGAGCATATTCTTGTGAGTATACTTTGAGTGTTGCTATACGGTGCGAGTTTCTGTCAGCACTATACCCGAAATTTAGTCAGAAAGACGGTGATTTTGAGGTAATGGATGTTATTTTCTTCTTAAATGATATTATTTTTTTCAATATCATTATGCCAAAATATTGATGAACTTTTTAATCAAATTTGCAACTTGTTGTGTCGGGGTTACTATTCACGTATATGGCACTATTCACGTATACAGCACTATTCACGAATACGACACTATTCACCAAAAAATGAAAATTTTTCTTTTTGTCCAAGATGTCTATTTTGGCTACTATCTTTAATTGTATCCATGTTTTGATCGTTATTTTTGAATTTTGCTTCAAAATTTGTTATTATGGAGTATTATTGATCTTGGATAAAACTGTTATATGAATCCCTAATATTTGTCCTTCTATCTCACTGGATTCGTTCTTAAAAATATTTTTCATAATCCTCAGTCCTTAATGATGATATTATTGAATATCTTTGGCCTGTAGTGCAAAGATAAATGATTACTGATGAATATCTTTGGCCCGTAGTGCAAAGATGAACAGGTGTTGAGATGAACATAACCAACTGGTGATATAAATGAATATCTTTGGCCTTTATTGCAAAGATGCTTAAAATGTATATTGATTGTTGTTACAGGGATAAAATATTGATGATGGACTCTTAAATATTAGAAGATAGTAGAATTCATCCTCTACGCGACTCTTCTAATGGATTGTTATTTCTGCTGTATTTGTTGATATAAAACTTGTTGTCGATTATATTTTATCAGATTTTTTCCCTGTTGAAAACTAACGATAATTTGTTGTATATTATCTTAGTCATAATGTTCTTTATTGGGCTAGTTGAGCTCACTCTTTTCCTTTTTGTTCAATTTTTTTTCCCAGGAGGTGAGAACATAGCAGGATCGAGTCAGGGTATGAAGTGAGGTTTCTAGAAAGATGTTTTAGCAGTCCTCACTATTTCTGTAAAATAGTGTTTGAATAATTGTAATGAGGACTTATTTACGTGTGGATATTGTCTAGAAGACAATATTTGTATTTAAACACACAGTATGTATTGTCGTATTTCACACGACATTTTTATTATTGAAGTTGTAGTTTGCTGTATGTACCATGTATTTGGCGACTCAGAATAGGTGTTGTATAACTATTTTGGAGGCGTCACAGTTGGTATCAAAGCTTAGGGATATGGTCTTTGACGGAGATCGAGGAATAAAACTAGGAGGGGAGAGATGAGTAAATCCTTTGCTAGTGTGTCCTACTAAGCTTATTTGTTGGTTGGTCATAATATAGGGATATTATGTGATATGTTTAATTAACCCTTGTTTTATGGCAGTATTTAAGAATGGCTGCTGAGAACGTTAACAATGGAGTGTACGAGACTGTGGAGCAACCTTTAGTCACAAACCAGGAGAACGTGCAACAGGAAGGCAATATTCCTCCTGTAAACAACACTACCGAGCAAACGATGAACGATGGAATGTTTAGGAGCTTTTTACAGTTCATGCAAAATTAGACGAGGGAGACTCGTGTACAAAATACGGGTGGAAATGATAGCAATGCGCGGTCTATCACAGCCAAGCAGTTTAAGGAGTTGGGAGCACCAGAATTTACTGGAAAACCGGATCCGATCATGGCAGAAACATGGGTCAAGCAAATTATCAAGATATTCGATGTCTTGGGATGCACGGAGGAACAGAAGGTTCCATTC
Source organism: Panax japonicus (assembly GCA_020205505.1). Lineage (NCBI taxonomy): Eukaryota > Viridiplantae > Streptophyta > Magnoliopsida > Apiales > Araliaceae > Panax > Panax japonicus. Next base: position 51,983,700 of record CM035113.1, read on the forward strand.
GCTACCTTTACGTTTCGTGGTGAAGCAGATTACTGGTGGGAATCTGTGAAGCGTACCCAACCAGATGCACTCAACATGTCTTAGGAAAGATTTCAAAAACTTTTCAATGACAAGTACTTTCCTGAAAGTATTCGTCATATGAAAGAGGTAGAGTTTATTAGACTCGAACAGAACAACATAACGATGTCTTAGTACAAGGCAAAGTTCGCAGAGTTATCCAGGTTTGTACCTCATTTGGTGGAGAATGAGGAGCGTATGACGCGGATGTTTCTGAGAGGTCTAAAACCCAAGATTTGTCAATACCTTAAATCTCATAAATTTTCTCTGTATTCAGATGTTGTAATTATGACACAATTGTTAGAGTGAGATAGTGAGTATACTCAACCGAGGGACCACAACCAGGGTCATATCGGTGACAGCAGTCATCAGAACGATGATAACCAGCGAGGAAGGAAGAATACGGACAAAGGCGGTAACCACTCAGGTGGTAATCGTGGCCATGATAATAGAAGGGGTGACTCAAGTGGAAATTTTAGAAAGAGAAGATTCAACCACGACGAAAAGATATCAGCAGCAGCAGCAGCACCAACAAAAAATTATAGGGGAGGAGAACGACCGCCAGTTAGATGTTACGAATGCGGGAAGGAGGGACATATCAGCTAAAACTGGTATGTTACAATTGTGGAAAGGAAGGCCACATCGCTCAAGATTGTACTATAGCGAACGCAAGTTCAGCGGGAGTGGTGATTCCAAGGGTTGTCCCAGATAAGTCGAAATCAACGGTTCCTGGAAGAGCGTTTGTCGTGACTGGCCAAAATGTGAGGAACCCAAATGAAGTGATCACGGGTAAGCTAATCTTGAATTCTTGCGAAGTTTATACCTTACTAGATACCGGTTCTACCCATTATTTTATCTCTCCTGCTTGTGCTCAACGTTTAAACTTGACTCCGAAGAAATTAGATTTTAATTTATTTGTTGAAACTCCGTTGGGTGAAACCTTCGTTACATCTACAATTTATAAATCTTGCATGATCCAAGTTGGCACTATCACATTACCTGCGGATCTTATCTCTTTAAAGATACTTGCTTTTGATGTGATTTTAGAAATTGATTGGTTAACCACTCATCATGCCAAAATTGATTATTTTCGTAAGGTTGTTAGTTTTCATATTCCTAACCATCCTGTCATACGAATTCAAACTACTAAACCACTAAAATCAGTTAATGTCATATCAAGCCACAAAGTTATTCGTTTATTGAAAAACAGATGCCAAGCTTTCTTAGCCCATGTTATGGATTTGAATAAATACAAGTTAGATTTGAATAATATTTCTATGGTTAGAGAATTTCCTGATGTATTTCCTGAAGAGCTTCCCGGTCTACCCCCGGAACGTGAAGTTGAATTCTTTATTGATCTTGAACCAGGTACAAAACCCATTTTTAAAACCCCATATCGAATGGCTCCTATTAAACTTCAAGAGTTAAAGTCCAACTACAAGAATTTTTAGACATCGGTTTCATTCGTCCTAGTACATCTCCTTGGGGTGCTCCTGTTTTATTCGTAAAGAAGAAAGACGGGAGTATGCGACTTTGTATTGACTACCAAGAATTGAAACACGTCACCATCAAGAATAGGTATCCGCTACCTCGTATTGATGACCTGTTTGACCAGTTGCAAGGAGCACAATTCTTTTCAAAGATCGATCTTCGTCCTGGATATCATCAGCTGAAGATTAAAACTGAGGATATTCCAAAGACTGCCTTCAGAACTCGGTACGGGCATTATGAATTCTTAGTGATGTCTTTCGGATTGACTAATGCCCCTGCTGCCTTCATGGATATGATGAACCGAGTATTCAAGGAATATTTGGATCAATTCGTTGTTGTCTTTATTGATGAAATCCTCATCTATTCCAAAAGCCGTGAAGATCATGAGCACCATTTGAAGCTAGTACTTCAAAGACTTCGTGAACACAAGCTTTATGTCAAGCTGAAGAAATGCGAGTTCTGGCTTGAGGAAGTAGCATTCCTTGGGCACGTCGTGTCAAAATATGGAGCATCTATGGACCCGGCGAAGATTGAAGTAATACAAAGTTGGGAGTAGCCAAAGTCGGTGACCGAAGTGCGTAGCTTTCTGGGCTTAGCTGGTTATTATCGAAGATTCGTGGAAGGATTTTCTCGAATCTCTACTCCGTTAACTCAGCTGACTCGAAAGGATGCAAAATTCGTATGGAGTGAGAAATGCGAGAAGAGCTTCCAAGAGCTCAAGAGGAGACTCATTTCGGCACCTGTTCTGACAATACCATCTGGTTCGGATGGATTTATTATTTACAGCGATGCTTCTGGCAAGGGGTTAGGATGTGTTCTCATGCAACATGGGAAAGTCATAGCCTATACCTCACGACAACTCAAAGAATATGAGAGGAATTATCCTACTCATGATCTGGAGTTGGCAGCAGTCGTATTCGTGTTGAAGATATGGAGACACTACTTGTACGGGGAGAAAGTGGAGATTTATACGGACCATAAAAGCCTCAAATATTTCTTCACCCAAAAAGAACTCAACATGCGGCAACGATGTTGGCTTGAGCTGTTGAAAGATTACGATCACACTATTTAATATCATCTTGGAAAAGCGAACGTAGTAGCTGACGCATTGAGTAGAAGATCATATGCGAGTACGAGTGCAATATTGTCAACGCAAAGGCCCATTTTGTATGACTTACAAAGGATGGAGGTAGAATTAAAGACTCCAAGGACCCACATGATGATGGCGAATAAACGAGTAGAACCCACTTTAATTGATAAAGTTAAAGTTTCTCAAGCTACGGACCCGGGGCTGATACAAATGAAGAAGAAAGTGCAAGAAGGTGCTATTCCAGAAGCAAGAATCGATGAAGAAGGAATACTTCGAGTCAACTCTAGACTTTATGTTCCTAACGATTCTGACTTGAAGCATAGAATTATGATGGAGGCACACAACACCCAGTTTGCAATCCATCCTGGGAGTACCAAAATGTATCATGATATTCGACATACATTATGGTGGAACAATATGAAGACAGAGATCACGGATTTTATCGCGAGGTGTTTAATTTGTGAACGTGTAAAGGCGGAGCATCAAATACCAAAAGGTCCATTACAACCACTTGAGATTTCGGAATGGAAGTGGGAACACATTACTATGGATTTTGTTACGGGTCTTCCCAAGGTTTCTCAAGGTATAGATGTGATTTGGGTTATTGTTGATAGATTAACCAAGTCCGCTCATTTCTTGCCGATACGTGAGACTTATTCCCTTTAACTTCTTGCTCGTATGTATGTGAACGAGATTGTGAGATTGCATGGCATGCCAGTATCCATAGTTTCGGATCGTGACCCAAGATTCACTTCATAATTTTGGGTTAGCTTGCAGAAAGCTATGGGCACGAATTTATGATTCAGTTCGGCATACCATCCTCAAACGTACGGACATTCAGAAAGGACTATTCAAACCCTTGAAGATCTATTAAGACTTTGTGTTCTAGATTTCAAAGGAAGTTGGGAGAAGTACTTGCCACTGGTGGAATTCTCCTACAACAACAGTTATCAATCAAGTATAGGCATGGCTCCATTTGAGGCGTTGTATGGACGAAAGTGTCATTCTCCAGTATACTGGGACGAGTTGGGAGAAGCAACGTTATTGGGACCAGAGTTAGTACGCATGACTACAGAAAAGATCAAAATGATTCGACAACGTATTCAAACTTCACAAGATCGACAAAAGAGTTATGCTGATCTTCATCGAAAGGACGTGGAATTTAATATTGTGGATCATGTATTGTTACGTGTTGCTCAATGGAAGGGAGTTACAAGATTTGGAAAGAGAGGAAAGCTCAATCCAAGATTTGTTAGTCCATTTGAGATTCTTGACCGAATAGGAAATGTGGCTTATAGACTCGAATTACCTCCAAGCATGTCTCGTGTTCATTATGTTTTTCACGTATCTATGCTTCATAAATATATGAAAGACCCGAACCACATTATTGCGTTAGAACCAGATGAGATAGCTTAAGATTTAACATACGAGGAGATACTTGTTGAGATTTTGGATAGGAAAGAGCATGTCTTACGCACGAAGGTTATACCACAAGTAAAGGTTTTGTGGAGAAACCATGCAATTGAGGAAATGACATGGGAGTTGGAATCAGAAATGAAAGCGAGGTACCCTCACTTGTTCGAAACACCAGGTACGTACGTCAATTTCGAGGACAAAATTTTATAAGGAGGGGAGGTTGTAAGACCCAAACTTATTATAAATAAAATTTAATTTTCCTATATTCATTATTCTAAATTAATAAGGGTTAATTTGATATAATGCTTTGGTTATGGGTGAAATGTGAAAATTTTACAAAATAAGCAAGTGGCTACAAAATATTCTTTTTTGTCGAGGAATATTCGTTTGGTCGTGGAAAATTTTTATTGTCGGGAATCTCCGTACGACGGCGCAGTCAATTGTGGGCTCCATAACGAAAAATGGTTGGATGAAAGAAAACGACAAAGATTGAGTTTTATAAATAACGGCGTAAATTGTTATCGTTAGCACTATTGGGTTACCTGGTGGTAAAAATACATACGCGTGGTTGCACAGTAGCACACGGTATTGTACAATATTATTGAATTATTGATTCATATGTAAGAAGGCACTACACAATAATTATTACAGTAGTTATTGTTCAATATTTTATTGATTCAATAATTGTTGCGTTGTTAGTTTATATTATTATTGTTTCAATAATTGTCACTACACAGTATTTTCCATTATCAGATCAATAATTCATATTATTTAAATAATATTATTAGATAACATTATTGGCAATGTCTAGAAAGTTCTATCAAGGAGAGGTTAGGTCATCTAATTGCTCGCCAGTAAGGAGAAATCCTAATTTGAAAGCTCCCTCTTTCCTGAGAACGGCCTGGTTGTCATAATTGTGATTCTATATAATTATTTAAGAATAATTAATTATTGATTCAAATGATAAGGAAATATTTATTTTATGTGTATATAATTGATAAAAATATTATTTTATGTGGATATAATTGAAGGAATTAATGCTGAGGTGTTTTATCAGTATTTTGTCGGACTGGAAGAATTAAAAATTATTCGTTTGTGGATTTCGGATATTTTCTGTTGGGAATTTGGAAAAAATTTCTTTTACAAAGTTGTAGAGAATTCGATTTCAGGTAGAATAGACATAAAATTCGTATTTTTCTGAAAAACGGTCTATTTTCTATGAATTGGTGAAGTTTCAGAAAATAAAATGATTTTTATTAATTTATGGGTGGGACCCACTCTTGTTTGAAGATGTGGGCTGCTGAAAATGGGTCAAAGATGGTTGGTGTTAGGCAAGCGTGCATAGAGAATGGGTTTTAAAAATTAATATTTTATTAATTTAGTCTCCTTTGGCATTCTAGCATTTTCCTATAAATAGAGGGCTAAGTTAGAATTGAAAATCACACCAGAAACAAAGTTTTCTCTCTTTCTCTCTCTATATTATCGAGCATATTCTTGTGAGTATACTTTCAGTGTTGCTATACGATGCGAGTTTCTGTCAGCACTATACCCAAAATTCAGTCAGAAATACGGTTATTTTGAGGTAAGGGATGTTATTTTCTTCTTAAATGATATTATTTTCTTCAATATCATTATGCCAAAATATTGGTGAACTTTTTAATCAAATTTGCAAGTTGTTGTGTCGGGGTTACTATTCACGTATATGGCACTATTCACGTAAACGACACTATTCACGAATACGACACTATTAACCGAAAAATGAAAATTTTCCTTTTTGTCCAAGATGTCTATTTTGGCTACTATCTTTGATTGTATCCATGTTTTGATTGTTATTTTTTAATTCTGCTTCAAAATTTGTTATTATGGAGTATTATTGATCTTGGATAAAACTGTTATACGAATCCCTAATATTTGTCCTTCTATCTCACTGGATTCATTCTTAAAAATATTTTTTTATAATCCTCAGTCCTTAATGATGATATTATTGAATATCTTTGGCCTGTAGTGCAAAGATAAATGATTACTGATGAATATCTTTGGCCCGTAGTGCAAAGATGAACAGGTGTTGAGATGAACATGACCAACGGGTGATATAAATGAATATCTTTGGCCTGTAGTGCAAAGGTGGTTAAAAATGTATATTGATTGTTGTTACAGGGATAAAATATTGATGATGGACTCTTAAATATTAGAAGATAGTAGAATTCATCCTCTACGTCACTCTTCTAATGGATTGATGTTTCCGCTGTATTTGTTGATCTAAAACTTGTTCTCGATTATATTTTATTAGATTTTTTTCCCTGTTGAAGACTAACGATAATTTTTTGTATATTATCTTAGTCATAATGTTCTTTACTGGGCTAGTTGAGCTCACCATTTTCCTTCTTGTTCCATTTTTCTTCTCAGGAGGTGAGAACATAGTAGGATCGAGTCGGGGTATGAAGTGAGGTTTCTAGAAAGATGTATTAGCAGTCCTCACTATTTCTGTAAAATAGTGTTTGAATAATTGTAATGAGGACTTATTTGCGTGTGGATATTGTCTAGAAGATAATATTTGTATTTAAACTCACAGTATGTATTGTCGTATTTCACACGACATTTGTATTATTGAAGTTGTAGTTTGCTTTATGTACCATGTATTTGGCGACTCAGAATGGGTGTTGTATACCTGTTTTGGGGGCGTCACAGTGAATCTTCAGTTTTTCAAAAAATCCAAGGTAGTAATTTACGATAATAAATCACCGAAACATTATTGTTGTCTAACCATGACGCAAGTTAGGAGGATGTTAAAGAAGAGAACGAGTCGTTACGGTTGCATATCGACTATCGTAAGAGGAGTAAGTTAGTAGTTAAGAATAACTACCTATGGCCCAAGATCGATGATCTATTTGATCAGTTGAAGAGGGGCAAATAATTTTTCTAAGATAGACTTATGTACGGGGTATAGTCAGTGGAAAGTAAGGAAGAAGGTGGCAAATTAATAGGTTCTCTTGCGAGATGCTATTATTGCAGGTAACATTAGCGTCACAGAGTGTTCGAATAATATTGTGACGAGTATGTCATAATGATCATTAGTGATATTCTAGTCTATTTCAATACGTCAGAAGATCACGTTGAACATTTGAAGATAGTGTGAGGAATACTACAGAGGAAGAAGTTGAATATGGAATTCACTAAGTGTGACTTTTAGCTTAAACGTTGTACACATATGTTATTGATAAGTATGTTGAGAATGAGAAGTGATAAAATAGTTTTCAAGAACTAAAAGGAAGGTTAAGTGAGGCACTAGTATTGTCTTTATCAGATGATAAAGGGAAATTTTGCAGAGTACCTCGATGTTTCGCATAGATGATGGGGTTGAATGCTCAGGTAGCATGGCAAGGTCATTGTGTATGCATCACGCCAGTTAAAGGATTATGAGGTCTATCCTACTTATGATCTAGAATTGGCAGTTGTAGTTTTTGAATTAAAAATATGAAGATAGTATTTATATAGGGAGAAGTATGAGATATACACGGACTCTAAGAGTCTGAAATATACCTTCACACAGAAGGAGTTGAATATAAGGTAGAGAAGGTAATTAGAATGGATAAGAGATTACAAAGGTGATATGTTATATCATTTAGGGAAGGTAAACGTAGTAGCCGACGCGTTAAGTAGGAAGGGTAGGGGAAGATATCGATGTTAACGACTCAGAATGAGTTAATAACGGAGATAGAAAGAACAGAGTTAGAAGTTAAAATACAGAATGAAGCGATAGAAATGTTATTCATAATGTAGAATCAATCCACGATAACGGAACGAGTTAAGTAAGTACAACTAGGTAACGAGGAATGCAAGCGAATGAAGAAGAGGATGCAGGATGAAGAGAAGACTAAGTATAATCTTGTTTTAAAGGAGGAATTTGAGTTTCATATAATTCCAAGTTAAAAGAAGGACTAATAAAAGGAAGATAGTGTAATATGTTAGTAAGTGTTTAACTTCCAACTCAAATTATTGATAGGAAGTGATAAGTCATGTGAAATAAGAAAATACCTTCGGTGAAGGTGAATGTAATAAACCACTATAAAGCCCCCAAACAAAAGTACTTGAAACCCAAACTCGGCTCTATACGATACCATTTCTATGAGCGGAATAATACTAATAATAATAACAATAATATAAAAATCCAACTTAATTTATATATTATTAGAGTATAATCTCAATTATGCAACCTTTACTATAATTCTTTACATGATATATAATACATATCATTGTCTATATATTGTCTAACTATTACAAAACACACCGTTAAACATGTTCTGTTTACTTTCCTTTTCACTTGTTCTTGACTGAACCTTCGGGTTGATCATGCCTAGCTAAAAACATTTAACTTTAAACAAGGATGAGCATTTGAGTGCCCAGCAAGTAATAACAATTATGAATATAATTAGCTGGAAGAAATAAATGTTTTCTTTGTACATCACTTCTACAACAAATTTATAGTTGTGAAGTAAACTGAACCGATAATAACAAAATAACAATTCTATCTCAAATTTTAAAAATACTTATTGACTATATATATAGGTATTAGTCGATAGATTATGAACATTCACTACAAAAAAACATGTCATAGGCGACGGGGTTATTGGCGACGACCCAATAACCGTCTATAATGACCTTAATGTCGATGGGCTCGCCGTCGCGAATGGGTGCCGTCGATAAAAAAACTTTCCCTGGTGAAAAAAGGTGCAAAAATTTGGCGATGGAGGGAAAACTCATTGGTGACGGCTATAAATGTAAATGTCGATGACAACGCCGTCGTGAAAGACTCAATGGCTATGGTACACGAACGACGGGATACGCCGTCGAGAATGAGGTCTTATTTTTAATCCCCAGATTTAATTTATTTTTCATCTCTATTTCCTTCCCTCGCGTTTATGTTCCTTCCCTCTGTTTCTCTCGCCGTCCGTCACTGTGCCGTCGGTCGTCGCCATCGTCGTTCACCGTCGGTCCACCACCGTTTGGCCTCCCCCTTCCTTCCTCCCCTTTCTTTGGCCTGATACAGTACTATTACAATATTCTCCCCCAATTTTCGTCCCCTCTCAGCTCTGGTTCTACATTTCTCATTGTTGGCTTCCATTAGTAAGTTACACTTATTTTCTTCTTATAGTCGTTCTAATTTATTGATGTTAGGGTTTAATCTGAGTTTTTTTTCTAATAACTTTTTTTTTCTTCCATTAGTAGTATGTATGTCAATTCATGTATATATAAGCACTTTACTTTCTTTTATAATTTTTGTGTTCTAATTGCATGCTATTATCTAAATGTTCAAGCTTTGATTTTTTGTTTCTTTTAGTGGGTATATGTGTTCAAATTCTTTGGCACTTGTTGGGTATTAATTTTTTTGTGATTGAATTGGTTTTCATGTATTATCTATTATAGGAGACTTACCATCTGTTTATTAATTTTCATTTTCAAATACTCCATCTGTTTCAAAAATTAAAGATAAATTTTGGTTTTTAGCTTATTTTTAGACTATTAGGTGAAATGAAGTTCCTGCCATTTGGGTCGATTGAGTACTATCATGCCATCACTACACATTACTATGTTATGTGGACTTGGATTGAATGTCTAGTTGTATAAAGGTATTTTTGAGTTATATAACCTGATTTGTATAATACCTATGTTAAAACTTCCTCAACATTACATTATGTTCATTTGAATCATCAAATCCTGTACAATACATTACATTATATTATTGTATAATGTAATGGTGAATAACTTTACATTATGGTTCAATTGTATAATACCTATGTTAAAACTTCCTTAACATCACATTATGTTTCAAATCGTGTAAATGAATAAAGGGCATAATTCATTTGGTTTTGATAAGTACCTATGTTAAAAGACATAATCAAGAGACATAATCAAGGGCATAATGATGTGTGTGTGTGTTGCGTGTTCTTATCAAGCTTAAGGACATCCATTCTTTTCTTTGTAATACTTCAATGAGAATATTGGCTCAATAATCAAACTTATCATTGTTATTATTGCATTTGTATATATAGCAGCCTATAGTGCATAGACCGAGATGTATGTTGATTGAAGTTGGATGTAACGTAGGGTAGCCAGTGATAAGATTGAGCTTAGCTCTGAATATTGTAGTGGGGTCGAACAGTTTCTTAACTTCGCGTTAGAGAAAGTCAGCAACGATGAGATTAGATGTCCTTATAAGAGGTGTGTGAATGAAGTGTGGAAGGAAAGGAGTGATGTCATGTTCGACTTATTTGCGTATGGGTTCAAGTAGGGTTATACGACATGGATCTATCATGGGGAAACCTGGTTGGATGAACATGAATCAGAACCGAAATCCGGAGGTGACGAAACCTTTAACTGTACTAACATGATAGTTAAACTTGTTGGTTCATACTTCCAGTGGAATACAGACAGGTATGGCAGTTGCGTCGAGCAAGAGCTAAATGATGGGGCTAAGTGTTTCTATGAGTTATTGCGTGAAGCAACGATGCCACTGTATGATGGGCACAAAAATCACACCGTCTTATATGCCGTGACTAAGTTTTTACACTTCAAGAACGAGCATGACTATAGTGAGAGAGGTTTTAATGAACTGCTAACCATTATGAAGGAGTGCTTACCTGCATGCAATAAGTTACCGGAGTCACACTATGATGTGAAGAAAATGGTCAAAAGGCTTAATCTAAGGTATGAGAAGATTGATGTTTGTGAGAATGACTGTATGTTGTATTACGATGATGTCAATAAAGATAAGAGGTCATGTGATATTTTTGGTACAAGTAGATACTGTGAACAACACAAGAAAAAGGGAAAAAATGTGCCGAGAAAGATCTTACGTTACTTTCTCATTGCCCCGAGGCTTCAGCGGTTGTTTATGTCAACACATACCTCCCAAGATATGAGGTGCCACTCTACATGGGACATAGTTGAAGGTCAACTGACGCACCCGGCAGATGGGCTTGAGTGGAAAAATTTTGATAACAAGCACCCCTCGTTTGCTGAAGAGGTTCACAATGTTAGGCTTAGACTTGCTACAGATGGGTTTAATCCGTTTAACAGGCCTTACACAAAGCCCTACTCAACTTGGCCGGTGATTATTGTGGTGTATAACCTCCCGCCTTCGATGTGCATGAAAGATCCCTACATGTTCATGCCTTTACTGATTCTGAGTGATAAGAGTCTGAGTAAAGACATCAATGTATACCTCAGGCCGTTAATTGCTGAGTTGAAGGTGGTGTGGGAAAAAGGGGTTCAAACATATGATGTATCTCTTAAGTAGAACTTTGACATGAGGGAAGCTTTACTGTGGACAATAAATGACTTCCCAACGTTAGGAATGATAAATGGATGGTTAACTCACGGGGGCTTGTCATGTCCCGTGTGCATGGGGTCAGTTAAAGCTATGTGGCTCAAACATGGGGGAAAATGAGTTTCTTTGCAACATCCAGATAGTTTTTATCGATTGAACATCGATTCCAACGGATGAATAGAAAATTCAATCGAAAAATAGAGAAACGTCAACTACATGGCCATCTTTCTGGGTCAGCAATGTTGAGTTGGATTAGTCGTTTGAAGTTTCCACCTCAAGGGAAGAATAACATATTGGAGCGAGCTTATAGTTACGGCAAGGTTCACAACTGGACACAAAAATCCATGTTCTTTGACCTACCTTATTGAGCTACACTATCGCTGATCTTTCCGCGACTGATATTCCATTCTGCATAGCTTGATCGTCCATATTCACAAAATTCTGTATCGGGCCTAGTTGTCTTCCATCTTTGTTGACAGGTTCTTCTGTTCGTGTATTTCGTTTTCTTCTCCTTGGCGTCATTATCACAATTTATTCTTTATTCTAAGCCTTATCGTATACGTATAATCATATAACACGTTATTCTATATTCATCATGTACTCAAAATATAATATATTTTAAAATTTTGGTTTTCTGCATTAACCTGTACTCATATAATTAACTACTATCTTTATACCAACTTATTTCATTAATCCCATATAAATTCATACTCATATCACTTGACATACCATAGCACGTATTACTTTAATCATCTGATATCCCTTTGTGACTCAAAAGTCAGGAATCGATGCCACAACTTATACAAAATTTGAAAAATATTACTTTATACAAACATACCTATCATATACATAACATAGAATCATACCTATTCAAATAATACTAATACTACTTATTTCTTACGCCTTCACTACTGCTCATTTGCTTCGTATTCTATATATTCTCATTATCCTCAATAATCCATTCACACCTAACTATACCTAGTTCGTCCAACATACCATACATTATGAGTTTAAGAACTCACCACAAACATATGATTTTAAGAATTTGACATTGACCACATATTCTTTAACTATACTTTATCTAACAGTTATATACTATCATTTTTGGGTCTAGAACTATACTTTCTAAAATAACCACCTTATTGATGTATCTTTCAATGTGAGCCTCTATTTCAGCTATTGACTTTGATATTGGCTCGGTTATGGAGTTTGACTTCTTCTTTACGACCTGAGGGTATCCTAATCCTTTTCTATCTGACATCTACACACCTAATTAAGTTATCCTGATTATCAACTAATATATACACAAATCAAATAATGGCTTTATAAAAGTTATCTTTTATTTTGTTTGACGATGAACTAATTCAATTCATCTCCTTTTTAAACACTGTATGAGTTATTTTTATTTTCAACGTTTCTCTCCGTTCCAAGGTTGTAGCCTATGGTCTAGCCCACCTAAGGTTTTTAACCCTAAGCTTTGATACAAACTTGTAAAGCCCCCAAACTCAGGTACTTGAAATCTGAACTCGGTGCTTTACGATATCATTTCTATGAGCGGAATAATACTAATAATAATAACAATAATATACAAATCCAACTTAATTTATATTTATCAGAGTCTAATTGCAATTACGCAACCTTTACTATAATTCTTTACATTATATATAATACATATCATTGTCTATATATTGTCTAACTATTACAAAAGACACCATTAAACATGTTCTATTTGCTTTCCTTTTCACTTGTTCTTGACTAAACCTTCGGGTTGATCATGCCTAGCTGAAAACATTTAAATTTAAACAAGGATGAGCATTTGAGTGCCCAGCAAGTAATAACAATTATGAATATAATTAGCTGAAAGAAATAAATGTTTTCTTTGTACATCATTTCCACAACGAATTTATAGTTGTGAAGTAAACTGAACCGATAATAACAACATAACAATTCTATCTCAAATTTTTGAAACTACGTATTGAATATATATATATAGGTATTAGTCGACAGATTATGAACATTGTTTAAGTTTTCGCTAAGGTTTAGCAGAACTTCATCTACAAACAGTCATAACTTATGGGCGTTAGGTTGTACTTCCTATGGGCCCTGTATTGATCAATACTACATTACAAAAAAGATAGGATCGTTCACTCTGTCGAGAATCCAAACCAAAGCATATGGATTGGATACAATAAGGTTTTATCATATACAATGATATTTCTGAATCTGTGTCTAGCTGGGTCAAATAACTTAGACGGCTTTATATATATATATATATATATATATAGAGCAAGGATCAAGTGCATACCCCTTATCTTACTCACCCGTGCTCACACCCCTTTAGACGACGGTTTCGGTCATACAACCGTCTTCTATACTTTTAACGACGGACAACGTATAACATCGCTAAAAGTATAGACCACGGTTGTATGACCGAAATCGTCGCCTAAAGGGGGTGAGCACGGGTAAGTAAGATAAGGGGTATGCACTTGATCCGGACCGTATATATATATATATATATATATATATATATATATATATATATATATCAACATGTGTTTAATTACAATGATTATCCAAGTGGGGCCACTTGTGTAACCATATTTAGAAATTAACGAACAGAATATATATCTGAATTACCATATACTAATATCTTGATAAACAATGATCGGATATATAATATATCACAATATGGTTAATAATATAGTATAATAATAATTTAATTTTGAAACTTCTTACTCATGTTCATTGCATAAAGAAAATGCAAAGGTAGGATACTTGCCTGATGCGCTGCTTACAGTTCGTAACTTAGTTATATCTATATATAACACATATCAGTAATAAGATCATTTGATCGATTAGAATAACATACTATAACACATAGCACTGCATTTCAAAGTCAGTACATAACCTAATCACAATGTCACATATGTTTAATAACCATTGAATCACAAATAAACACATATCTAATCAAATTATCTAAGTCCAGATCAATTTCTGAAACATGTCGGTGTACCGACGACTTTATCTGGTAATTATAGAGTCTAAGACTTTATCCTGTAGTTCAATATCTGCAAGTATCAGTCATATTATGTTTAAATGACTTATAATAATTTTTAAACATTTATTATAATTTATCATAAATTTTCAAACACCGGAATCATTATTAAATGATTTAAATATTAAACAATTCTATTATCATTAATATTTAATTAATATTAAACTATTAATGAAACCATTGCCAAAATATTAAAGTAATTTATAATAACTCAAAATACTTTTAAAGTATTAATATTACACTTAAATGATTTTTAAAAGAATTAAAATCATTTTTAAATAATTATCATTAATATTAAAGTATTAATGTATTATTTATCAAAATATTAAAAGTCATTAATTATAACTTAAAATATTTTTAATTCATTTATATCCTTTTTAAATGATTTGTAAATTAATAAAACCATTTTAACTATTTATTTAATATAATTATGAAATAAATCTAATATTATTTTATATTAAATTATTAATGAAATTTTCATTTAAATATCAAAAGTTATAATTTATAACTTAAAATATCTTTAACACTATATTTTTATTTTAAATGATTTTTATAATATTAAAATCATTTTTAAACTAATTTATTTAATATAATTATTAAATAATTCTAATATCATTAATAGTAAATAATTAATGAAATTTACCTTTAAATATTGAAAGTTATATTTTATAACTTATAATATTTTTAAACTATTTATTTTCATTTAAAATGATTTTTCTAATATTAAAATTATTTTTAAACTAATTTATTTAATATAATTATTAAATAAATCTAATATCATTAATATTAAAATATTAATATTTTTTATGAAAAATATCAAAAGTTATATTTTATAACTTAAAATACTTTTATAACCTTTAAATCATTTTCCATAATTTTTAAATCATTAATTATATTTTTCATAATTTATTAAATACATTTATCAAATAACTTTAATTACCATTAATATTAATATATTAATGAAATTCATCACAAAATATTAAAAATAACTTAAAATATTTTCTGATACCATAATAGAATTTTTAATGATTTTTCAAGTATTAGAATCATTTTTAAATAATTTATTTAACATTATAATTAAATAAATTAAATACCTTTAATATTCCAAAAATATTAAATATTTATGAAATATATTCAAAATAATTAAAAACTAATTTTTGGACTTTTTAATAATTTATTATGTGTTTTTAATAATTAAAAACTATTTGTTTTCTATTTATTTAATAAAAATAATAATTTCAGAAATTAAGTGTCGCTAAAGACTGCCTATAGCGACGAAACTGTCACTATAGGTGTTCTTCGCGTTCTTGAGTCTGCCTAGAAAATCATAGACTGCTATCAAGGTACACAGTTTGACCATCTATAAATCATGGATCTTGATGTATCCAGGTTCAGTTATGTGATAAGGTTATAGTATTGATGTAATACTACAATAGTAAACAAACATCATAGCTATTATATAACATATCTGAGAGATCTAAGCAATGGAAAATCTGTCAGACGTTGTTCTTCAATTTCTGGGTTTTCCAAAATTGAAAAACAGTTCATGCTACCACTTTTGGGCTTCCACAACTTTCTATCTGTGCAGTATTTGTGCAATATAATGGATCTAGTGTGTAGCCGGCGTGACAAGGAAGACTTTGATCACAATAGTTCACTAAAACAACAACATAATCACCATAAACTGTCCGTTCAAACCATGTCAGAAGCCACTGACTTGAGTTTTCGAGGTTACCCAGAAAACTCAACCCGTGAACTTCCGGCTTGGTTTGACTATCCTCCAGATCCACATTGTTTTCAATATAAGAGATCTAAAAGCATTAACCTGTAGTATAACTACCATACTAAAACTGGAATACAAAAAAAAGAACAAAACAACAACAACAAGCAAGATCTAAACGGATGAACATGCTGTCAAAGCGTTCTGGGCAGTTTCTGGGCTGCTCAGATTTTCCCAGTCATGGTCGGTCAATGGTCTTTGACCACTAATAGCTTGTTATCTATGCATGATCTGGTCATGATACCAGTTCCAGAACATAGATCTCACAACATACTACAAGACCAAACATTTAAACAAAAAACACTTAACATCCTGAGATCTACAAGGTCTAACCTTCGTTGTCAGACCACCAGAAAAAAATTCCCTGATTTTTGAAATCTTCAAATCCGAGCCTCTAGATGTTATGGATCTAACATCTAGCAACCCAGATCATTATCATACACTATATATAACTTGTATTAACACCGAATCATAACATCTAACAACAAATCAATGGTCAGATTTTCAAGTTAGGGTTTATACCTTTACTTTGATCAATCTTGATCTTAGGGTTCTGATTTGATATAAATGTTAGTGGGGATTGGTTTGTGACTAATATGTATTGATATTTTCGCAGGTGAGAGCTTGAGAGAGTTTAGATAGGTGTTGTGCACAAAATAATCTAGCAAATGTAATTTCTCTCTCTTCCAATCTATTTATAGAAGTCTAGGATGCATGAATTGGCTGAGCAAAGACTGATTACTGGCATTACTTAAGTCACAATGTCAACCAAGTTTGTCACCAACTCTTAATTTGGTAGGATTTGCATGTTATCTAAATAAATAAATGCAAAAGGGCATTTTGGTCTTTTGTAATATAATTTTAATGGCATAAATGTCATTTGTCTAACCCTTAGGGTTTAACCTTAAGGCTTTGTACAAACTCGGGTACAAACTTGTAACCCTAAGCTCTGATACAAACTTGTAAAGCCCCCAAACTCGGGTACTTGAAATCCGAACTCGATGTTTTACGATACCATTTCTATGAGTGGAATAATACTAATAATAATAACAATAATATACAAATCCAACTTAATTTATATTTATCAAAGTCTAATCCCAATTACACAACCTTTACTATAATTCTTTACATGATATATAATACATATCATTGTCTATATATTGTCTAACTATTACAAAAGACACTATTAAACATGTTTTGTTTGCTTTCATTTTCATTTGTTCTAGACTGAACCGTCGGGTTGATCATGCCTAGCTGAAAACATTTAAATTTAAACAAGGATGAGCATTTGAGAGCCCAGCAAGTAATAACAATTATGAATATAATTAGCTGAAAAAAATAAATGTTTTCTTTGTACATCACTTCTACAACGAATTTATAGTTGTGAAGTAAACTGAACCAATAATAACAACATAACAATTCTATCTCAAATTTTTGAAACTACGTATTTGTAAGGACCGAGAAATTCAGATCCTTTGTAAAAACATTTGATACAATTAAATAATGAATAAAATAATATTACTTGTTATTATATGTGTTGATAAGATGTATGGCGTTCTATAACCTAGAAACGTCAGAAGATCGTAGTATTTAAACCACGTGAATGAATTATAGTGCTAAAATTTCCCAGACGAAAATAAATATTTTTCGAGAAAGTTTACGAAAAACACTATATACCGATTACCGCTCGGGAATTATTTTTGAACTAAAAAGAAATATGTAACGTTAGAATATCGAGACGTGATGGATTATGTAATAATAATCTAAGTATAGAAAACGTAATAATTCGAATGCGGACTTAAATTAAGAATGAAAGTATTAATAATCTAATGAAATGGAATGGTGGATATTGTATAAAGAGCAAGTCTAATATGTATAAGATGTAAACCTATGTGGGATTATTTTTCTAAAGCCCAAGTAGTAATAACATAAAGCCCTTGGTAGAGTAAAACAAGCCCAAAGATAAGTTAATTGAATTAAGCATTAAGCCCACAGGATGATCCAATGAGTAAAGTAGGATCTATGGGGCAACCCATGGGTGATGTGGTAACCAAGTACTTTATGTGATGAGCAAGTGTTGTGGCTAGCAAGTTACTTGGTTGCTAGGTTATGAATAGTAAGGAGGTGGAACTTGAGGAGGTTAACTAAGGAGGTGGGATGGCCTAAATGTCCATAGTGCCCTCACTTTGGGTTGCCTATAAATACCAAGCTTTATTTCTTAATTTGGTTGTTTAAATTTCATCCAACTCCTCTCTAGATAAACAACTTATTTGTTAGAGTCAATAAGCACTTTGAGCTTAACCTTTCCTTAGTAGATGTCCAAAGCAATTGAAGTAATCATCAAAGGTAAATTATCTTGTCTCTTCCATCTCTATCATAATAGGATTGACAGAGAAGTGAGTGATAAGTAGGTTTTATACCTACTTATCCAGTATCTTTTAGTTGGATTAGATATTTTTATTCATGTGTCTTAGTTACTTTTCATGCATTTTGTGTTCGTTTTGTAGGTTATACGTTTGGAAGCGATGTGAGCGATTATTGGTAAGGAAAAGCACGGAAAATGCAAACAAAAGCAAGCCGTATATCGTTTGTGCTTTCATGTCATTTTATGTTCTTAGCTTGGAGCTTGGACTATATTGTAGAGCGTTTTCTTAGCTTTCCGGAACATCTTGAATCATTCCAATCGGAGTTCGGATGAAAGAGTTGTGGCATTTCTACCAACGGACGTCATGGAACTTCACCGTTTTGGGTGGTCATTTGCATAGCAGTCACTTCCAGTCTAATTTCGACCATCATTTATTTGTTATTTCTGAAATCTCAAAGAATGAAAGTTGTAGATCTAGTCGATAGCTTTGATTTTATAGGCCGCGGGCCCCATAACTCCTCTCGGTGAAAAAGTTATGGTAGTTTTAGCAGAGGAGGTTCCAGCAGAAAAATGAATTGGCAGATTGGTGTCCAGCCGGGGCTGGACATTTTTAGCCTTAGGATCCAGCCGGGGCTGGATGTCTGGGAGCATTAGCAGATCACTACCCAGCCGGGGCTGGTTTTTTGCAAGGGGAAAAGGCCAGCTGGGGCTGGCCTATGCGAAAAAGAGTAGATTTTGTCCGAATTTGAGTCCGAAAAGGATTGTTTTCGAGTTGTTTGATTCAAGGACTTCCAAGAGGACTTAAAGACATCTATAAAGGCTTATAAAAGGAGGGGAATAACATAGATTAGAGGAGATTATTAGGAGATTATAGAGAATTCCATTAAATTAGATTAGAGTAAATTAGAGAAAAACACTAGTTCTAATAAGATTTGGAGATTGAAACAACTTGGAGACCATTGAAGATTTGAAGTAGGAGCAAGGAGGGAGCGTCAAGTCTACTGACAATAGATTATTTCTTCTCATCTTCTTCTATCTTTATCTTTTAATGATTATTCAATTGTGGATTCTTAGTTTTAATTCAATAATCATGAACTAATTCTTTGTTTGAGATAACAATGGATCTTATTGTGTAGTTTATTTTAATATGTTTCATTATCAATTAGTATTTTCTAATGTGAGAATTGTCTATTGTGATTTGGAATTAATTTTTTAATTGACTGGCCATCAATTACCGTGATAATCTATATGAACTCAAGAGATGAAGTATAGATTTAGATCTAATCATGATAGCATGTGTTCAGGATTTTGTTAGTAGCTTAAACTTGATGTGTGTTAAGGTAGAGATATGCTTGACATCGCATGTAATCAGATAGAGAACTTATTATTCAACCTTCTTCAATTGTAATTCACATAGAGATATAGTGGGTTAGTTGATTAAGGTGTTTAACGAATTTCTATCTTAATTGTGGATTGACGTTAATACGGTATTAGTACATCGAGAGGTGGTTAATACTACTTTAGTGTTCTTGATTAACATTTTAGGATAGAGAATAATTGATGAGAAGTGTGTTAACTTAAATGAAGCAATAAGTAAAGTTGTGATCTTAAATCTCCATAGTCTTAATTTAATTAGTGGAATAGTAGTTAATTTATATAGTTTGTAATTCATTCGTTTAAATAAGATTGAGTTGGTTACGGGTTAATATTTGGTGATTTTTATTAAATAATTCTCTGTGGGAACGATACTCAACTTATCACTTTATTACTTGTTGACCACGTATACTTGCGTGTTGTGCGTAACTAGATTTTACCCAACAAGTTTTTGGCGCCGTTGCCGGGGAATTTGTTTAATACAGTTTTACCAATATTAGCTTCAATCAAATTAGTCTTAATTTAAACATTTTTATTTTTATTTTTAATTCTCTTCCTATATTTCTCTCTTTTCAGGTACCATGGATGACTTTGCGTATCAATGGCCATACACGAACATGACTCAACCAAAGGAAGCGGAGATTGACAGACTCGCGACACTCTCTGCAATGTCAGCACAAATTGAAGAACTTTCGAGGAAGTTGGACGTTATCACAGCCCAACAGAGTCGAAGGATGGCAGTTACCTGTGGCTATTGTGCTGGCAATCACCCGAGTAATCAATGCACCATCGATCTTGGGCCGGTACAGTATGGTGGTAACTACCTCAATCAGTATGTATATGATAATTATCATCAAGTTTGGGGGTATCACTCGGATTCTTCATGGAGTTACACCTATTAAGACCAATACTCTACTCCAAATCCAACATACACACCGGAATTCTCATATCAACCTCCATTAAAAGAAGAAAAGTCAAAGTTGGAGGAATTGTTGTCCAAGTTCATAGCATCAAATGAGGAGAGGAGGATTGATCAAGAGATATCAATGCAAAATCTGCAGAACCATGTGGATCAAATACTCAAAGCCTTGAACAACTGTCCTCAAAACAATCGGTGTTATGATGAGGATTTCGAGATTGATGAAGTGCCCGAGCCAAATCTACAACTGGATGAGACACGAGATGTTGAAAAAGAGGAGACAAGTGGGGATAATGAAAATAAGGTCGGTGAAGAACTAACTATGAGTACCAACGAGGATGAGCCGATGTTATTAGTGCGCCAAAGATCAAGGGTCCAGTTAGATTTGCAAAACCGTGCCCGCTTGGTAGTCATGTCGTCGGTAAGGCTCTTTATGACATGAGAGCTACTACAAATGTGAAGCCATGGTGGGATGAGGAGGAAAAGATAGAAGAAGAGCCCTTTGTTCTTGCCAAGCCTCAAAGCCCCAATCGAATCATAGGCTCAACGGACGGAAAAGCACCTAGTTATTCAACATTCTCAATTGGGCATATATTTAAACAAAGTATGCCAGGTGACTTTAACTCGATGGCTATCACAAATGGGAACCTACCAAAAGCTATATTATTTCCGATGGATGGAGGGTTCCTCAACTTCCGAAGAGGAATTGGATAGCGTTGACTAGACGAAGTCAGGCTGAAAGACTATAAATCAAGCGCTGACTGGGAGGCAACCGAGGAATTTTTTATATTTATATGCTTTACTAGTTTATCTAGTAGATAGGAATTAAGTTATTTATTAAGTTCTCTTATAATCTAATCCATGTTGTCTCTCTTCATTGCAGGTATTGGAGGTCCAATGGATAGCAAAATGATTATCGCAGCCATCGCCACCATCAACTCACGCTTAGCTGATTACAGGGAAGTTCTCTTCTATTTATCGCTATATTCTTACAATGAGGACATTGCAATTGCTAAGTTTGGGAGAGTTTAGTTTAGTTATTTATTGCATATTTATGTTATGTTATATTGCATACGTTGTTAATTTAGTTTAGGTTCATGTTGTTTGCATTCATGTAGTACAATTGCATAAGTAGTTGCATAATAGTATAGTTTGAATAGCATTATATTCATTTTTTTTTTGTTTTTATTTTTTTTTGTTAAAAAAATCAAAAAAAAAAATTCAAAAATAATAGTTAGTTACTATGTTCATCTTGCATGAGTCCAGTTGTTAGATAGTTCAGTTTATTTTGGCCAATGATGAGAATGGAATTGAGTAGACAAGTATAATACTGATTATTAGAGCTTTTGATGTGATTTCTTGTTATGAATTGAATCTTTTTCTGTTGGAAACTGGTATAATAAGGATAGCACAGTAAAAAATAATTTGTTGACTGATTAAGTTTAAATTGATACATAATGGACTTCTTAAGTATAATACTAGTTTGGATGAATGAAAGACATGAATAGGCGGAGATGACTTAATTTAGACAAAGACTTAAGTTTGGGAGAAAAATTTGGGATATATAAGCTTCAAAGAAAAGAAAAAAAAATGAAAAAAAAAATATACCGTGACTAGTCTTGTTTCGGGGCCTTTGTTACTTGAGTAAGTACGCCCGAAGGGGTATCTTAAAACCTAGCGCCCTAAGGTCTTATATGGTCTGGGAGTCGTTGGTCGAAAGCTCGCTAAGGGGTAGCACTGTTAGCCTAATGGAATGAGACATTGCACAGTCATGGTTAATAATAATAATAATAATAAAACGGTAAAAGAGCAAAAAGCCCCCGTAATGAAAAGTAAAGCATAAGTATCCCGGATTAGACTCTTGAATTTGGTGGATGTTTGACTTTAGTTGGATCTAGCTTGTTCGTGAATTTTGTGAGTTTTCACTGTATGATGCCTTTAAAGAGACCTATTATGTGTTAAATTTAATTTCATATCAATTAGCATGTTTGTTGAGCACACACGCACTATATCAGTGATAAAAGTTTAAGATTTAATGATTGACTAGGAAATTGTTGATTGGTTTTGATATGATGTATTATCATGTTTACTTGATTTTTCTAAGGCCAAATGAATAGATTTGATTCTATCAATACTGATGGATTCGTAGGCATGTAGATTAGTTCCATTCCATTCCATTGCATTGCATTTTTGTTTTGTTTTTGCTTGAGGACAAGCAAAGGTTTAAGTTTGGGGGTATTTGATAAGTAGGTTTTATACCTACTTATCCGGTATCTTTTACTTGAATTAAATATTTTTATTCATGTGTCTTAGTTACTTTTCATGCATTTTGTGTTCGTTTTGTAGGTTATACGTTTGGAAGCGATGTGAGCGATTATTGGTAAGGAAAAGCACGAAAAATGCAAACAAAAGCAAGCCGGATATCGTTTGTGCTTTCATGTCATTTCATGTTCTTGGCTTGGAGCTTGAACTATATTGTAGAGCGTTTTCTTAGATTTCCGGAACATCTTGAATCATTCCAATCAGAGTTCGGATGAAAGAGTTGTGGCATTTCTACCAACGGACGTCATGAAACTTCACCGTTTTGGGTGGCCATTTGCTTAGCAGTCACTTCCAGTCAAATTTCGACCATCATGTGTTTGTTATTTCTGAAAGCTCAAATAATGAAAGTTGTAGATCTAGTCGATAGCTTCGATTTGATAGGTTGCGGGCCCCGTAACTCCTCTCGGTGTAAAAGTTATGGCAGTTTTAGCAGAGGAGGTTCCAACAGAAAAATGAAGTGGCAGATTGGTGTCCAGCCGGGGCTGGACGTTTTTAGCCATAGGATCCAGCCGAGGCTGGATGTCTGGGAGCATTAGCAGATCAATACCCAGCCGGGGCTGGGTTTTTGCAAGGGAAAAGGCCAGCCGGGGCTGGCCTATGCGAAAAAGAGTAGATTTTGTCCGAATTTGAGTTCGAAAAGGATTGTTTTCGAGTTGTTTGATTCAAGGACTTCCAAGAGGACTTAAAGACATCTATAAAGGCTTATAAAAGGAGGGGAATAACATAGATTAGAGGAGATTATTAGGAGATTAGAGAGAATTCCATTAAATTAGATTAGAGTAAAATAGAGAAAAACACTAGTTCTAATGAGATTTGGAGATTGAAACAATTTGGAGACCATTGAAGATTTGAAGTGGGAGCAAGGAGGGAGCGTCAAGTCTACTGACAATAGATTATTTCTTCTCATCTTCTTCTATCTTTATCTTTTAATGATTATTCAATTGTGGATTCTTATTTTTAATTTAATAATCATGAACTAATTCTTTGTTTGAGATTACAATGGATCTTATTGTGTAGTTTATTTTAATATGTTTCGTTATCAATTAGTATTTTCTAATTTGAGAATTTTCTATTGTGATTTGGAATTAATTGTTTAATTGACTGGCCATCAATTACCGTGATAATCTATATGAACTCGAGAGATGAAGTATAGATTTAGATCTAATCATGATAGCATGTGTTCATGATTTTGTTAGTAGCTTAAACTTGATGTGTGTTAAGGTAGATATATGCTTGACATCGCATGTAATCGGATAGAGAACTTATTCTTCAACCTTCTTCAATTGTAATTCACATAGAGATATAGTGGGTTAGTTGATTAAGGTGTTTAACGAATTTCTATCTTAATTGTGGATTGACGTTAATACGGTATTAGTACATCGAGAGGTGGTTAATACTACTTTAGTGTTCTTGATTAACATTTCAGGATAGAGAATAATTGATGAGAAGTGTGTTAACTTAAATGAAGCAATAAGTGAAGTTGTGATCTTAAATCTCCATAGTCTTAATTTAATTAGTGGAATAGTAGTTAATTTATATAGTTTGTAATTCATTCGTTTAAATAAGATTGAGTTGGTTACGGGTTAATATTTGGTTTTTTTTATTAAATAATTCTCTGTGGGAACGATACTCAACTTATCACTTTATTACTTGTTGACCACGTATACTTGCGTGTTGTGCGTAACTAGATTTTACCCAACACTGAGAAGGTTTGATGATAGCATGTAATATGTCATTGATGAATGAACTTAAGCCGAATAAGTTGAATAAGTAACTTGAACCTAAATAAGTTGATGAACTTATGAAGAATTTCCATTTGTTGTCATAACCATGAGAATTGTACTTAAGAAGTGAAATAAGTCATTGGCTTATGAGAATAAGTCAAAACCTACCTTATATTAAGTTGGTGTAATAAGTAACTTGTAATGTCTACATGTTGATTAAAATCCACTTAGAATGATTAGTATTGAGGTTTCGCCGGAATTGCACGATGGGACGATAATCGTCGAATTCGTGAAATTCTCGAAATGAAAGTCGTATTTTGTATTTGACAATGGAAACGTGGGTTTTCGATGGAGGTAAGTCATATTTGGCATTATAGAGTTGCGGAATCAAAAATGGTCGGATTCCGACTTAGAATGAAGAAACGAACGTTGAACGTTCAAGAACGTTTATTATTTTCGTTAAAAATGGACTACTAGGCAAAATTTTAGCAAACAAAGTCGAATAGATCAAATTATTGAATATATACATAGAGTACGTGATTTATGAATCGTAGGCTCTTGAACGAGCCAATTCGGACTTATAACGAAGAAGTTATGAGTCCAGGAATCTCACAAAATTTGAAGTCTGTAAAAAAATTTTGGTGCACAGAGTTGTCGCCACGGCGCCAGCCCAAGGTCATTTCGGCCACGCCACAGTGCCGAGCTTGGCCGAGCAAAGCCATAACCTTTTGGAGAGTGGCGCCGCAACACGACCATTAACACTGAGACTCGCGCCGCAGCGCCGAGTCCGGGTTCTAGGCAGTAATAGGTAACGCCGCAGTGCGACACCAAGTGTAAAATTCGACGCCGCAGCGCCAGCCTCAAGACCAAGACAATAATGAATGTTTATATATAGAGCATGGTTAGTAATTGATAAACAATTAAATGAATATCTTAATGAAACATTATTAAGACATATTAGAACTTGTGTATGCACACTTAAGGTTAAGACTAAATCAATTACTTATGAATGTAATAGTAACGTAATGGAAAGCCGGAACCAATAATAACAAATCTAATATGTAATTAGATTGAGAAGTAGGGTAAGATTCTTTAGGAAACATGTGTGATCAATCATTGCCTAATGTTCTATGTTATGCTATCATCTAATGTAGAGACCTTAAATACGTAAAGTGCACGTGTTATAAATTGTAGCAGATGCTAAAGGCAAGTACTCTAACCCTTGTTCCAGTTCGATCTAGGCATGTCTTTTTGATTCGTGTATTCTTCGCATGAGTTAGTATCTGAGGAATGTCAAAGCCAATCCTTTTGGCTAGATGTATGCTATGTTATTCTATCAAGTGTTGATAAGGATTTACCAAACTAATATTCTTGTGGTTTTCAAAAGTAGATTTAGTATGCTAAAATGTTTTGTCGTCAAACGACAGGCACGTGAGGTTGCCATAACTTAAACGTATACACGTTTAATGAATGTAGTATTGATCAACATAGAGTACTATAGGCTGATCACCTAGACATGCTCGTAAGCTATACCGGACTTACGGACTTAGTGTTGGGATGTCCTTTTCAAAGTAGTTATGAAATGCTTACGGTTTTGAACCGGAATTGATGTTTTACTGAATATTGTTGTTGTAAAACGTTTTGAATGAAAAGAAGTGCTATTTTGAATTATCAATAGTACTTCGTAACTATTGTTCAGTTATTGAAGATATACAACTCCTATGTTTCAAGCAAGCTATTTTACTAGAATTGTTGTACTTGCTGAGCTAATTAGGCTCATTCTTGCTTGAACCATATGAGTGCAGCTAAGATAGAATAGACCGATGGATCTGGCAAGGATAAAGGGAATGCAAAGGTGAACCCATAGATTGTTTATGTAATAGTATATGTTTTGTATTAAATAATATTGATATTATGACAAAGAAACTGTATTGGTTGTAAAGAACCCGAGGAATGTAAATATTCTTTTGATATATATATAAGACATATCCGTTCTTTTGAGGCATTTCAATTCAATGTTTATGTGAACTGTAGCATCGTGTAGCACCATTTGTCGGGTTGGAAGATACCCGGATTTGATGGCGTCACAGGTTGGTATCAAAGAAATAGGTTATAAAACTTAATAGGGGAAATAAAACCTTAAGTCATAACCTTAAGAAAAGTCAAAGAATAAAATATGGAAGTTAAGCTTATAAAAATGCATCATATATGTTATGTGTTTTATTATACTTACGTTTACTAATCAACTCTTTTTGTTGTTATAGATGTCAGGTGAAAATAGAGATGTACAGGTAGTCAGCGAAGGGTCGGTAAACCAGATAGAAATCATACTGAACCCTATAGCAGCAGATCCTAAGATATTTGTGGTGGAGTTTGGAGACTCCGAAAGCTTAGACCTCATGTCGGTATTTGACGACATGCTGGAAGAAGAAGTGGAGGTAGTATCCTTCAATCCAGTGGCTATAGAAGCAGAGATAACTCCAGGGGAGTCGATGATGTCACTGTTCATGTCAGTTATAGATAGGAACGTACACTACTGTCAGGAGGTCAAGGAGGTGAAGGCTGAACTCCAAGCTGTTATAGAGGATAAGACGGACGTGGAGTCCATGTGGGAATAGGAACATGACAAAAGAGTTTTGGCTAAGGACAAGGTCCATGAGCTGAAGCAGGAGATCTTTGAGCTTAGGAGCGAGCTAAAGACCAAGAAACAGAAGATAGGGAGAATGTCCTATATTCATAGGAGTTCTCATGAGGATTTCCAGTTGCAGGTAGCTGGGTATCTGTGACGCCCTCGAATCTAGGTACTTGAAACCCGAACTCGGTGCTTCACTATACCATTTCTATGAGCGGAATAATACTACTAATAATAACAATAATATAGATTTTTAAACTTAATTTACATATTATCAGAGTTTAGTTCCCATGTACGAAACCTTTACACATTCGTTACAAGATAATAATAATATTATTTATCATCCTTATCATAAAAGTCATACTATTACATAGAATAGCTTAAACATTTAGTCAGCAACTTTCCCTTTCCCCTTGTTCTTGGCAGATCCTTCGGGTTGTTCACACTTAGCTGAAAACATTTAAAATTAAGCAAGAATGAGCATTCGAGTGCTCAGCAAGTAATAGCAACAATAATAATAAACTGAAAGGATTAAATATTTTATTTGAAAAATACTTCTACAACGGATCAACAGTTGTGAAGTAAGCTGAACTAATAATCAACAACATGTCATTTCGATTTTAAATTTTTGAAACTACATATTGTCTATAAATAAGAATCAGTTGACAGACAATGAACATTGTCTTCTATTTTTGAAAAGGTTAAACAAAAATTCATCTGCAAACCGGCATTGCTTACGGGCACGGAGGGTGATCAGCCCCGTTGTACCTTGTATTGATCAATACTACATTGCTAGAACGATATTATCATTCATCCTTTGTCCGCCTTAGCGCATAAAAATTTCCTATAATTGGGATGTTCATAACAGTCTTGAATCCAAACCAAAACAATTCGGTTGGATAAGTTTTATCTTGTTCAACAACAACTTTAAATTTATGTCTAGCCAGATCAAATAGCTTAGCTTAGACGACTTTTAATTCAACATATACATACTAGACACCGATAAGTATGTATCAACATGTGATAAAAATATAATGATTATCCAAGCGGAGACATTTGTATAATCATGTTATAGAAATTAACGAACATAATAAATAACTTGATCAATAATAATAGAATAAAGGAACTTGTACCATAATTATTGTTTAATAGCTTACTTATACAGATTCATTGCATAAGTATATACAAAGGTTGAAATATTTGAACAATTGAAATGAACATTTCAGATATTATCTTACGCATGTTCGTTGCATAAAGTAAATGCAAAGGGTTAGATACTTGCCTTGTCAGCTGCTTACACAACTTAGATTTATCTTTTCTATCAATCCCTATCATTAAATAAATCATTGGTCTGATTAGAATAACATCTTATATCATATAATACTGCTTATTGCAGTCAACACATTCCTAATCACATTGTCACATAACTTTAAGACCATTGAATCACAAATAAACAGTTATCCAGTCAACCTATCGAAGTCCAAATCAATTTTTGAAACATGTCGGTCTACCGACATCTTTATCAAGTAATTATCGAGTCTAAAACTATATATAGTAGTTCAATATTCATTAGATAACTTAAACACCAGTCGCACTATTTTTCATGGACTTATAATAATTTTAAACAATTATTACAATTTACCAAAATTTTTGAAAAATCAGAATCATTATTAAATGATTTAAATAGCAAACAATTATATTATCATTAACATTTAATCAATATTAAACTATTAATGAAACCATTGCCAAAATATTAAAGTTATGTATAATAACTCAAAATATTTTTAAAACATTTATATTACCCTTAAATGATTTTTAAAATATTTAAAAACATTATTAAATAATTACCATTAATATCAAAATATTAATGTACTATTTATCTAAATATTAAAGGTTATTAATTATAACTTAAAATATTTTTAATTCATTTATATCCCTTTTAAATGATTTTTAAATTAATAAAACTATTTTAAACTATTTATTTAATATAATTATTAAATAAATTTAATATCATTAATAATAAATTAATAATTATTAATATTAAATTATTAATGAAATTATCCTTTAAATATTAAAAGTTATGTTTTATAACTTAAAATATCTTTAAACACTTTATTTTCATTTAAAATGATTATTATAATATTAAAATTATTTTTAAACTAAATTATTTAATATAATTATTAAATAACTTTAATATCATTAATAATAATTAATTAATGAAATTTACCTTTAAATATTAAAAGTTATATTTTATAACTTAAAATATTCTTAAATATCTTATTATTATTTAAAAAAAATTAAAATAATAAAATCATTTTTAATTCATTTATTAAATAACTTAATTATCATTATTATTAATTTATTAATGAAAATTAACAAAAAAAATATTAAAAGTCATTGTAAATAACTTAAAATATTTTCATATATCATAATATAATTTTTAATGATTTTTCATGTATTTAAATCATTTTTAAATAATTTATTTAATATTATAATTAAATAAATTAAATATCTTTAATATTCCAAAAATATTAAATATTTATGAAATATATCCAAAATAATTAAAATATAATTTTTGGACTTTAAAATAATTTTTAATAATTTATTATGTATTTTTCTTAATTAAAAACTAATTTTATATAATTAATAAATTAAAAAAATTAATTTCATAAATAACTGTCGCTAAAGAGCCCTATATCGACGAAACTATCGCTATACGTGTTCTTGAGCTGCCCAGAATCTTCAAAGACAGCTACCGAGGGGTCTAGTTTGACCATCAATAAATCTTAGTGTATTGTGTTTCTGGGTTAAAAAAGCTATATCTTGAAGAAAAAGTGCAAGACTACAGGTTCTAACAGACCAGACGATCAAAAAACATAACACCAACTAGATCTAAGCAGGCAAAGTTACTGTCAGAGCTGTTCTTCATTTCCAGAAATGAAGAACAGTTCGAGCAGTCACTTTTGAGCTACTATAACTATCAATCCTTTTGATCATTTTGTGATCTACAAGTTGTAGTGTGTAGACAACATACCAGTGTACATATATATATCATAACATCAACAAAACAACAACAGATACATAATATATACCTTGGTCAAATCCTGTCAGAAACAAACCCCAAAAATTTCTGGAAATTTTCCAGAAATTTCAAATCTGATCGATAAGGCTAGTTTGACCACAGATTAATGTTTGTATGTTGTTTATCAAAGTGATCAAGGAAAATGAAACTGAAGAACACATGGCAGAGTATAAAACAGGTTTCAATAACAACATCAAAACACATAACTAACTGACAGATTAAGGCTTCGAAAATCTTGTCAGACACTAGTTTAGACATTTTATGCTGCCTAGAAATGGTTTGGTCATGTCCGGTCAACGGGTTTTGACCGATCATAACTTCAAATATATAACCGATCTAACTTTGATTCTTATACCAGATGAAAGATTGCATACTGGAATACAAAATCCAACACTTAAACAACAAAACCACCAAACATACTAAGATCTAAACGGTCTGACATTCGTTGTCGGACCATAACATGAAATTTTTCCAAATTTTTGAAAATCATCGATTAGAACATTTAGATGTTATGGACTTGATAAATACCAACCCAGATCATCATAAGACACTACAAATAACACATCCTAACATTTAAACATAACATCGAACACAAAAAAATTTGGACCAAAATCAAACTTGATTTTATACCTTTGATGAACGATTTCTGATTTTGTGTTTCTGATGTTGTTATGATGTTAGTGGGGCTTGATAATGGGACTATAAAGCTCAACAATTTCGTTGGTTCTAGTGAGAGAGGGTCAAGTATGAAAGTTGAACAAAATTAGTGCACAAAAATGATTTTCTCTCTCCTTAAATCTATTTATAGGCAACTTGATGCATGAATGGCTGGTATAATGGTTCATTGCTGTCAATTTAGAGCATATGGAGTTGTTAGGGTTGGCAACCAACTCACCACAAATGTCAAAACCTAGCCTAGCATTCAATAATTCAACTAGGGGCAAAATGGTCTTTTGACTTAACAAAGTAATTGCATTTTAGTAACGTGCCAAACCCTTAGGGTTTGACCCTTAGGGTTTAACCTTAAGGTTTAGCATATAGCAAAAATAAAATTTAGCAACTAGGGTTTGTAAAATTATAAACTAAAATTTTAGTTTCTAAAATTCACAATTTAGGATTTCTAAATTAGTTTATGTTTCCTAATCACATATACTTAACAATTAGGTTAAGGATTTACTAATTATAATTAAGATAACTGATTAGCAATTAAGGCACCAATTTGGTAATTAGGGTTAATAATTTACTAATTAAGATTAACAATTTAATAATTAGGGTTAACAACTTATAATTAGGGTTTATAATTACATTAATCATGATCATTAGAGTTTAAATAACATAATTAACCTTGCCACCTAAGCAATTAAGGTTTACAATTATCAATTAGGGTTCCCAAATATCAGTTAGGGTTTTAATTAATTTCGCAATTAGAGTTTTAATTTCAAATTAGGGTTTTAATTTAATAATTAGGGTTTCCTAATTAGCATACAATGAAATAACACACAACATATATCATATAATACAGATATTTAATAATCTTAAATTTCCCATTTAAATTGATAAATAGGATTAAATCAATTAATGCTAGGGTTTGGTCAATATACCATAATTGACCAACCATCAACAATACAATTTTTACAGTGCATATTCATAGCACTAAAAAATCAAAATATTATAATATTATAATATTATTATCATTCCTTGATCAAAACACAAAATTAGGGTTTGGATTCCATATCTGATTTTATCTGCCATAATTAACCTTATAATTAAGTTAAAGTAATTAACTTAATAACCTGAATAAAATTTATATAATAAAATAATTATTATCATTATACAAAAAAAATCATATCATATATTATTTAAATAATATTCACATATAATTTCATGGAAAAATAATTAATAAATCATTTCTAATATAACCTTAATTATTGTAAAAATATAATTTATAATAATAAACATTTTTTAAAATAATTTTTACTTGCAATAAATAAATTTTATTTATCACACATATAATTATAATTACATATTACCTTGACACATCATTCATATTTATTTTAATAAATAAAAAAAATACGCAAAATTTATGATTTATTTATATAGAAAATATCGAGTTGTTCTATTCACCCTCCCTTATAAAGATTCCATCCCCGGAATCACCACTTTAAAACCTATACCTACCAGGATACATGACATTCACAATCGTTGCAGGTAGATGTCGATCAACTTTGATCAAAATGATCTTTAACTATTTACTTAAAACTTGCCTTTCTGATTATACGGAAATTTGATTTCTAAAGAAACTCAAATTCCTCCTTCAAAATTTTCTTATAAAATAATTTACTATAAATAGGAAAATCATATATATAAGAAAGTAAAAGTTATAAGAAAAGTACCTGGAGTTCCACTGCCAGCTGCCACCGTGTCTTGGACTGTCATGTTGTAGACTCGTGCGGTAGATTTCGTCAGCTTACTGGATGAAGTTGGTCCCGTGATTGCCAAAGTTCTGTCGCTTTTCCCCATGTTCACACTTGCTGCCTCCGCTTTCGTTTTTGGACAGTCTTTCACCTTATGGTCCTTTGATCCACACAGAAAACACCCCACCAATTGTCTTAGAATTGGGGCAGTTGGGAGAGATATGGCCCTCCTGCCCGCACTTGAAACATGCGAATTTTCCCTTAAGACATTCTCCCAAATTGTTTTTCCCACAATTACCACATTGCACCATCGACCTTTTCTTTACACCTTCTTGTTTTACCTGCACCCCACCAAAGTTGTTCCCTTTTCTCTTATCACTCCTATTCCCAGTACTTGCTTCCACCTTCCCAGTTCCCTCAACTTTACCCTTGTTCCTCCATTCTTTGTTGTAGAGGCTCATGGCCTCACTTCCCTCCTCAGCAATAAGTTCTTTCTCCATGAGTGCTGTAAATGTAGAGATTTGCAACACTGCCACCTTGTTGTAGAGCCAGGGTTTTAATCCCAGCTCAAACCTTCGCGCCTTTCTAGCCTTCGTATCAACTTGATGTGGGGCGAACCTAGCCAATTCATTAAATTTTGCGGCATATTCCGCAACAGACATATTCTCTTGTTTTAATTCATGAAATTTTACTTCCATTCTAGCCTACATACTAGATGAAAAATAGTTTTCAAAAAACAGGGTTTTAAACCTTTCCCAAGCAACTACACCTTCCCCAGCCCTTGTCTGATTAGCTTCCCACCAAAAATTTGCCTCACTCTTCATCATATAGGCAACAAAAGTCGTCTTCTGCTCCTCAGCTACCCTAGCTATTACAAATGCCTTTTCTATTTCTTTAACCCAAGTTTGGGCTTCTACAGGGTAAGTTGTACCTCTAAATTCGGGAGGTCCTATAGCTTTGAAGTCCTTGAAGTTTGCTAAGCAATTATCCTGTTGGTTCCCAGCGGCTGCCGTTCCTTGTTGCATGGATTGAGCTATCATATTTGCGAATTGCTGCATTGGATCTGGTTTTGGTTGTCCTTCAACTTTGTTGACAGATTCTTCTGCCCCTTGATTACGGGTTTGTCGTCGAGGCGGCATTATCTGGTTAAATAAAACATAATTTAACTTATATTCTAAACCTTATTATATAAGTTTAATATATATTAAACTTGTTTCATTACCCAAACATGAGTTCATTTCCATTAATTCAAAGTAATTTACATAACATAGCCCATAATACGATCCCTTTGTGACCACAAGAGTCGGGATTTACAACTTTGATTAACACAAAAGTTGAGAATATTACATTACACAAACATACTAAGCACACATATAATATTAAACAAACCTACACCACAGAACCAGTACTACCTATTTACTACGCCTTTTCCTTGATCGTGGGCAACTTTTTGCTTGATGACCTTCTATCCCACAGATAAAACAAACACACTGCTTAGGATTAGGACACTGAGGAGAAAAATGTCCCCCATGTCCGCAATTGTAGCAAACATTTTCGCCTTTCCTGCACACGCCTTCATGATTCTTGTCACAGTTGGTACACTTTTCTATGTGTTTAAAGTTATTTGGTCAATTTGGATTTTAAGCTTATCTTGTTCTTCCATTGTTTCAATTAATGCTTTCCGCAGTTGGCTATTTAGTAATTTTTTTATTTCCCACAACTGTTCCAAAGTGGAAACCCGGTCCCGCAGATTCTGCACTTCAGTTGATGCTTGGTCAGCTCCAACTTCAATGTCTGAATCACTGTAGGTAAGTTCCACCATTTCTGGATCTGGTACGACATTCTCCACAATAACCACCTCATCGAGGTTGCTTTCACTTTGAGCCTCTATTTCAGCTATTGGCTTTGATATCGGCTTCTTCTTTACGATCCAATGGTATCCTAATCCTTTTTCACCTGACATCTACACACACAAATTATCCTGATTAGCATAAAATATATACATATAACACATAAAGGTTGTATATAAGTTATCTTTTAGTTTGTTTGACGATGAATTTATCCGATTCATCTATCTTTAAACTCTATAGGAGTTATTTATATTTTCAACGTTTCCCTCTGTTCTAAGGTTATAGCCTAAGGTCTATCCCACCTAAGGTTTCTAATCCTATAGCTCTGATACCATTCTGTGACGCCCTCGAATCCAGGTACTTGAAACCCGAACTCGGTGCTTCACGATACCATTTCTATGAGCGGAATAATACTACTAATAATAACAATAATATAGATTTTCAAACTTAATTTACATATTATCAGAGTTTAGTTTCCAAGTACGAAACCTTTAAACATTCGTTACATGATAATAATAATAATAATATTATTATTTATCATCCTTATCATAAAGTCAGACTATTACATAGAATAGCTTAAACATTTAGTAAGCAACTTTCCCTTTCCCCTTGTCCTTGGCAGATCCTTCGGGTTGTTCACACTTAGCTGAAAACATTTAAAATTAAGCAAGAATGAGCATTCGAGTGCTCAGCAAGTAATAACAACAATAATAATAAACTGAAATGATTAAATGTTTTATTTGAAAAATACTTCTACAACGGATCAACAGTTGTGACGTAAGCTGAACCAATAATCAACAACACGTCATTTCAATTTCAAATTTTTAAAACTACATATTGTCTATAAATAGGAATCAGTTGACGGACTATGAACATTGTTTTCTATTTTTGAAAAGGTTAAACAAAAATTCATCTGTAAACCGGTATTACTTACGGGCACGAAGGGTGATCAGCCCCGTTATACCATGTATTGATCAATACTACATTGCTAGAACGATATTATCATTCATCCTTTGTTCGCCTTAGGCCATAAAAATTTCCCATAATTGGGATGTTCATAACAGTCTTTAATCCAAACCAAAACCATTCGGTTGGATAAGTTTTATCTTGTTCAACAACAACTTTAAATTTATGTCTAGCCAGATCAAATAGCTTAGACGACTTTTAATTCAACATATACATACTAGACACCGATAAGTATGTATCAACATGTGATAAAAATATAATGATTATCCAAGTGGGGACACTTGTATAATCATGTTATAGAAATTAACGAACAGAATAAATAACTTGATCAATAATAATAGAATAAAGGATCTTGTACCACAATTATTGTTTAATAGCTTACTTATACAGATTCATTGCATAAGTATATACAAAGGTTGAAATATTTGAACAATTGAAATGAACATTTCAGATATTATCTTACGCATGTCTGTTGCATAAAGTAAATGCAAAGGGTTAGATACTTGCCTTGTCAGCTACTTACACAACTTAGATTTATCTTTTCTATCAATCCCTATCATTAAATAAATCATTGGTCTGATTAGAATAACATCTCATATCATATAATACTGCTTATTGCAGTCAACACATTCGTAATCACATTGTCACATAACTTTAACACCATTGAATCACAAATAAACAATTATACAGCCTTGTCACTGAATTATCCATGCACTACGGCCAAAGATATTCATTATTATCACATCCATGAATTAATATTTCATCGCTGAGACTCAGCTCAATAATTAATCCACATCATCGAATATTCCATGCACTACAGGCCAAGGATATTCATTAGTATCACGACCATGAATTATCTATGCACTACGTGCCAAAGATAATCGTGTTTTCATCAACGGTCCTAATTATGCCATAAAACAATTCATCTTTGCACCCTTGGCCGAAGAGAATCCATAGCCATAATTATATCAAAAACTATTCATCAATACACTACGGGCCAATGAGGACTTTTTTCACATTATTTGTAACATTACGGTCATAATTATACCGAATAATTTATGGTCATAATAATACCAAGTCCATCTATGCACTATAGGCCATAGATGAGTTTCAACACAATATAAGCATGAGGACGATGACAATGATATATGAATCAATCAAATGAGATAAAAAATAAATATTAAACATTTATAATATAATTTGTTCATCGTTCAATAATAACCAAATGTTATCAATCACTTAATAATCTCATAATCTAATATCATTAATATTATAATAATATTTTAATCATTTCTTAAACTTATAAATAATTTATTTCAATTATTTACACTTTATCAAATAATGCACTTAATCATTAAAAAATATCATACTCATAAGATTTCATAATCAATTATCAAATCCCTCATCAAAATATCCATATACCCTATATAGGGTTCTCAAGCCATAAAATCCTATTTTCCAATTTTATTATTTCACATAACATATTTAATTCATTACTCATAACTAGTTCATTTTTATGAAAAATACCAAATCAGTACCAAAAATATTTCTTTTCTGGAATTTAGCAGACTATAGTCCCATCTTGAATATATATTTTTCTCAGAATTTTTAAAATTCATTTACTATTTTTCATATGGATAAAACTCCCGAATATTTAGACATTTATCATAAATTGTACTTTTGTCCAAAAATTCTAAAATTTACAAGGTATACTCCTGTTATATACATGTACTTCCAATAAAAATTTCACAAATTTTGGAATTAACCACAAGGAGTTATAAGAGTTTACTTTTAAAATAGTCTTTTCCCATAAAATCCATAACTCTTAATCTATACATCCAAAAATTTCCATTTTTGGACACAATATAGAAAAGTCATTAAATTATCATTTTAAATTTTTTTAGAATCTTTGAGGGACAGAAAAATTACGAATCTTCCCCTGGCAGAAACCCTTTTTTAATGAAAATACTATTCGTATGAATACGAAGGATCATTCACCATGCATGTGGTAATCCACATAGACAGATTATTTGAATAGAATAATAAAGAATGGAATAATAGAAGGATTCACCATGCGTGCGATAGATTGCACCGATAGGTTATTCCCAATAGAATAATACATAATGGAACCAGGTCCGGCGTAAACGCACAGACAGGATATTCCGACAGAATAATAAATAATGGAACCAGGTCCAACGAAAACGCACAGACAGGATATTTCGACAGGATAATAAAGAACGAAATATTAGAAGAATTTCACCATGTATGCGGTACTTCGCATAAACAGGTTATTCCAACATAATAATAAAGAATGGAATAACAGAAGAATTTCACCAAGTATAGGGTAGTCCGCGTATACAGGTTATTCCAACAGAATAATAAATAATAATAATATCCTTTACAAGTACGACAATTATATCCCCTACCTTAAAAATAAAAGTATTCCGACTGGTAGGGCGGTAATATACTTGAAGAAAACTTGCACTACGCTCAAATCTTTCTTAAACTCTAAAGAAATACACTCAAGATTATAGAAGAAGAACTCTCTCTATAGTTTTTCTCTCTAGAGTTTTAGTGAATTCGTAAGAAATAATGAAGGAATGACCTTCTATTTATAGAAAAATGGACTGTATAGTAACTAACTCATGAACGGTCCAGAGTGATTTACTTTAATCTGACTGTCCATATTTAAAACAAAATCTTTTAAATAAAATATAATATATTCTATTTATAATCTAGTAAAATGAATAACTTTATAAACAATTTTACTATACAAACACTATGCAGGCACTATGGAAACATTATGCATAATAAAATATAATATATTCTAATTATTGTCTAATAAAACAGATAAATTTATAAAAGTATTCTATTTTATATAAAAAGATTTTACTATGCAAAACACTATGCAGGCACTATGCAAGCGCTATGCAACACTATGCATAATAAAATATAATATATTCTATTTATAGAATAACTTTATAAAAGTATTCTATTTTATATAAAAAGATTATACTATGCAAAACACTATGCAGACACTATGCATGACTATGCATAATAGAATATAATATATTTTATTTATAAAATAACTTTATAAAAGTATTCTGTTTTATATAAAAAGATTTTCTGTATTATTACATTAATAATACCAATAAAACAAAACTGAGTGACTTATCACGTAAGCATTAATAATCAATATCGTGCTATTTACCAAAATAGAAAAAAAATTGAATACTTTTATTTCATAAAATTTGAGGTCTCACAATCACCCCTCCTTATGAAATTTCGCCCTCAAAATTTACGTACGTATCTGGTATTCGAAGAGATGAGAAAACCTTGCTTTCTTTTCGAATTGTACCTTCTCGGTTATATCCTCTGTATCATGATTTTTTCATTGCTCATCTCCTGTATTTCAGATATCATTCTAGAATATATCTTTAAAACAAAGGTTAATTGATATATCACAATTTGTCAACTTATCAAGTAAACAATTTCAGCTTAGGTAAGTCACACACTAGCGAAGTATATAACTCGTCTCTCCCCTCCTAGGTCTAGACTTTTATCTCCGCCAGTGACCATATCCCTAAGCTGTGACAACCCAAGAATTTGGAGAATTTATTAAAATCTTAAATGATTGATTTAAGGTCAAATAATAGACCTAGATAGAAAATAAGTGTATGCGTATGCTGATATTGGGATTGAATTTTGAGGATTTCAAAATTCGGTGAAGGATATAAGTGAATTATTCAAGATTAAGTGTTTATGTGATTATGATCTGTGTATATGGTTATGTTCTGTGTACAGAATGTGGTTAAGGGTCAAGGGTAGACCAGATAAATTATATCTGTAACAAACCCTAAATATATATTAAGAACGACAATGTTCGGTTAGAAAATCCTAGCGTTTAACAAGAAACCCTAGAAATCGGTTCTGAAAACCCTTGTTTCAGTTCCGGGTGTACGAAATCCTAATTCGGTGCATGAAACCTTAAATTGGGAACTTAATGGCATAAGTGTAAATAATTAAAAGATTAATTAGGGTTAATTTTGACAATTGATTACAAAACCCTAATTCCAAATTTAAAACCCTAATGCCAGATCTGAAAACCCTAGATTCAAATTCTGTTAAATTGAAGCCCTAATCTGGGAAATTAATGGAGAATTATAATGCTTATGAGGTATTAATTAAGTATTAATTAGGGTAAAAGGTTGATTAATTAACAAACCCTAATTTCTAATTTTTAGAACCCTAATTGTTCCGTCAGAAACCCTAATGCTCAATTATGTATTTAATTGCTAAAAGTAGCAATGTTAATTAGGAAACCCTAATCCTAATTAGTTCAATATTATGAGCAATTAGAAACCCTAATCTAATTACGATATTTAATTTCTAAATTAGAAAATTAATTTTTTCTATTAGAAACCCTAATTAGCGGTTTATAAACCCTAATGACCATTTTGACCCTAATTGCGTAATTAGTAATTTTAATTAGGAAATACTAATCCTAATTAGTAAGTTTTTAGTATGAGTAAGGAATTTTAATATAATTAGTAAATACTATTTATAAGTTAAAATTGTTAATTTTTTATTTTGAAAATCGAAATTCGAAAATGTAGAAATTATATTACAAAGTTAAGGGTTAAAACCTAAACCCTAAATTTGTCCAAACTCTAAATCTTAGTATGCTAAACCCTAAGGGTTTCATGAAATGGAAAATCTAGAAATTAATGGAAAGGACAAGAATGCCCTTTTATGTATTATTTTAGACAACTTGCAAATCTTGACAAAATTTTGGTTGGTGAACAACCCTAGCTATAACCTATCACTAGCTTATGATGTATATCCAGCAATCTCAGATATTGGGCAACCTCATTCAATGTATTATTACATTATATTAGATTAAAGAGAGAGAAAACTCACTTTATATTTTTTCATAAGAACAACCACCTTCTCTCTCTAGAAATTCGGAAATAGGAAGTGAGGGAGAGTTAATTGTTGAGTCATGATCAAGGAATAGCAAGCCAAGAACAGATCTTAAGGATCAGAAATGAAAATCAAAGCATGATAGGTATATAAACCCTAATTTTTGAAATCCTTGATCATATGTTAAATGGTGTTATTTGTTGTTCAAATATGTGTTATAAGGTGTCAATTAGAGATCTGGGTTGTTGGATCATGGATCCATAACACCTAGATGCTCGGATTTAATGTTTATAAAAATCTGGAAAAAGTTGGAAATGTTTTCTGACAGTCACATGTCAGGGCTTCTAGATCCGTGTTTGTTAGGTATTTTATGTGTTTTAGGTAATGAATATGTACTATGACATGTATGCTTCAATCTGAAACTGGAATCATGATCATATCATATCTAGATCGGAAGTTACAAGCGGTCAAAGACCGTTAACCGTTCACGGAAAACTGGTTTCTGGAAAAACCCAGAATTACCCAGATGTCTGACAATCAATTTGCAGGGTCTTGATCTTGCTGTATATTAGTATTTAGGCCATGTTGTTGGTAGATCTTTATAGCCTGACATGAATACTATATGTTAAAGTCACCAGATCCTTTAGATCATAACTGGAGTGGAAGAAAATCACGGTCAAAGTAGCTTTGACCAACTGACCGGATGAATTTCTGGAAAACCCAGAATTCACCAAGAACAGTTTCTGACCCCTTCTTTGACTGATCTAGATCTTACTGTTTTGATGTTGATATGTTGATCTGATGTGATAGAAATGTACACTGACATATGTTCTCCAATTGTGAACCTTTATATCACACAAAACAGACATAGAATCGAAGTTTTTAAGGTGCAAAGTAGGAACCCTCAAGCTGTTTGAATTTCTGGGCAGCCCAGAAATTCAAGAACACCCCTGACAAGGATTTTGAACGCCCAGATCTTTCTGATGTATTGTTTTATTGTCATGAAATGAGTTTGTGGTTGAAGTACTACATTAGTACTACAATCTTAACTCCATAACCACCCCAGAAATCTATGAGAACATAGAAATAAAATCGGTCAAACCAGCACTCTCGTTCACTGAGTTGTCAGTGTTCTTGAGTGAAGAACACCTATAGCGACAGACAAGTGTCGCTAAAGACCTTTAGCGACATATTATTTATGATTTTTCTGGAAATTAATTAAAAATTAGAAAAAAATGGTTTTTAATTATTAAAAATACAAAATAAATTATGAAAAATTATTTTAAAGTCTAAAAAATAATTTTTAACTATTTTGAGTATATTTCAAAAATATTTGGTATTTTTGGATTGTAAATGGTATTTATTTATTTAATTATAATATTAAATAAATTATTTAAAATAGTTTTTAATTCATGAAAAATCATGAAAAATTATATTATGGTATAAGAAAATATTTTAAGTTATTTTTGATGACTTTTAATATTTTGGGATAAATTTCATTAATTAATCAATATTAATGATAATTAGTTTATTTAATAGATATATTAAATAAATTAAGGAAAAATGGAATTAATACTTTATAAATCATATAAAAATTATTTAAGTGTTATAAAAATATTTTAAGTTATAAAATATAACTTTTAATATTTTGGCATGAAAATATTAATATTTTAATATTAATATTAATTATTGGATAATGGATTTAAGTGTTTAAAAATCATATAATTATGATTTTAAGGTATTAAAAATACTTTGTGATATTATAATTATATTATAATATTATGTTATGATTTTCATTAATATTTTATATTAATTAAATATTAATGATTAAGGTATTATGGGGTATTTAATTCATTTAAATACGGTTTTAAGAATTGAAAAATGTTGATAAATGGTAATAATTATCCGAAATTTATTACGAGCCTAGGAAAAATGTTTTGTTTGGTTAGAAATTATATGTGATAATTGTTAACTGTTAAGTCAGAGTTTAATTGAACTTAAACTCGATATTCGTCTGACTAGACCGTCGGGAAGATAAAATTGTGTCGGGTTCAACTTAGACTGCAATAGTTTGACTTGATACCTAATCTTATGTGCTGTAAAGACTGAAAGGGTTATGTGGTAATGTGTTTAGGTTATTCTGTGAATAAAAATATAACAGTAATATATTGTGATGATATTATTCTAATATTGGAGATCTATATTATTAATATTAGGTCTTCGGGTAAAGCGTTATAAATTGCGTTGCGGTAATCAACGGTGCAGGCAAGTTTTTCAGTTCTATTATGTTTGTGGATGAAATGTGTTATGTGTTAAATTACATATTATGCTCTATGAATTGTTAAAAGTCAAAATATGACTAAGTTAATTGGGTTATGGAACTCAATCAATATGTGATTACATTTTGTATGATATAACTTGATAAATTAGAAATGTATAATGCATGAATTAATGTTTTGTAAGAAATTATTGATGCATGTAGGATATGTTTAGTAAAGAATATATGTTGCATGCAGATATGCATATTAAAGGAAATGTAGTGCATATAGAATTGTGTGTTATGTGAAACATGATAGATTGTTAAATTTGCTGGGCTGTCGAGCTCAATCTTGAAAACATAAACTTTTTGCAGATTAATGATGTTAGACAATATTATTTGCTATACGGATGATGAAGATTGAACGATACATAAAATGAATACATTTTCTTGATTTAGAAATGGTATAGATCTATGATTGATAGTTTTATCAAATGTAATTTTTAGCTATGTACAGTTTGAAATGTTGTATAGATAAAGAAGGTTTATTTTGAAATGAGAATAGAAATGATTCTTAAATAAATGAATCATTGATAGAAAAGATAATGCCAAGTTCAGCTTGGAACATAAAGTGCGACTAGTTGTATTAGCATATTATGATAAATATTGTTGTGTAATAGATAATTGATAAATTGTATTTAAGTTAAGGTTACTCGACCTTGGGGATAAGTGTGTAAAGTTTAATGTATAAACAATTTATGTTTATATCTTTCGTAAATAGTGAAAGAATTAGTGTACCGAATTCGCGGTGATTCGGAGCCCGGATTCGGGGATGCTACATAAGCTCTGATACCAAATGTGATGCCCCCAAAATTAGGTATACATCACTCATTCTGAGTTGCCAGATACATGGTACAAAATTTAAATACAACTTCATTTATACAACTATTGAGCTGTCATATAGAATACGACCATAGTTAACTGTGAGTTTTAATACAAATGTATGTAACTCTCATGGTGTCTCAACCACAACCTTACAATGCTACTTTACATAAAAGTATAGTCAAAGACTGTTTTAGAAACTAAAATCTTTGAGAAGTGCTCAAGGAAACCTTCGTACATGGGAGGCCATGAGTCTAGGTTATAGTAGATATCATATGGCCATAGAATTATCCTTAGTTGACCCAATAGACCCCAAAGAAAAATGAGAAGATTACTATCATCATCTTTCCAATGGTGAGTCTTCTCTTGACATATAACTATCTTCACAGTCTTCAAGTGAATATTATATTTTAAATCAACTCCAAGAT
Organism: Panax japonicus; assembly: GCA_020205505.1. Classification (NCBI taxonomy): domain Eukaryota; kingdom Viridiplantae; phylum Streptophyta; class Magnoliopsida; order Apiales; family Araliaceae; genus Panax; species Panax japonicus. The sequence continues at coordinate 52,028,054 of CM035113.1, forward strand.
CATATAGGTAGTGCCCGTAGATATACTCAGCAAGTGGATTCGCATAAACCTGTCTTATGATAACACAAGGTTGTATGTCATTAGACATCTTGTATGATAGAGGCAAAACACCCTTCCAAAGTTGGGTTCACCTCACCCTATTTGATTCACCAAATATAACTAATAAATGTTGTATTGAATACAACGCACTTTTTTATACTGTTTAAGGAGAACCTCCACAGCTAGAGACCACTGTTCTATTCCCTTGTTATCCACGCTCGACCCGGCAACACTCTTACGGCAACATTCTTATTACCTAAAAGGAATTTTTATGTAGAAAAGGTGAACAGAACTAGCCCAGTAAGGAATATCATGACTAAAGATAATGAAATTATCAATAGCTTTCATCAATAATAAATCAGAGATTTAGAATATATGGTAGATGATAAAACTTTTCAACCATAGTTGCAGCGGAACGAGCAATCCATTAGAAGAGTCAAATAGACCATAAGGTCTATCATCTTCTCTATGTTAAAAGTCCACCAATAATGTTTTATCCATGTAAAATAAATCAACAGTTCCTATCCACAATCATATGAATAACTCATAATCATAATTGTGGTTCTAAATTCCTCTTCGCAACTAGGAGGAAGATAATTCTCATCACCTATATTCACCTAAAACATCAAAAATCATGGTTATACCAAATCAGAATTCCTGCTCATAATCATACTAATAAATTCATCTTTGCATCACGACCAAAGATATTCATTAACAATTCATCTTTGCACTACATGCCAAAGACATACAACTGTATTTTAGAAGAGTCAAGTAGAACACGATATCTACTATCTTCTACGCAATTAAAAGTGTATAATAAATTTTTATCGCCGAGACTCAAATTAATAAATAATCCACATCATCGAATCACCCCTGCACTACGGCCAAGGATATTCGTTAAAATCACATCCATGAATTTATATTTCATCGCTGAGACTCAGCTCGATAATCCATCCATATCACTGAATTATTCATGCACTACGGCCAAAGATATTTATTATTATCAAATCCATGAATTAATATTTCATCGTTGAGACTCATCTCAATAATTAATCCACATCATCAAATCATCTCTGCAATACAGGCCAAGTATATTCATTAGTATCACGACCACGAATTATCCTTGCACTACGGGCCAAAGATAATCGTGTTTTCATCAACGGTCCTGATAATGCCATTAAACAATTCATGTTTGCACCCTTGGCCAAAGAGAATCTATTGGCATAATCATACCAAAAACTGTCCATCAATGCACTACAGGCCAATGATGACTTTTTCCACATCATTTGTAACATTACGGTCATGATTATACCGAATAATCCCTGGTCATAATCATACTAAGTCCATCTATGCACTACAGGCCACAGATGACTTTCAACACAATATAAGCATGATGATGATGACAATGATATAAGAATCAAACAAATGAGATAAAAGGATAAATATTAAACATTTATAATACAATTTATCCATCGTTCAATAATAACCAAATGTTATCAATCACTTAATAATCTCATAATCTAATATCATTAATATTATAACAATATTTTAATCATTTCTTAAACTTATAAATAATTTATTTCAATTGTTTACACTTTATCAAATAATGCATTTAATTATTCAAAAATGCTATACTCATAAGATTTCATAATCAATGATCAAATCCCTCATTGAAATCTGCATATACCCTATATAGGATTCTCAAGCCATAAAATCATATTTTCCAATTTTATTAATTCACATGACATATTTATTTCATTTACTCATAATTAGTTCATTTTCATAAAAATACCAAATCAGTCCCAAAAATATTTCTTTTCTGGGATTTAGCAGAATATAGTCTCATCTTGAACATATATTTTTCTCAGAATTTTTAAAATTCATTTACTATTTTTCATATGGCTAAAACTGCCAAATATTTAGACATTTATCATAAATTATACTTTTGTCCAAAAATTCCGAAATTTACAGGGTATACTCCTGTTATATACATGTACTCCCAATAAAAATTTCACCAATTTTGGAGTTAACCACAAGGAGTTATAAGGGTTTACTTTTAAAATAGTCTTTCCCCATAAAATCCATAACTCTTAATCTATACATCCAAAAATCGCCATTATGAATCTGCCCCTGGCATAAACCCCTTTTTAATGAAAATACTATTCGTATGAGTACGAAGGATCATTCACCATGCATGTGGTAATCCACGTAGACAGGTTATTCCAATAGAATAATAAAGAGTGGTATAACAGATGGATTCACCATGCATACGATAGACTGCACCGACAGGTTATTCCCAACAGGATAATGGAACCAGGTCCGGCGTAAACGTACAGACAGGATATTCTGATAGAATAATAAATAATGGAACCATGTCCGGCATAAACGCACAGACATGATATTCCGACAGAATAATAAATAATGGAACCAGGTCCGGCGTAAACGCACAGACGGGATATGCCGACAAAATAATAAAGAACGGAATATTAGAAGAATTTCACCATGTATGTTGTATTTCGCATAAACAGGTTATTCTAATATAATAATAAAAAATGGAATAACAGAAGAATTTCACCAAGTATAGGGTAGTCCGCGTATACAGGTTATTCCAACAGAATAATAAATAATAATATCCTTTACGAGTACGACAATTATATCCCCTACCTTAAAAAGAAAAGTATTCCGACTGGTAGGGCGAGAATATACTTGAAGAAAACTTGCACTACGCTCAAGATTGTAGAAGAAGAACTCTCTCTATAGTTTCTCTCTCTAGAGTTTTAGTGATTTCGTAAGAAATAATGAAGGAATGAGCTTCTATTTATAGAAAAATAGACTGTATAGTAACTAACTCATGAACGGTTCAGATTGATTTACTTTAATCTGACGGTCCATATTTAAAGAAAAATCTTTTAAATAAAATATAATATATTCTATTTATAATCTAATAACACGAATAACTTTATAAAAAAATTTAATATGCAAACACTATTCAGGCACTATGCAAATACTATGCATAATAAAATATTATATATTCTAATTATTGTCTAATAAAACAGATAAATTTATAAAAGTATCCTGTCTTATATAAAAAGATTTTACTATACAAAACACTATGCACAATAGAATATAATATATTCTATTTATAGAATAACTTTATAAAAGTATCTTATTTTATATAAAAAAACTTTTCTGTTTTATTACATTAATAATACCAATAAAACAAAACTGAGTGACTTATCACATAAACATCAATAATCAATACCGTGCTACTTACCAAAATAGAAAAAAATTTGAATACTTTTATTTCATAAAATTCGGGGTCTCACAATTTTGGTAATTATTAAAATAATGTATGCTAAAATGTTGTTAATTACAAATTCATTTACAAAATTTTACAATGTCTAAATTACTATCACTATGAATAATATTAAATGCTATTTAATCGGACCGAATTAAATGGATTGGTTAAGGAATCTGAGAATAGTTGTCATGACTAAAAAGCTATCTTATGTCCTTAATACGCCTATTCGTGCAATGGTTGCAGACAATGCCTCTGAGGAAGAGATTTTTACTTTTAGAAAGTGGCAAGATGTTTCACAGTTGTCTCAATGCATCATGCTCGCATCCATAAGTAACGAGCTTCAGCATCAGCATGAAACTATGGATGCTCCTACTATACTCCTGCACGTCAAGAAGTTGATGGTGAGGAAAGTAGGACTAATAGATATCAAATATCTAAGGAGCTCTTTCGATCTAGAATGACCGATGACACTACAGTACTGATAAAAGTTCTTAACATAATCAATTTCATACATCAATTAGGACAACATGTTTTGTCATGGATGGAGAGGTGAGCCAAGATTTAATCTTGCACTCACTCCCGGACTCCTTTCACAATTGTTGTGAATTTTTCATATGAACAAGCTAGATATCTGCCTAACGGATTTGCTTAACATGTTGAAAAATGTTGAGAGTCACTTTCCAACGACCATGTCTTACTAGTAGAGCTAACGGATCTTCTGAAAAGAAGAACGATTCTAAGAAGGTAAATAGAAAAGGCAAAAACAAAGGATAATATGAACAAAACTGATGAGGATAGCAAAGGAGTTTGCTTCCACTGCAATAAGCCTGGACACTGGAAAGAAACTGCAAGAAGCATCTTGCAGAAGCTAACCGAAAAAGCTTAGTGAAGTTTCTGTTACATATACAATTTTGTTCATGATTTAAAATAAATTTTTCTTTAAGTCAAGGTTCTACTTGGGTATTGGATACCGACTTTGGTTATCATAAATATAGATTTATGAAGGGACCAATCAGAAGTAGAAAGCTAAACACAGATAAGTAATCCTATGTGTGAGAAATGAAGCAAATGTTGCTACATTAGCCATAGAAACTTATAGTTTAGCAATGCCTATAGGCAAATCTATTAAGTCAATAAGTTGTTATTGTATTCCAGTTCTTGTTGGAAACATTCTTTCCATTTTATTGTTTGACAATAAAATTTGTGGTATTATATTTAAGAACAATTGTTATTCTATTTATAATAATAGTGTTTTGTATAGAAATGAAATATTACTTAATGGATTTTTTGTACTTAACTTACGTAAAAAATTATTTTTCAAATTGAACAAACTAGTATAAGAAAAAGGAGATGATCATTCAAAAAGTTGAATGTGTGTATTTGCTGAAATAAAAGTGTGAATTATTTGAAAGGTTCAAAGAATTCAGAAGTAAAACAAATTGGCAAAGTATTAAGATTCTTTGATTAGATCAAGGAATAAATACTTGTGCAATAAGTTTCTAGATCATCTCAAATGGTTTTCTCATAATGGACGCCGCTTGATACGCAATAATTGATTGATCTAGCTTAAAAGAAAAATTTTACCTTTTTGGATATGGTGCGGTCCATAATGATTTTACCGACATTCCAGTATCCTTCTGGGGTAATGTCCTAAAAATGGCTGCATATCTAGGAAAAGGTAACCTCGAAATCTGACCACAAGACTCCATAAAAGTTATGGACAGGGAGGATTCCTAATCTTAAGTATGTTAACATAAGGGTTGTCCATCTTATGTGAACATGTTTCAAAATGATAAGCTTGGGACAAGATTTGAAAAGTACAGATTTGTGGGACATCCTAAAGTAAGTTTAGGGTATATGTTCTATAATCTTACTTAGATAAAAGTGTTTGTTGCGAAACACTCTACCTTCTAAGATAAAAGTTTTTATCATTGAAGGGACTAGTATGAGGATAATAGAATCTTGAAGAGTTCAAGAACCACAAAAACTATAAGTCAAATAAGAGGAACCTGTAGATAGACCTATTGTACAACAATCGTATCGTAAATCTGAAATAGTACCGAAGATACCTGGGAGGTATGGATTCATCATGGATGATGATGATGAGGTACGCATCATAAAAGATGATGATACAATTACATAAGATAAAGTAAGAGTTGCAATCACTCAGAGAAATGGATTAAAGCAAGCTTCTCAAAAATGTAACATTCGTTTTGATGAGACATTCAAAAGAGTTTGATTTTATCAAAAATAAGAATGAACCTAGTGTGTACAAAAGGGTCAGTGGGAGCGTCGTGAGATTCCTAGTATTATATGTTGATATACTACGGATAAGGAATGACATACCAATGCTACAATCAGTAAAGATAAAGTTGTCTAAACATTCCTCCATGAATGATTTAGGAAGAGTATCTTAATTAGGGATACAAATCTATATAGATAGATTTAAAAGGATGCATGTCTTAATCCAAGGAACGTATATTCATTTGATGCTAAAGTAGTTTTGCATGGCAAACTCCAAGAGATATCTTGTGTTGATGAGTCATAGAGTGTATCTCTCTTAATAGTCCCCATAGACTCCTGAAAAAGAGAGATCACATGAGTGAAAATCATGTATATAATGAAATATACGAGAACTGATGATGATTGGTCATTTTCTGGAGAAGATCACTATAAGACAATGAAAAACATCTTAAATTACTTAACCGACATTAACGATGTGATTAAAATTTATGGTGGGTCTAAATTAAAACTAGAGGGCTTAATAAAGTCAAGTTTTTCAGACAGACCAAGACGACAGAAAATCCACTTTAAGGTGAAGCGTTACCTTAAACGGTGGTGCAGTGAAATTTGAAAGGTTCCAAATATCAAAGAGTTGCTGATTTTCTGTTAAAGACAAAGTATAAAACTATAAATGAAGCTACAAGTTGATTTTTTGGATGAAAAGTTCATTACAAAACTAGGAATAGTTCATAAGTCTCATCTTGGATCTAAACATGTGTTGTGGCACTTTTATTTGATTTTAAGAATCATTGAAAGATGGGAAATCACTATAGAGATAGTGGTCTCTCAAGAACAACATTACACATCCATTAACTAAAGCTTATCCAGCAGCAGGATAATCGTCACTTAGAGAAGAAGGGTATGAGATACCAATGCGATTGACTTTAGTGCAAGTGGGAGATTGAAAACAGGATGCACACAAGCCAATCATGTTTGATGATAAAGCATATACTTTGTAACAATCTTATTCATTTATTAATAAAAAGTATTAATTTATTAAATGCTTTTAATTATCTACATGATGTTGTTTTATAATATGTGATAAACCCATAGTTTTAAGCAATGCTTTTAGAATAATGATGATGATCATTCTAATGAGATATAAATTCTTAGAAAGCTTAAAACTAAAATAGTTCCCAATCATTGGATTACTAAATTGGGGATTAGTGAATCTGTAGAGATTTGTACATACGTTGTTTTCTCATTGGATGAGGATGATTGATCTCATGATCATTTGTGTGGAGACACTAAATCAAGTATGTAGGTGCTTATTAGAGAATAAGTTCACTGAACGTGGCTTGCTAAGGATTACCTAATGGAGTTTTACTTGCCTGTCAATAGGAATTCTTGTAGTGATAGTAGTACAAGTGATCCTTGGACTTGAAATCATCCTAGTATCCTGTGTATGATTAGTTATACTTTGACTTATTCCTTAAGACCCTTATAGTATATCAAATAGAATGCTTGGGTATAATAAGTTGTACATGGAGATAATGTATGATCAATAAAGAATCTACCGCTTCTAGTAAAAGAAGAGAAATGTCCTATGTGATTCGATAAATGACAACCCAATAGTCCTTGGCCAAGGCAAAATGAAATTAGAAAGGAGTTTCTAATTTGCATTATTTGGAGTTGTGCATTTAAGAGTCGAAATACATATATTTAAATAAAATAAGACTTGACAGTAATTCTATGTCTTATATTTAATTGGGACATTGTATTGTGGACGAATTGAATTGTTTGGTAACTATTTACTCAAAGATTCTTTTATGATTAATGTTGAAATCTATATTATCTGAAAAGTTGTTAATTTCTAGGGAGACTTATCCCTATTATAGAATAAATTTTATTTATTTAAATAAATTAATAGTTTAATTTTTTTATTTAAAGAAGATTATAATTGTTCTAATTGATTTATTCACAACCGGTTTAATATGGAGAACCTAAAGGGTCACACCATAAAAGTAAGAATAACTATTTAAGAAGTTAATAGAATAATCGTAATAATAAATTAAGTATATTTATTTTAATCTATTGTGATAGAATAAATTAAATAGCTTAATATTTATTATTTAATATTTTAGAAATATTAAATATAAATTAATAAGAGGAGTCTTATTATTATTATTACTATTATTATTATTATTTAATTCCTAAAGGAGTTTGGAAATAAATTAATAAAAGTACTCTCAAATATCCTAATAAGATTAGGAGGCTAATTAATTAAAAGATTTTAATTAATTATTCCTAATAAGATTGGGAACCTAAATAATTAAAGGAGTTTAATTAATTAAAATAAAACCCAATTCCTTAATGGTTAGGGAGGGCTGCCTACATCTATAAATAAGTGGAGTCTTATTATGGGTGACGGAGTTGTTGTTAACTTTTTCACAACAGACGTGATTCTAATTGTTGTAGAGTACACTCATTTTTCTACGAGAGACATAAAAATTACGATTTTGTCAAACACCCATCTTCTTGAATCTTTATTCTTTCTTGGTGGATCACCTCTAGAGGCCAAACACTTGGGTTTCTAACGTTGATCAAAGAAAGGAACCAAACCCGGTGGATTCAAGTTGAACGCGAAAAGGATTGGAGGTGAACTTGTACCTGAGGAAGCTCGATTCTTCAAGGGTATTATTCTTGTTCTTTCTTTTTCGTTTAATTAATAATTGTGCATAAAGGATGATCCGGGTATATGGTTTGTAAAAATTTAAAACTCTGGTTTTCCATGCATCCGCTTATTTTGTGCAATTTGATTGCGTTCATGAATATTACAAACCTAATAGCTCCCAGCTTTGAATTACTTCAATCTTTGCCGGGTCAACAGATATTCAATGAATTGATATCATGTGCCCATAAAATGCTACTTCCTCAAGCCAGAACTCACATTTCTTTAACTTGGCATATAACTTGTTTTCACAAATCTTTTTGAGTATCAACCTCAAGTGTTTCTCATGATCTTCACGACTTTTGGAGTAAATGAGGATGTCATTAATAAGGACGACCACAAAGTGATCCAAATATTCCTTGAATACTCGGTTCATCATATCCATGGAGGAAGCATGAGCATTAGTCAATCCAAAAGACATAACTAGGAATTCGTAATGCTCGTACCGAATTCTGAAAGCAGTCTTTGTAATGTCATCAATTTTAATCTTCAATTGATGATATACAGAACGAAGATCGATCTTTGAAAAGAATTTGTCACCTTGCAACTAGTTAAACAAGTCATCAATGTGAGGCAACGGGTACCTATTTTTTACGGTGACATTATTTAACTCCCGATAATCATTACAAAGTCGAATACTTCCATCTTTCTTCTTCATGAATAGAACCGGAGAACCCCAAGGAGACGTACTAGGTCCAATGAAACCGATGTCTAACAAATCCTGCAGTTAGGTTTTTAACTCCTGAAGTTCGATAGGAGCCATTCGATATGGGGCTTTGGAAATGGGTTTTGTACTGGGTTCAAGGTCGATACCAAACTCAATTTCATGCTCCGGGTGTAGGCCAGGAAGTTCTTCGGGGAAAACCTCAGGAAATTTATTAACAATAGAAATATCATTCAAAACCAACGTATTTTTGTTTAAATATGTGACATCGGCTAAGAAAGCTTGACATTCATTTTTAATAAACGAATAGCTTTATGGCTTGATATGACATTGATTGACTTTAGTTGTTTGGTTTCATAAATTCGCATAATAGGTTGGTTAAGAATACGAAATCTAACAACCTTACGAAAATAATTAATTTTTGCATGATGAGTAATTAACCAATCAATCCCTAAATACAACTTCATTTATACAACTGTTGAGCTATCGTATAGAATACGACCACAGTTAATTGTGAGTTTTAATACAAATGTATATAACTCTCATGGTGCCTCGACCACAACCTTACAATGGTATTTTACATAAAAGTATAGTCAAAGACTGTTTTAGAAACTAAAATCTTTGGGAAGTGCACAAGGAAACCTTTGTACATGGGAGGCCATGCGTCTAGATTATAATAGATATCATATGGCCACAGAATTATCATTGGTTGACCTAATAGACCCCAAAGAAAAATGAGAAGATTACTATCATCTTCTTTCTAATGGTGAGTCTTCTCTTGCCATATATAACTATCTCCACTGTCTCCAAGTGAATATTATATTTTAAATCAACTCCAAGATGATATAGGTAGTGCCCGTAAATATACTAAGCAAGTGGATGTGCACAACCCTGTCTTATGATAACACGAGGTTGTATGTCATTAGACATCTTGTATGATAGTGGGAAAACACCCTTCCAAAGTTGGGTTCACCTCACCCAATTTGATTCACAGAATATAACTACTAAATATTGTATAAAATACAACACACTTTTCTATACTGTTTAAGGAGAACCTCCATAGCTAGAGACCACTGTTCTATTCCCCTGTTATCCCCGTTCGACCCGGCAACACTCTTATTACCTGAAAGGAATTGTGAAGCAGAAAGGGTTAACACAACTAGCCCAGTAAGGAATATCATGACTAAAGATAATTAAATTATCAATAACTTTCATCAATAATAAATCAGAGATTTAGAACATATAGTAGATGATAAAACTTTTCAACCATAGTTGCAGCGGAATGAGCAATCCATTAGAAAAGTCAAATAGACCATAAGGTGTATTATCTTCTCTATATTAAAAGTCCACTAATAATGTTTTATCCATGTAAAATAAATCAATAGTTCATATCCACAATTATATGAATAACTCATAATCATAATTGTGGTTCTAAATTCCTCTTCGCAACTAGGACGAAGATAATTCTCATCACCTATCTTCATCTGAAACATCAAAAATCATAGTTATACCAAATCACATTTCATGCTCATAATCATACTAATAAATTCATCTTTGCACCACGGCCAAAGATATTCATTAACAATTCATCTTTACACAACATGCCAAAGACATACAACTGTATTTTTGAAGAGTCAAGTAGAACATGATATCTACTATCTTCTACGCATTTAAAATTGTATAATAAATATTTTATTGCTGAGACTCGGCTTAATAAATAATTTACATTATTGAATCACCCCTGCACTACGGTCAAGGATATTCGTTAATATCACATCCATGAATTTATATCTCATCGCTGAGACTCAGCTCGATAATAAATCCATATCACTTAATTATACATGCAATACGGCCAAAGATATTCATTATTATCACATCCATAAATTAATATTTCATCGCTGAGACTCAGATCAATAATTAATCCACATCATTGAATCATCCCTGCACTACAGGCCAAGGATATTCATTAGTTCACGACCACGAATTATCCATGCACTACGGGCCAAAGATAATCGTGTTTTCATCAACGGTCCTGATCATGCCATAAAACAATTCATCTTTGCACCCTTGGCCGAAGAGAATCCACAGCCATAATCATACCAAAAACTGTCCATCAATGCACTACGGGCCAATGAGGACTTTTTCCACATCATTTGTAACATTACGGTCATGATTATACCGAATAATCCCTAGTCATAATCATACCAAGTCCATCTATGCACTACAGGCTACAGATGACTTTCAACACAATATAAGCATGAAGATGATGACAATGATATAAGAATCAATCAAATGAGATAAATGATAAATATTAAACTTTTATAATATAATTTATCCATCGTTCAATAATAACCAAATGTTATCAATCACTTAATAATCTCATAATCTAATATCATTAATATTATGACAATATTTTAATCATTTCTTAAACTTATAAACAATTTATTTCAGTTATTTACACTTTATCAAATAATGCATTTAATCATTCAAAAATGTCACACTCATAAGATTTCATAATCAATTATTAAATCCCTCATCAAAATCTTCATATACCCTATATAGGATTCTCAAGCCATAAAATCCTATTTTACAATTTTATTATTTCACATAACATATTTAATTCATTTACTCATAACTAGTTCATTTTTATGAAAAATACCAAATCAGTCCCAAAAATATTTCTTTTCTGGGATTTAACATAATATAGTCCCATCTTGAACATATATTTTTCTCCGAATTTTTAAAATTCATTTACTATTTTTTATATGGATAAAACTGCCGAATATTTAGACATTTATCATAAATTGTACTTTTGTCCAAAAATTCCAAAATTTACAAGGTATACTTCTGTTATATACATGTACTCCTAATAAAAATTTCACCAATTTTAGAGTTAACCACAAGTAGTTATAAGAGTTTACTTTTAAAATAGTATTTTCCCATAAAATCTATAACTCTTAATCTATACATTCAAATATCGCCATTTTTGGACACAATTTAGAAAACACATTAAATTATCATTTCAAACTTTTCCAGAATTTTTGAGTGTCAGAAAAATTACGAATCTGCCCCTGGCAGAAACCCCTTTTAATGAAAATATTATTCGAATGAATACGAAGGATCACTCACCATGCATATGGTAATCCACAAAGACATGTTATTCCAACAGAATAATAGAAGGATTCACCATGCGTGCGATAGACTGCACCGACAGGTTATTCCCAACAGAATAATAAATAATTGAACCAGGTCCGGCGTAAACGCACAGACAGGATATTCCGACAGAATAATAAATAATGGAACCAGGTCCGGTGTAAACGCACAGACATGATATTCTAACAAGATAATAAAGAAGAATTTTACCATGTATGCGGTACTTCGCATAAACAGGTTATTCCAACATAATAATAAAGAATGGAATAACAGAAGAATTTCACCAAGTATATGTTAGTCCCCGTATATAGGTTATTTCAACAGAATAATAAATTATAATAATATCCTTTACGAGTACGACAATTATATCCACTACCTTAAAAAGAAAAGTATTTCGACTGGTAGGACGGGAATATACTTGAAGAAAACTTGCACTATGCTCAAAGCTTTCTTAAACTCTAAAGAAATATGCTCAAGATTATAGAAGAAGAACTCTCTCTATAGTTTTTCTCTCCAGAGTTTCAGTGAATTCGTAAGAAATAATGAAGGAATGAGCTTCTAATTATACAAAAATGGACTGCATAGTAACTAACTCATGAACGGTCCAAATTGATTTACTTTAATCCGACGGTCCATATTTAAAGAAAAATCTTTTAAATCAAATATAATATATTCTATTTATAATCTAATAAAACGAATAATGTAAAGACCCCGAACCCGGATACTTGAAACCCGAATTCGGTACTTCATGATACCATTTCTATGAGCGGAAATATTACAAATAATAATAACAATAATATAAATTTTGAACTTAACTTACATTTATCACAGTCTAATCCCAAGTACGCAACCTTTACTACATTCTTTACATGATATATAATATATATCATTAACTTAATATAATTTATCTATTACAAATGATACCAATAACATATTATGTTTGCTTTCCTTTTCACTTGTTTTGACATGAGCTTTCTGGTCCTCCACACTTAGCTGAAAAAATTTAAATTTAAGCAAGGATGAGCATTTGAGTGCCCAGCAAGTATTATATATATATATAAGCTGAAAAAATTTAAAGGTTTTCTTTATAATATTCTTCTACAACCAGTCAATAGTTGTGAAGTAATTTGTACCAATAATAATAACATAACAACCCTCGTTCAAATTTTTGAAACTGTGTATTGACTATACATGGGGTTTCTGTGACACATTATGAACATTATTTTCATTTTCGAAAGGGTTTAAACAGAAATTCATCTGTAAACCGGCCATTGCTTACGGGCCTGAGGGTGTACACTCCATGGGCCCTGTATTGATCAATACTATATTGCTAGAACGATATTATCGTTCATCCTTTGTCCGCCGTAGCGAATAAAATTTTTCCCATTATCTGGATGTTCAAACCTGTCGGGTTTTCATAACAAAGGTCTTATATAATTCAACATATATGTGTATCAAAGGTGTATCAACATGTGATTCAATACAATGATTATCCAAGTGGGGACACTTGTATAATCATTTATAGAAATTAACGAACAAAATATATATCTGAATTATCATACACTAACATGTTGATAATCAATGGGCGTATATAATATAGGTTTAACAATCTGTATAATAATAATAATATAATTCTGAAACATTCTTACACTTGTCCATTACATAAAGAAAATGCAAAGTTAGGATACTTTCCTGATGCGCTGCTTACAATTACGCAACTTAGATTTATCTTTTCTATCACGACCTATCATTAATCAAATCATTTTATCGATTAGAACAATATAACATAACACATAGTACTGTATATTACAGTCAGCGCATAACCTAATCACATAATCACACATGTTCAACAGTCTTTGACTCACAAACAAACATCAACACATTCCTAATCATATTGTCACACAACTTTAACAACCATTGAATCACCAATAAACAGTTAACTAACTAAATTATCTAAGTCCAGATCAATTTCTGAAACATGTCGGTCTACCGACAACTTTATCGGGTAAAAATCGAGTCTCAGACTCTATCTCAAAGTTCAATATCCAAATAGTTAACTTAAACATCAGTCATACTATTTTTCATAGCCTTATAATAATTATTAAATAATTATTACCATTTATCATAATTTTTGAAATATCAGAATCATTATTAAACGATTTAAATATCAAACAATTCTATTATCATTAACATTTAATCAATATTAAAATATTAATGAAACCATTGCCAAAATATTAAAGTTATGTATAATAACTCAAAATATTCTTAACGTATTAATATTACCCTTAAATGATTTTTAAAACATTTAAAATCATTATTAAATAATTACCATTAATATTTAAATATTAATGAACTATTATCTAAATATTAAAAGTTATTAATTATAACTTAAAATATTTTAAATTCATTTATATCCCTTTTAAATGATTTTTAAATAAATAAAACCATTTTAAACTATTTATTTAATATAACTATTAAATAAATTTAAAATCATTAATATTAAATTATTAATGAAATTATACTTTAAATATTAAAAGTTATATTTTATAACTTAAAATATCTTTAAATACTTTATTTTCATTTAAAATGATTTTTTAATAATAAAATCATTTTTAAACTAATTTATTTAATATAAATATTAAATAACTTTAATATCATTAAATATCATTAATTAATGAATTTAACCTTTAAATATTAAAAGTTATATTTTATAAATTAAAATATTTTTAAATACCTTATTATTATTTAAAATGATTTTTAAAATAATAAAATCATTTTTAATTTAATTATTTAATTCATTTAACAAATAACTTAATTATCATTAATATTAACTTATTAATGAAAATTATCAAATAATATTGAAAGTTATTAAAAATAACTTAAAATATTTTCTTATATCATAATATAATTTTAAATGATTTTTCATGAATTAAAATCATTATTAAATAATTTATTTAATATTCTAATTAAATAAATTAAATACTTTTAATATTCCAAAAATATTAAATATTTATGAAATATAATTAAATAAATTAAAAACTAAATTTTAGAATTTAAAATAATTTTTAATAATTTATTTTGTATTTTTAATAATTAAAAAATATTTTTTTTCTATTTATTTCCTATTTTTAAGTAATTTCCGGAAAATACAGAAATTAAAAATAATAGAAACCGTCGTTGTAGGTCTTTAGCGACAGAAATCTGTCGTCTTAGGTGTTCTTGTGCTCAAGAACACTGTCAGACCGGTTTTCAGGGTGCTTGGTTTGACCATCCTTAAATTTCGTTACACACTATTTCTGGGAGATGTCTAACCATGATCGTGTAGTAGATATATAGAACTACAACTAGCAACCAATTTCTAAGCTAAATCGCAACATAATAGCAAGATAAAATCAATCAAATATGCTGTCAGAGTTTACCTGGGTTTCTCCAGAAACCCAGAAACCCGAGTACCTACTTTCAATCTCATTTATCTAAGTGTTCTGGCTTTTCTTAATGCGTTTTAAATGTTCATACTTTCAGTAGATATGTTAAAGAACAACTCTATAGCATTAGATCCTCAAATAAACATAACATGTGTAAGATCTAGCCGGTCAAACTTGCTGTCAGAAACGTGTTCTTCAAAATCTGGGTTTTCCAGAATTTGTCCAAGACAGATGGTCAACGCATATTTGACCGAGATTAATATAAATTTAGTAACGGTTCTAGGTGTTAAAATGACTTATATGTATAGACCACATACCATTTTACAAGATGAAACCATCATAACAATCAAAAACATAACGTACAAGCAATATCAAGGCCTACAAAGGTTGTCAGAAACCATCTGGGCAAATCTAGGCTGCCCAGATTCCAGATTTTTTTTTGATCGGTCAACAGTCTTTGACCGCTCATAACTTTTGATCTAGACAAGATCTGGCCTTGCTTCGAGTTTCAGAGTGAATACCAAATGGCATAATACAAGATAAAACACTTAAACAAAAAAATAATAAATACATAACGATCTACAGCCTCTGATATTTGATGTCAGAACACAAAAAAAAAACAACATTTCCATATTTTTGAAAAACTTAGATTTCGAGCATTAGATGCTATGAATCTATGTAATACCAACCCAGATCATCATGTTAGACTTCAAACAACATATTTTAACAACAAAACACAAGATCTAACGACGGATCATTGGACAAAATTAATGGCTAGGGTTTATACCTTCAATAAACAATCTTATGATTCTTGGCAACTAATCTGTTAATGGATTTCGTGGGGCTTGATATATGACTGATATATGAAGGAAATTTCGGAGGTTTGGGGTTGAGAGAGAATGGTTGAGTGTTTTGCACAAAATAATCTAGCAAATGCAATTTCTCTCTCTTCCAATCTATTTATAGAAGTCTAGGATGCATGAATTGGCTGAGATTTCTTGATTTGCTGGAGATATAAGGTCACATGGGGTGGTTGGTTTGGTAAACAACTCCGCCAAATCTCAAAACCTACACATTCTAGCTTAATAATGCAAGAGGGGCAAAAATGTCATTTAGTAAATCATTTAAATGGCAAAATTATAATCTTGACAAACCCTTAGGGTTTAAGGTTTGGAATATTTTACGGTTTGAAAAAAATAATAATAAAATAATAAAATTTTTAGTTTCTAAAAATTGTAATTAGGATTTCTTTGAATTGTTTAGGCTTTTCTAATAATTTAAACATTAAGTTTAACAATTAAATAATTATAATTAAGCTTACTAATTTAGCAACTAGGGCAAATAATTAGTAATTACAATTACCAAAATAACAATTATGGTTACTAATAATTATAAGGGTTTCTAACTTTTGAAATTAAAGTTTGTAAAAATTAGTATTTTCAAATATTAATTAGGTTTTTGCTAATTAACATTTAATTCAATAATACACAACCTTAAACATAAAAACACGATTACATAATAATCTCAAACTCATATCTGAGTTTTTAAAATTAGGGTTTTCAAGTATTTAGGTCCATAAATATTGTTTAGGTTTTATAATACCTAGGGTTTTGACATTCAACACATAGATTAACCAACATTATCAGTCCACATATATACAGTACATATTTATAGCACTGAAAAATCAAAATATAATTTAATATTATATTATTATCACCATTCCTTATTTCAAAACCATAAATAGGATTTATAAAAATATTATTAGGGTTTGGTCGTAATATATTAAAACTGTTCCACACATTAACATTACACACATAACCATACATATCTATAATACTGACAAATAATAAAAGAATATTATTATTCTCATTCCTTAATCAAAATCCGAAATTAGGGTTTGGATTCCATATCTGATTTATCTTTCATATTTAACATTAATAATTAAGTAAAAATTATTTACTTAATATCTTCAACAAAATTCATATAATAAAATAAGTATTATAAAAATTCTATAATCATATCGTATATTATTCAATTAATATAATTATCATATTTTCATGGAAAATAAACATTAAAAACATTTTTTTACTATAAAACTAATTATTATTAGAATATAATTTATAATGAGCAATAATTCTAAAATAAAATTATTCACAACCATTCATGTAATAAATATATTTTATATTCATCACATAAACACATACATAATACCTTTCACGCATTCTTACCTTTAAAATAGATAATTATTCTAAAAGCATTTCCTATATTATTTAAATAATATAAGATTATATTTTCCTTGAAAAATAATTAATAAAACATTTCCAATAAAGAATTAATTAGTATAAAAATATAATTTATAATAATCAATAATTCTAAAATAAATTTATTTGCAATACTTAATGTAATAAATAAATTTTATTTATCACACATGTAAATATATATATTACACATTACCTTGGCACATATCATTCATATTAATTTTTTTTTAAAAATTTATACGCAAAATTTATGATTTATTTATATAGAAAATATCATGTTGTCACATTCACCCTCCCTTATAAAGATTCCGTCCCTGGAATCACCTTTTAAAACCTATACATACCAGGGTACATAACATACACAATTGTTACAATTAGATCTCGATCATAATTGATCGAATCGATCTTTAACTATTCAGCATAACGCTTATCTATCTCCTTAAACAGAAATTTGATTTCTAAGAGAACTCAAATTCCTCCTTCAAAATAATTTATAAAAATAATTTACTATATATAAAAATATAATAATAAAATAAAAATTGGTTTGATTAATACCTGGAGTTGCATCCCCGGCTGCTATCGAATCCCGAACAGTCCCGCTGAAGACGTTTGCGGTTGATTTCATTGGTTTGTTTGTTGAAGTTGATCCCGTTGTCGCCAATGTCCTGCTGCCTTGTTCCATATTCGCATTCCTTGTTTCCATTTCCTTTCTTGAACAATCTTTTACCTTATGCTTTATTGATTCGCACACAACACATTCACTATACATTCTTGGATTGGGACATTTTGGAAAGATATATTTCCCTTCTGTCCTTACTTTCCACACACAAACTTTTCTTTTAATCACATTCCTGTCTTATTTATTGAAATTATCTTCTTTTATCATATAGGTGACCAAAGTTGTCTTTTGCTCCACCGTTATCCTAGCTATCACATACGCTTTAACAGGGTCAGTTGATCTTCTACATCCTGGCGGTCCGGTTGTCTTGAAGTCTTTGAAGTTTGTTGATCGATTGTCTAGTTGATTTCTCGCGACTAGTATTTCGTTCTGCATAGCTTGATCGTCCGCATTCGCAGAATTCTGTGTCGGGTCTGGTTGTCTTCCAGCTTTGTTGACAGGTTCTTCTTCCTTTGGTTTCGTTTTTGTTTTGACGGCATTATCATAAATTATTCTTACATTCTAAGCATTATCGTAAATGCTTAACATATAACGCAAAACTTTCTATTCAAATAATCATTTACTCAAAATATTATATTTTGAAAACTCGGTCTATTATAATAACCAGTGACCAAATAAATATCTACTATCTTTATACCAACTTATCCCATTAATTCAACATAGACTCATATTCATAACACTTGACATGCCTTAGCACATTGTGCTCTAAACATTCGTTATCCCTTTGTGACTTGAAAGTTGGGAATTGCTGCCATAACTTATACAAAATATTACATTACACCAACATACCTATCATATATACCACCTAAAATCATACATATCCAACTAATACTAATACTACCTATTTATTACACATTCACTAACGATCAATTTCTTGGTAACCCATCTATTTCCATTATCCTCAATATCCATTCACACACAACTATACCTAATTTGTCACAGCTTATAACACATTATGAGTTTAAGAACTCATCACAAACATACGAGTTTAAGAACTCACCATAAATATACGAGTTTAAGAACTCAACATTGACCACATATCCTTTAACTATACTTTACCTATCAGTTATACTTAGCGTTTCTTGATCCAGTACTATACTTTCCAAAATAACCACCTCTTTGAGGTAGCTTTCAATGTGAGCCTCTATTGCATCTATTAGCTTTGATATTGGCTCAGTCATGGACGTTGACTTATTCTTTACGACTTAAGGGTATCCTAATTCTTTCTATCTAACAGCTATACAAAAAATATCTTGATTAACAATTAATAAATACACACAACACATAAAGGTTTTATAAATTATCTTTTATTTTGTTTGACGATGAATTTATTCAATTCATCACTTTTTTTTAAACTTTATATGAGTTATTTATATTTTCAACGCTTCCCTCTGTTCTAAGGTTATAGCCTAAGGTCTAACCCACCTAAAGTTTCTAACCTTATAGCTCTGATACAATTCTGTAAAGTCCCCGAACCCGGATACTTGAAACCTGAATTCGGTACTTCACGATACCATTTCTATGAGCGGAAATATAACTAATAATAATAACAATAATATAAATTTTGAACTTAACTTACATTTATCAGAGTCTAATCCCAAGTACGCAACCTTTACTACATTCTTTACATGATATATAATACATATCATTAACTTAATACAATTTATCTATTACAAATAATACCAATAACATATTATGTTTACTTTCCTTTTTACTTGTTTTGACATGAGCTTCCTGGTCCTCCACACTTAGCTAAAAACATTTAAATTTAAGCAAGGATGAGCATTTGAGTGCCCAGCAAGTATTATATATATAAGCTAAAAAAATTTAAATGTTTTCTTTATAATATTCTTCTACAACCAGTCAATAGTTGTGAAGTAATTTGTACCAATAATAATAACATAACAACCCTCGTTCAAATTTTTGAAACTGTGTATTGACTATACATGGGGTTTCTGTGACACATTATGAACATTATTTTCATTTTCGAAAGGGTTTAAACAGAAATTCATCTGTAAACCGGCCATTGCTTACGGGCCTGAGGGTGTACACTCCATGGGCCCTGTATTGATCAATACTATATTGCTAGAACGATATTATCGTTCATCCTTTGTCCGCCGTAGCGAATAAAAATTTTCCCATTATCTGGATGTTCAAACCTGTCGGGTTTTCATAACAAAGGTCTTATATAATTTAACATATATGTGTATCAAAGGTGTATCAACATGTGATTCAATACAATGATTATCCAAGTGGGGACACTTGTATAATCATTTATAGATATTAACGAACAAAATATATATCTGAATTATCATACACTAACATGTTGATAATCAATGGGCGTATATAATATAGGTTTAACAATCTGTATAATAATAATAATATAATTCTGAAACATTCTTACACTTGTCCATTACATAAAGAAAATGCAAAGTTAGGATACTTTCCTGATGCGCTGCTTACAATTACGCAACATAGATTTATCTTTTCTATCACGACCTATCATTAATCAAATCATTTTATCGATTAGAACAATATAACATAACACATAGTATTGTATATTGCAGTCAGCGCATAACCTAATCACATCATCACACCTGTTCAACAGTCTTTGACTCACAAACAAACATCAACACATTCCTAATCATATTGTCACACAACTTTAACAACCATTGAATCACCAATAAACAGTTAACTAACTAAATTATCTAAGTCCAGATCAATTTCTGAAACATGTCGGTCTACCGACAACTTTATCGGGTAAAAATCGAGTCTCAGACTCTATCTCAAAGTTCAATATCCAAATAGTTAACTTAAACATCAGTCATACTATTTTTCAGAGCCTTATAATAATTATTACCATTTACTATAATTTTTGAAATATCAGAATCATTATTAAACGATTTAAATATCAAACAATTCTATTATCTTTAACATTTAATCAATATTAAAATATTAATAAAACCATTGCCAAAATATTAAAGTTATGTATAATAACTCAAAATATTCTTAACGTATTAATATTACCCTTAAATGATTTTTAAAACATTTATAATTATTATTAAATAATTACTATTAATATATAACTATTAATGAACTATTATCTAAATATTAAAAGTTATTAATTATAACTTAAAATATTTTAAATTCATTTATATCCCTTTTAAATGATTTTTAAATAAATAAACTATTTTAAAACTATTTATTTAATATAACTATTAAATAAATTTAATATCATTAATATATCATTAATATTAAATTAATAATGAAATTATCCTTTAAATATTAAAAGTTATATTTTATAACATAAAATATCTTTAAATACTTTATTTTCATTTAAAATGATTTTTAAATAATAAAATCATTTTTAAACTAATTTATTTAATATAAATATTAAATAATTTTAATATCATTAAATATCATTAATTAATGAATTTAACCTTTAAATATTAAAAGTTATATTTTATAACTTAAAATATTTTTAAATACTAGAATCATTTTTAATTTAATTATTTAATTCATTTAACAAATAACTTAATTATCATTAATATTAACTTATTAATGAAAATTATCAAATAATATTGAAAGTTATTAAAAATAACTTAAAATATTTTCTTATATCATAATATAATTTTAAATAATTTTTCATGAATTAAAGTCATTATTAAATAATTTATTTAATATTTTTATTAAATAAATTAAATACTTTTAATATTCCAAAAATATTAAATATTTATGAAATATAATTAAAATAATTAAAAACTAATTTTCAGAATTTAAAATAATTTTTAATAATTTATTTTGATTTTTAATAATTAAAAACTATTTTTTTCTATTTATTTCCTATTTTAAAGTAATTTCCAGAAAATACAGAAAATAAAAATAATAGAAACCGTCGATTTATGTCTTTAGCGACAAAAATATGTCGTCTTAGGTGTTCTTGTGCTCAAGAACACTGTCAGACCGGTTTTCAGGGTGCTTGGTTTGACCATCCTTAAATTTCGTTACACACTATTTCTGGGAGATGTCTAACCATGATCGTGTAGTAGATATATAGAACTACAACAAGCAACCAATTTCTAAGCTAAATCGCAACATAATAGCAAGATAAAATCAATCAAATATGATGTCAGAGTTTACCTAGGTTTCTCCAGAAACCCAGAAACCCAAGTACCTACTCGCAATCTCATTTATCTAAGTGTTCTGGCTTTTCTTAATGCGTTTTAAATGTTCATACTTTCATGAGTAGATATGTTAAAGAACAACTCTATAGCATTAGATCATCAAATAAACATAACATGTGTAAGATCTAGCCGGTCAAACTTGCTGTCAAAAACGTGTTCTTCAAAAATCTTGGTTTTCCAGAATTTGTCCAAGACAGATGGTCAACGCATATTTGACCGAGATTAATATAAATTTAGTAATGGTTCTAGGTGTTAAAATGACTTATATGTATAGACCACATACCATTTTACAAGATGAAACCATCATAACAATCAAAAACATAACGTACAAGCAAGATCAAGGCCTGCAAAGGTTGTCAGAAACCATCGGGGCAAATCTAGGCTGCCCAGATTCCAGATTTTTTTTGATCGGTCAACCGTCTTTGACCGCTCATAACTTTTGATCTAGACAAGATCTGGCCTTGCTTCGAGTTTCAGAGTTAATACCACATGGCATAATACAAGATAAAACACTTAAACAACAAAAACAATAAATACATAACGATCTACAGCCTCTGACATTTGATGTCAGAACACAAAAAAAAACAACATTTCCAGATTTTTGAAAAACTTAGATTTCGAGCAATTGATGTTATGGATCTATGTAATACCAACCCAGATCATCATGTTAGACTTCAAACAACATATTTTAACAACAAAACACAAGATCTAACGACAGATCATTGGACAAAATTAATGGCTAGGGTTTATACCATCAATGGACAATCTTATGATTCTTGGCAACTGATCTGTTAATGGATTTCGTGGGGCTTGATATCTGACTGATATATGAAGGAAATTTTGGAGGTTTGGGGTTGAGAGAGAATGGTTGAGTGTTTTGCACAAAATAATCTAGCAAATGTAATTTCTCTCTCTTCCAATCTATTTATAGAAGTCTAGGATGCATGAATTGGCTGAGATTTCTTGATTTACTGGAGATATAAGGTCTCATGCGGTGGTTGGTTTGGTGAACAACTCCACCAAATGTCAAAACCTACACATTCTAGCTTAATAATGCAAGAGGGGCAAAAATGTCATTTAGTAAATCATTTAAATGGCAAAATTGTAATTTTGACAAACCCTTAGGGTTTAGGGTTTGGGTTAGGCTTTAGGATTTGGAACATTTTAGGGTTTGAAAAAATAATAATAAAATAATAAAATTTTTAGTTTCAAAAAATTGTAATTAGGATTTCTTTGAATAGTTTAGGCTTTTCTAATAATTTAAAAATTAAGTTTAACAATTAAATAATTATAATTAAGCTTACTAATTTAGCAACTAGGGCAAATAATTAGTAATTACAATTACCAAAATAACAATTATGGTTACTAATTATTATAAGGGTTTCTAACTTTTGAAATTAAAGTTTGTAAAAATTAGTATTTTCAAATATTAATTAGGTTTTTGCTAATTAACATTTAATTCAATAATACATAACCTTAAACATAAAAACACAATTACATAATAATCTCAAACTCATATCTGAGTTTTTAAAATTAGGGTTTTCAAGTATTTAGGTCCATAAATATAGTTTAGGTTTTATCATACCTAGGGTTTTGACATTCAACACATAGATTAACCAACATTATCAGTCCACATATATACAGTACATATTTATAGCGCTGAAAAATCAAAATATAATTTAATATTATATTATTATCACCATTCCTTATTTCAAAACCATAAATAGGATTTATAAAAATATTATTAGGGTTTGGTCGTAATATATTAAAATTGTTCCACACATTAACATTACACACATAATCATATATATCTATAATACTAACAAATAATAATATAATATTATTATTCTCATTCCTTAATCAAAACCCAAAATTAGGGTTTGGATTCCATATCTGATTTATCTTTTATATTTAACATTAATAATTAAGTAGAAATAATTTACTTAATATCTTGAACAAAATTCATATAATAAAATAAGTATTATAAAAATTCTATAATCATATCGTATATTATTCAATTAATATAATTATCATATTTTCATGGAAAATAATATTAAAAACATTTTTTACTATAAAACTAATTATTATTAGAATATAATTTATAATGAGCAATAATTCTAAAATAAAATTATTCATAAACATTCATGTAATAAATATATTTTATATTCATCACGTAAACACATACATAATACCTTTCACGCATTCTTACCTTTAAAATAGATAATTTTTCTAAAATCATTTCCTATATTATTTAAATAATATAAGATTATATTTTCCTTGAAAAATAATTAATAAAACATTTCCAATAAGGAATTAATTAGTATAAAAATATAATTAATAATAATCAATAATTCTAAAATAAATTTATTTGCAATACTTAATGTAATAAATAAATTTTATTTATCACACATGTAAATATATATATATATATATATATATATATATATATATATATATATATATATTACATATTACCTAGGCACATATCATTCATATTTATTTATTTTTTAAAAATTATACGCAAAATTTATGATTTCTTTATATAGAAAATATCAGGTTGTCACATTCACCCTCCCTTATAAATGTTCCGTCCCCGAAATCATCTTTTAAAACCTATACATACCAGGGTACATAACATACACAATTATTACAATTAGATCTCGATCATAATTGATCGAATCGATCTTTAACTATTCAGCATAACACTTATCTATCTCCTTAAACAGAAATTTGATTTCTAAGAGAACTCAAATTCCTCCTTCAAAATAATTTATAAAAATAATTTACTATATATAAAAATATAATAAGAAAATAAAAATTGGTTAGATTAATACCTGGAGTTGCATCCCCGGCTGCTATCGAATCCCGAACAGTCCCGCTGAAGACGCTTGCAGTTGATTTCGTTGGTTTGTTTGTTGAAGTTGATCCCGTTGTCGCCAATGTCCTGCTGCCTTGTTTCATATTCGTATTCCTTGTTTCCATTTCATTTCTTGAACAGTCTTTTACCTTATTCTTTATTGATTCGCACACAACACATTCACTATACATTCTTGGATTGGGACATTTTGGAAAGATATATATCCCTTCTGTCCTTACTTTCTACACACAAACTTTTCTTTTAATCACATTCCTGTCTTATTTATTGAAATTATCTTCTTTTATCATATAGGTGACAAAAGTTGTCGTTTGCCCCACCGTTATCCTTGCTATCACATACGCTTTAACAGGGTCGGTTAATCTTCTACATCCTGGCGGTCCGGTTGTCTTGAAGTCTTTGAAGTTTGTCGATCGATTGTCTAGTTGATTTCTCGCGACTAGTATTTCGTTCTGCATAGCTTGATCGTCCGTATTCGTAAAATTCTGTGCTGGGTCTGGTTGTCTTTCAGCTTTGTTGACAGGTTCTTCTTCCTTTGGTTTCGTTTTTGTTTTGACAGCATTATCATAAATTATTCTTACATTCTAAGCATTATCTTAAACGCTTAACATATAACGCAAAACTTTCTATTCAAATAATCATGTACTCAAAATATTATATTTTGAAAACTCGGTCTATTATAATGACCAGCGACCAAATAAATATCTACTATCTTTATACCAACTTATCCCATTAATCCAACACAGACTCATATTCATAACACTTGACATGCCTTAGCACATTGTGCTCTAAACATTCGTTATCCCTTTGTGACTTGAAAGTCGGGAATTGTTGCCATAACTTATACAAAATATTACATTACACCAACATACCTATCATATATACCACCTAAAATCATACATATCCAACTAATACTAATACTACCTATTTATTACACATTCACTAACGATCAATTTCTTGGTAACCCATCTATTTCCATTATCCTCAATATCCATTCACACACAACTATACCTAATTTGTCACAACTTATAACACATTATGAGTTTAAGAACTCATCACAAACATACGAGTTTAAGAACTTACCATAAATATAATAGTTTAAGAACTCAACATTGACCACATATCCTTTAACTATACTTTACCTATCAGTTATACTTAGCGTTTCTTGATCCATACTATACTTTCCAAAATAACCACCTCTTTGAGGTAGCTTTCAATGTGAGCCTCTATTGCATCTATTAGCTTTGATATTGACTCAGTTATGGACGTTGACTTATTCTTTACGACTTAAGGGTATCCTAATTCTTTCTATCTAACAGCTATACAAAAAATATCTTGATTAACAATTAATAAATACACACAACACATAAAGGTTTTATAAATTATCTTTTATTTTGTTTGACGATGAATTTATTCAATTCATCACTTTTTTTTAAATTTTATAGGAGTTATTTATATTTTCAACGCTTCCCTCTGTTCTAAGGTTATAGCCTAAGGTCTAACCCACCTAAAGTTTCTAACCTTATAGCTCTGATACCATTCTGTAAAGTCCCCGAACCCGGATACTTGAAACCCAAATTCGGTACTTCACGATACCATTTCTATGAGCGGAAATATTACTAATAATAATAACAATAAAATAAATTTTGAACTTAACTTACATTTATCACAGTCTAATCCCAAGTACGCAACATTTACTACATTCTTTACATGATATATAATATATATCATTAACTTAATACAATTTATCTGTTACAAATGATACCAATAACATATTATGTTTGCTTTCCTTTTCACTTGTTTTGACATGAGCTTTCTGGTCCTCCACACTTAGCTGAAAACATTTAAATTTAAGCAAGGATGAGCATTTGAGTGCCCAGCAAGTATTATATATATATATAAGCTGAAAAATTTAAATGTTTTCTATATAATATTTTTCTACAACCAGTCAATAGTTTTGAAGTAATCTGTACCAATAATAATAACATAACAACCCTCGTTCAAATTTTTGAAACTGTGTATTGACTATACATGGGGTTTCTGTGACACATTATGAACATTGTTTTCATTTTCGAAAGGGTTTAAACAAAAATTCATCTGTAAACCGGCCATTGCTTACGGGCCTGAGGGTGTACAGTCCACGGGCCCTGTATTGATCAATACTATATTGCTAGAACGATACACTAACATGTTGATAATCAATGGGCGTATATAATATAGGTTTAATAATCTGTATAATAATAATAATATAATTCTGAAACATTCTTACACTTGTCCATTACATAAAGAAAATGCAAAGTTAGGATACTTTCCTGATGCGCTGCTTACAATTACGCAACTTATATTTATCTTTTCTATCACGACCTATCATTAATCAAATCATTATATCGATTAGAACAATATAACATAACACATAGTACTGCATATTGCAGTCAGCACATAACCTAATCACATTATCACACATGTTCAACAGTCTTTGACTCACAAACAAACATCAATACATTCCTAATCATATTATCACACAACTTTAACAACCATTGAATCACCAATAAACAATAAACTAACTAAATTATCTAAGTCCAAATCAATTTCTGAAACATGTCGATCTACCGACAACTTTATTGGGTAAAAATCGAGTCTAAGACTCTATCTCAAAGTTCAATATCCAAATAGTTAACTTAAACATCTGTCATACAATTTTTCATAGCCTTATAATAATTATTAAATAATTATTACCATTTACCATAATTTTTGAAATATCAGAATCATTATTAAATGATTTAAATATCAAACAATTCTATTATCATTAACATTTAATCAATAGTAAACTATAAATGAAACCATTGCCAAAATATTAAAGTTATGTATAATAACTCAAAATATTCTTAACGTATTAATATTACCCTTAAATGATTTTTAAAACATTTAAAATCATTATTAAATACTTACCATTAATATTTAAATATTAATAAACTATTATCTAAATATTAAAAGTTATTAATTATAACTTAAAATATTTTAAATTCATTTATATCCCTTTTAAATTATTTTTAAATAAATAAAACCATTTTAAAACTATTTATTTAATATAACTATTAAATAAATTTAATATCATTAATATATCATTAATATTAAATTATTAATGAAATTATCCTTCAAATATTAAAAGTTATATTTTATAACTTAAAATATCTTTAAATACTTTATTTTTATTTAAAATGATTTTTTAATAATAAAATCATTTTTAAACTAATTTATTTAATATAAATATTAAATAACTTTAATATCATTAAATATCATTAATTAATGAATTTAACCTTTAAATATTAAAAGTTATATTTTATAACTTAAAATATTTTTAAATACCTTATTATTATTTAAAATGATTTTTAAAATAATAAAATCATTTTTAATTTAATTATTTAATTCATTTAACAAATAACTTAATTATCATTAATATTAACTTATTAATGAAAATTATCAAATAATATTGAAAGTTATTAAAAATAACTTAAAATAATTTCTTATATCATAATATAATTTTAAATGATTTTTCATGAATTAAAATCATTATTAAATAATTTATTTAATATTTTAATTAAATAAATTAAATACTTTTAATATTCCAAAAATATTAAATATTTATGAAATATAATTAAAATAATTAAAAACTAATTTTTGGAATTTAAAATAATTTTTAATAATTTATTTTGATTTTTAATAATTAAAAACTATTTTTTCTATTTATTTCCTATTTTTAAGTAATTTCCGGAAAATACAGAAATTAAAAATAATAGAAACCATCACTGTAGGTCTTTAGCGACAGAAATCTGTCGTCTTAGGTGTTCTTGAGCTCAAGAACACTGTCAGATCGATTTTTCAGGTTGCTTGGTTTGACCATCCTTAAATTTCGTTACACACTATTTCTGGGAGATGTCTAACCATGATCGTGTAGTAGATATATAGAACTACAACTAGCAACCAATTTCTAAGCTAAATCGCAACATAATAGCAAGATAAAATCAATCAAATATGCTGTCAGAGTTTACCTGGGTTTCTCCAGAAACCCAGAAACCCGAGTACCTATTTTCAATCTCATTTATCTGAGTGTTCTGGCTTTTCTTAATGCGTTTTAAATGTTCATACTTTCAGTAGATATGTTAAAGAACAACTCTATAACGTTAGATCATCAAATATACATAACATGTGTAAGATCTAGCCGGTCAAACTTGCTGTCAGAAACGTGTTCTTCAAAAATCTGGGTTTTCCAAAATTTGTCCAAGACAGATGGTCAACGCATATTTGACCGAGATTAATATAAATTTCGTAATGGTTCTAGGTGTTAAACTGACTTATATGTATAGACCACATACCATTTTACAAGATGAAACCATCATAACAATCAAAAACATAACGTACAAGCAAGATCAAGGCCTGCAAAGGTTGTCAGAAACCATCTGGGCGAATCTAGGCTACCTAGATTCTAGATTTTTTTGATCGGTCAACCGTCTTTGACCGCTCATAACTTTTGATCTAGACAAGATCTGGCCTTGCTTCGAGTTTTAGAGTGAATACCACATGGCATAATACAAGATAAAACACTTAAACAACAAAAACAATAAATACATAACGATCTACAGCCTCTGACATTTGATGTCAGAACACAAAAAAAACAACATTTCCAAATTTTTGAAAAACTTAGATTTCAAGCATTAGATGTTATGGATCTATGTAATTCCAACCCAGATCATCATGTTAGACTTCAAACAACATATTTTAACAACAAAACACAAGATCTAACGACAGATTATTGGACAAAATTAATGGCTAGGGTTTATACCTTCAATGGACAATCTTATGATTCTTGGCAACTGATCTGTTAATGGATTTCGTGGGGCTTGATATATGACTGATATATGAAGGAAATTTTGGAGGTTTGGGGTTGAGAGAGAATGGTTGAGTGTTTTGCACAAAATAATCTAGCAAATGCAATTTCTCTCTCATCCAATCTATTTATAGAAGTCTAGGATGCATGAATTGGCTGAGATTTCTTGATTTGCTGGAGATATAAGGTCACATGGTGTGGTTGGTTTGGTGAACAACTCCACCAAATGTCAAAACCTACACATTCTAGCTTAATAATGCAAGAGGGGCAAAAATGTCATTTAGTAAATCATTTAAATGGCAAAATTGTAATTTTGGCAAACCCTTAGGGTTTAGGGTTTGGACCATTTTAGGGTTTGAAAAAAATAATAATAAAATAATAAAGTTTTTAGTTTCTAAAAATTGTAATTAGGATTTCTTTGAATAATTTAGGCTTTTCTAATAATTTAAACATTAAGTTTAACAATTAAATAATTATAATTAAGCTTACTAATTTAGCAACTAGGGCAAATAATTAGTAATTACAATTACCAAAATAACAATTATGGTTACTAATTATTATAAGGGTTTCTAACTTTTGAAATTAAAGTTTCTAAAAATTAGTATTTTCAAATATTAATTAGGTTTTTGCTAATTAACATTTAATTCAATAATACATAACCTTAAACATAAAAACACGATTACATAATAATCTCAAACTCATATCTGAGTTTTTAAAATTAGGGTTTTGAAGTATTTAGGTCCATAAATATAGTTTAGGTTTTATAATACCTAGGGTTTTGACATTCAACACATAGACTAACCAACATTATCAGTCCACATATATACAGTACATATTTATAGCCCTGAAAAATCAAAATATAATTTAATATTGTATTATTATCACCATTCCTTATTTCAAAACCATAAATAGGATTTATAAAAATATTATTAGGGTTTGGTCGTAATATATTAAAACTGTTCCACACATTAATATTACACACATAACCATACATATCTATAATACTGACAAATAATAAAAGAATATTATTATTCTCATTCCTTAATCAAAACCCGAAATTAGGGTTTGGATTCCATATCTGATTTATCTTTCATATTTAACATTAATAATTAAGTAAAAATTATTTACTTAATATCTTCAACAAAATTCATATAATAAAATAAGTATTATAAAAATTCTATAATCATATCGTATATTATTCAATTAATATAATTATCATATTTTCATGGAAAATAAACATTAAAAACATTTTTTTACTATAAAACTAAATATTATTAGAATATAATTTATAATGAGCAATAATTCTAAAATAAAATTATTCATAACCATTCATGTAATAAATATATTTTATATTCATCACATAAACACATACATAATACCTTTCACGCATTCTTACCTTTAAAATAGATAATTATTCTAAAATCATTTCCTATATTATTTAAATAATATAAGATTATATTTTCCTTGAAAATTAATTAATAAAACATTTCCAATAAAGAATTAATTAGTATAAAAATATAATTGATAATAATCAATAATTCTAAAATAAATTTATTTGCAATACTTAATGTAATAAATAAATTTTATTTATCACACATGTAAATATATATATATATATATATATATATATATATATATATATATATATATATATCACACATTACCTTGGCACATATCTTTCATATTTATTTTATAAAAAAATTATACGCAAAATTTATGATTTATTTATATAGAAAATATCAGGTTGTCACAAATAACTTTATAAAAGATTTTACTATGCAAACACTATCCAGGCACTATGCAAATACTATGCATAATAAAATATAATATATTCTAATTATTGTCTAATAAGATAAATAATTTTATAAAATTATTCTGTTTTATATAAAAAGATTTTACTATGCAAAATACTATGCAGGCACTATGCAAGCACTATACAACACTATGCATAATAAAATATAATATATTCTATTTATAGAATACCTTTATAAAAGTATTCTATTTTATATAAAAAGATTTTACTATGCAGATACTATGCAACACTATGCATAATAGAATATAATATATTCTATTTATAGAATAACTTTATAAAAGTATTTTGTTTTATATAAAAATATTATTTGTATTATTACATTAGTAATACCAATAAAACAAAATTGAGTGACTTATCATGTAAGCATTAATAATCAATACCGTGTTATTTACCAAAATTGAAAAAAAAATTGAATACTTTTATTTCATAAAATTCGGGGTCTCACATCAAACCTCTTAGAAACATCCGCGTTATTCTCTCCTCGTTATCAACCAAGTGGGACGCAAACTGGAATAATTCGACAAACTTAGCTTCGTACTGCGACACAGTCATATTGTTCTGCTCCAGCTTGATAAACTTTACCTCCTTCATGTGACGAATACTTTCGGGAAAGTACTTGTTATTGAACAGGTCTTGGAACTTCTATCAAGACATCTTTAGTGCGGTAGGTTGAGTACGCTTTATCGATTCCTACCAGTAATCTGCCTCTCCTCGCAACATAAATGTGGCAAAGGGAACCTTTTGCTCCTCGGAGCATCCCAAGACATCAAATATCTTGGTGATCTGCTTTATCCACGTCTCCGCCTTAAGTAGTTTTGGCTCTCCAATAAACTCCGGTTGTCCCAGCTCCTTGAACTGTTTAGTGGTGACCGTCCAGAGTTACAAGTGTTTCTACTTGCATTTTGAACATGTGTCATTCTCTTCTTGTGTTGCATGAATTGCATAAAGCCTCTAAACATCCCATCATTCATCATTTGGTCAGTGTTTGTGTTTTCCTGAGGATTATTGCCATCTTGGTGCACATTATCCTGGCTATTGATCGTTGGTGACTCAACGGTCTCATGTGCTTCATTTCTTATCTCAACATTTTTGGATGCTATTATCAAATACTGCCACAAAACAAGGGTTAATTGACATGTCACATATTATTCCTATACTCTGACCGACCAATTAAATACCAAATAAACTTAGGTAGGTCATACTAGCGAAGGAATTCTCCGTCTCTTCCCTCCCAGTTCTTGTCTCACATCTCATCCAGGGATCATATCCCTAAGCTTTGATTCCAACTGTGACGCCCCAAAATAGGTATACATCACTCATTCTAAATCGTCAAATACATGGTATAAAATTAAAATACAACTTAATTATACAACTATCGTGTAAAATACGACAAAACATAAGCTAAGAGTTTTAATATGAATATTGTCTTCTAGACAGTATTAAAACTCAAATGGAGTCCTTATTACATTTATCATCACACTATTTCACTGAATAGTGAGGACTACTAATGAAAACATCTGGACCGTCACTCCGTCCCCCAACTAGTCCGAGCTATATTCTCATTTCCTGAAGAGAAGAATGAAAAAATAGGGTGAGCTCAACTCGCCCAATAAGAAATATTATAACTAAGATAATGTAGAATAAATTATTGTTATCCTTCAACATTGTTAAACTAATAAAATACAATAAACATCTAGTTTAACTACAGCAGAACAAGCAACCCATTAGAAGAGTTAAGTAGAGAATGATATCTACTATCTTCTATGATTTAAAAAGGTTTTTCATCAACCTTATCGTTGAGACTCAGCTTAATAAATAAATCACATCATCGAATCATTCCTGCACCACGACCAAGGATATTTATGTAAGCATCAATGATCATGATTATACCGAATAATCCCTGGTTTTAATCATGCCAACAACTGTCCATCAATGTACTACAGGCCAATGAGGACATTTACCACATCATTTGTAACATTAAGGTCATGATTATACCGAATAATCCCTGGTTATAATCATACCAAGTCCATCTATGCACTACAGGCCACATATAACTTTCAACATAATATAAACACGAGGATGATGACAATGATATAAGAATTCAATAAAAAAAGTTCAAGAATTAATTTATTCAGCAACTAATAATGTCCAAATTCTCAACATAATACTGCTTTGTAGAGTAAAATTCAAGAATGATCAGAAGAATATTTCCATGAAAAGATACTGGATGAAGCGCAAATATCGAGGATATTCTACTAATTTCATGGAGTATAGAAGTCAAAACTTTAACCAACTTAGTATAATAAAGAATTGAATAACAAAAGAAATCACCATGCATGCGGTACTTCGTATAGACAGGTTATTCCAACAGAATAATAATAATGGAACCAGGTCAGGAAAAATTTGCACCGATAGGATGTTCCAACAAAATAATAAAGACGGAACCAGGTCCGATGTAAAACACACAGACATGATGTTCCAACAGAATAATAATAAATACGGAACCAGGTCCGGTGTAAAACACACAGACAGGATGTTCCAACAGAATAATAATAAAGAGGGAACCAGGTCCGGTGTAAAACACACAGACAGGATGTTCCAATAGAATAATAGAAGAATGTCACCAATTATAGGGCAAACCGCGTATACAGGTTATTCAAATAGAATAATAAGCAATGGGATAACAACAGTTCTCTTCATGAATAAGAAATAATAACAGCCCTTACATTAGTAGGAGATTGAATACTGCAGTAGTGTAGTAACAGAATACTCTTCTTCTTTTTCTCTTATTCTCTCTATACTTTCTCTCTCTATAGCTTGAATGAATTCGTAAAAAATAATGAAGCACTAGGCCTTTATTTATAGAAGATTTCTAGCTTAGCACTTGAAATGTGAAAAGGCAAGTGGCTTGACGACTGGTGATGTGAAAAGAAAAGTGGTTTGACGACTGTAATATGAAACACCAAGTGGTTTGACGCCTGTAATGTGAAACGACAATTGGTTCGACACTTGTAATATGAAACGACAAATGGTTTAACGTCTAGTAAAGGTAATTACTATTGACGAAGGTAATTACTATTGACGAACTGACTCTTAGATGATGACATATGCCCCCCCCCCCATAAAATAATAAAACTTACCACAAACGTCTCATAATAGACTCTTTATATACATCAAGGATTGAATAAATATTACCACAAATCATTTTATTTTTAATCAACACATATTTAATCTTTCAACAATTATTAATCATTTATAACTTGTCATCTGAATTATTGATTTAATAATATAACATATTATACAGATGATACTGTGACAATAATTGAATCAATAATATAAGAGATATGATGCAGCAATTACTGTAGCAATAATTGAGTATAGCTGAGTGACTTCTCATGTAAGCATCAATAATTAATACCGTGTGCTACTATACAACCACACATATGACTGTACTTTTATTACTGGGTAGTTCAACAGTTTTAACTGTAACACATCCGCCGTTATTTTCATAAAGTATTTTTGTCGTTTTCTTAATCCGACAATAATTCCGTTGTGGGGTCCACCAATGATTGTGTCGTCGTACGAATATTCCCCGAGAAAAAGAATATTCCCCGACCAAACGAATATTTTATAACAACTTTCTTACTTTGCAAAATTTATAAATATTACCCACAACTATAACATTATATCAAATTTACTCCATAATATTCAAAAATAAAATTTATAGAAAATTCATCTTTATTTATAAAAGTTGGGGTCTTACAACCTCCCCTTCTTATGAAATTTTGCCATCGAAATTAGGGTACGTACCTGGTTTGTCGAAGAGGTAAGGATACCTTGATTTCATTTTAGATTCTAACTCCCAAGTCATTTCCTCAACATCGTGGTTTCTCTACAAAATTTTGACTTGAGGTATAACCTTAGAGCGTAGAATATGTTCCTTCTTATCCAAAATTTGAACAGGAACCTCTTCATACGTCAAATCTTCTGCTATTTCGTCCGATTCTAACTCAATAATGTGGTTGGGTCTTTCAAATATTTACGTAACGTGGATATGTGAAAAACGTTATGAACACGAGACATACTTGGCGATAAAGTGAGTCTATATGCCACAATTCCTACTCGATCGAGGATTAAAAATGGGTCGATAAATCGAGGATTGAGTTTTCCTCTCTTTCCAAATCTCATAAATCCTTTCCATGGAGCAACACGAAACAACACATGATCTCCTATATCGAATTCCACTTCCTTTCAATGAAGATCAGCATAACTCTTTTGTCGATCTTGTGAGATTTTTATACGTTGTCGGACCGTTTAAATCTTTTTTGTAGTCATACGTACAAACTTCGGTCCCAACAACGTTGCTTCACCCATCTAATCCCAGCATACTTGAGAACGATACTTTCTTTCATATAACGTTTCGAATGGATCCATGCCAATACTTACTTGATAACTGTTGTTGTAGGAAAACTCCACCAATGGTAAGAACTTGCCCCAACTTCCCTTGAAATTAAGGACATAGAGTCTTAATAGATCTTCAAGAGTTTGAATAGTCCTCTCTGACTGTCCGTCTATCTAAGGATGATATGCCGAGCTAAATCGTAAGTATGTTCCCATAGCTTTTTGCAAACTAACCCAAAATCGTGAAGTGAATCTTGGGTCTCCATCAGAAATTGTGGATACCGGCATACCATCCAGTCTTACAATCTCGGTTATGTACATACGAGCAAGACGTTCAAGTGTATAAGTTTCTCGTATCGGTAAGAAATGAGTTGACTTGGTCAATCTATCAACAATGACCCAAATCACATCTATGCCTTGAGAAACCTTAGGAAGACCGGTAACAAAATCCATGGTAATGTGCTCCAACTTCCATTCTGGAATTTTAAGTGGTTGCAATGGACCTTTTGGTACTTGATGCTCCACTTTAACTCGTTGACAAGTTAGACACCTTGAGATAAACAACGCTATCTCTCTCTTCATATTGCTCCACCAAAATGTGTGACGAATATCATGATACATTTTGGTACTCCCAGGATGGATTGCAAACGGTGTGTTGTGCGAATCCGTCATGATTTTATACTTTAAATCAGGGTCGTTACGAACATAAAGTCTGGAGTTGACTCGAAGTATTCCTTCTTAATCGATTCTTGCTTCCGACATAGCACCTTCTTGCATTTTCTTCCACATACGCATCAGCTTTAGGTCTATAACTTGAGCAGCTTTAACTTTATCGATTAAATTCGGTTCTACTCGTATATTCGCCATCATCACATGGGTCCCTAGAGTCTTTAACTCTATCTCCATCCTTTGTAAGTCACACAAAATGGGCCTTTGCGTTGAGAATATCGCACTCGTACTTGCATATGATATTCTACTCAATGCGTCAGGTACCACGTTCGCTTTTCCACGATTGTATTGGATGGTATGATCATAATCTTTTAACAGTTCAAGCCAACGTCGTTGTCGCATGTTGAGTTCCTTTTGAGTGAAGAAATATTTGAGGCTGTTATGATCCTTAAAGATCTCCACCTTCTCCCCATACAAGTAATGCCTCCAAATTTTAAGTGCAAAGACAATAGCTGCCAACTCTAGATCATGAGTAGGATAATTCCTCTCATATTTTTCGAGTTGTCTTGAGGCATAGGGTATGACTTTCCCATTTTTATGAGAACACATCCCGACCCTTTTCCCGAAGCATCACTGTAGATGATAAATCCCTCCGATCCAGATGGTATTGTCAAAACAGGTGTTGAAATGAGTCTCCTCTTGAGTTTTTGAAAACTCTTCCCACATTCTTCGCTCCAACCGAACTTTGTATCTTTCCGAGTCAGTTGAGTTAATGGAGTAGCAATTAGAGAAAATCCTTCCATGAATCTCCGATAATAACCAGCTATGCCGAGAAAGCTACGAACTTCGGTCACTGATTTAGGTTGCTCCCAGCTTTGAATTGCTTCAATCTTTGCTAGGTCAACAGATATTCCATGACTTGATACTATGCGCCCAAGAA
Source organism: Panax japonicus (assembly GCA_020205505.1). Taxonomy (NCBI): domain Eukaryota; kingdom Viridiplantae; phylum Streptophyta; class Magnoliopsida; order Apiales; family Araliaceae; genus Panax; species Panax japonicus. The sequence continues at coordinate 52,066,294 of CM035113.1, forward strand.
ATGCTACTTCTTCAAGCCAGAATTCACATTTCTTTAACTTGACATAAAGCTTGTATTCATGAAGCTTTTGGAGTGTCAGCCTCAAGTGTTGCTCATGATTTTCACGGCTTTTGGAATGAATAAGGATGTCATCAATAAAGACGACCACAAAGTGAACCAAATATTCCTTAAATACTCGGTTCTTCATATTCATGAAGGCAGCAGGAGCATTAGTCAATCCAAAGGACATGACTAGTAATTTATAATGCCCGTACGGAGTTCTAAAAGTCGTCTTTGGAATGTCATCGGTTCTAATCTTCAATTGGTGATATTCGGAACGAAGATCAATCTTTGAAAAGAATTTGGCTCCTTGCAACTGGTCAAACAGGTCATCAATACGTGGCAATGGATACCTATTTTTGATGGTGACATGATTCAACTCCAGATAATCAATACAAAGTCGCATACTCCCATCTTTCTTCTTCACGAATAGAACAGAAGCACCCCAAGGAGAAGTACTAAGACGAATAATGCTAATTTCTAACAATTCCTGCAGTTGGGTCCTTAACTCCTGAAGTTCAATAGGATCCATTCGATATGGGGCTTTGGAAATGGGTTTTATATCGGGTTCAAGGTCGATACAAAATTCAATTTCACGCTCAGGGGGTAGGCCAGGAAGTTCTTCGGGGAATACGTCAGGAAATTTATTAACAATGGAAATATCATTCAAAACTGACGTATTTTTGTTTAAATCTGAGACATGAGCTAAGAAAGCTTGACATCCGTTTTTCAATAAACGAATCACTTTATGGCTTGAGATGGCCGTGATTGATTTTAATGGTTTGGTCGCTTGAATTCGCATAATAGGTTGATTATGAATATGAAAACTAACAACCTTACAGAAAAATTTAATTTTTGCATGATGAGTAGTTAACCAATTAATCCCTAGAATCACGTCAAATGCAAGTATTTTCAATGAAATAAGATCTACAGGCAGTGTGAGGGAACAGATTTGAATGAAACAAGACTTATAAATAATGGATGTAATGAAGGTTTCTCCCAACGGAGTTTCCACAGATAAGTCAAAGTCTAATTTCTCCGGAGTAAAATTTAATAGATGAGCGCAATTAGGAGAAATAAAAGAATGGGTAGAACCGATATCAAATAAAGTATAGATTTTGTTAGAGTTTATGATAAGCTTAACCGTGATGACCTCATTCGGGTTCCTTGCTTTCTAGGAGGTCACAATAAACGCTCTCCCTTGCACTACCGGTTTTTACTTTTCTGGGATGGCCTTTGGTTCCTCCATCCTAGCTGAATTTGTCTTCGGTGGACGACAAAATTGGGCTAAGTGACCTTCTCTTCCACAATTATAACATGCTTTGAACGGCATCGCACAGTTTGGACTGATGTGCCCCTCCCCTCCGCATTTGAAACATATGATAGGTGGTCGTTCTCCTTTCTTAACGATAGGTGCTGGTGCTGACGTCTTTCCATCGTTGTTGAATCTCCTCTTCTTGAAATGTTCATTTTTATTGTTTTGGCCCTGATTACCACCGAAGTGGTTACCATTTTTGGCCTGTTGATTCCCTCCACGCTTGTTGTCACTGCTTCGATGACTGCTCTTGCTGGTATTATCATTTTGTCGGCTGCTCTCTTTTAGTTGCGTTGACTCGTTATCGTGTTCCACTAACTGAGCCCTATTTACAACATCTGAATATAAACACAGTTATGAGAAATAAGATGTTGACGTATCTCTGGCTTCAAACCTCTTAAAAACATCTGTGTCATTCTCTCTTCATTATTCACCAAGTGGGACGCAAACCTGGATAACTCCGCAAATTTAGCCTCGTACTGCGACACAGTCATATTTTTTTGTTCCAACTTGATAAACTCCACCTCCTTCATGTGAAGGATTCTTTCGGGAAAGTATTTTTTCGTTGAACAGCTCTTGGAACTTCTCCCAAGACATCTTCAGTACGGCAGGTTGAGTACGTTTTACCGATTCCCACCAGTAATCTGCCTCTCTGCGCAACATAAAGGCGGCAAAGGGAACCTTTTGCTCCTTGGAGCATCCCAAGACATCAAATATCTTGGTGATCTGCTTTATCCACGCTTCCGCCATAAGTGGTTTTGGCTCTCCCTTAAACTCCAGTGGTCCCAGCTGCTTGAACTTTTTAGCGGTGACCGCCCGAGAGTTTCTAATGTTTCCACCAGCATTTTGGACAGGAGCCGCTCACGCCTGCTGTTGCATGAATTGCATAAAGTTCCTGAACATTTGACCATTCATCATTTGGTCAGTGTTGTTGTTTGCATGAGGATTGTCGCTTTCCTGATGCACATTATCCTGATTATTGATATGTGTTGAATCAACGGTCGCCTGTGCTCCATTGCTATTCTAAACATTCTCGGATGTCATTTTCAGATACTACCACAAAACAAAGGTTAATTGACAAGTAACATATTATCCCTAAATTCTGACCGACCAATTAAATATCACATAAACTTAGGTAGGTCATACTAGCGAAGGAATTCCCCGTCTCTCCCCTCCTAGTACTATTCTCACATCTTAGCCAGGGATCACATCCCTAAGCTTTGATACCAACTGTGACACCTCCAAAATTAGGTATACATCACCCATCTTGGGTCGTCAGATACATGGTATAAAATTCAAATACAACTTACGAATACAACTGTCGTGTACAATACGACAAAACATAACTGTGAATTTGAATACAATTATTGTCTACTAGAGATTATACAAACTCAAAAGGAGTCCTCATTAAAATTATTAACACACTATTTTACAGAATAGTGAGGACTACTAATGCTATCCTCTAGACCGTCACTCCGTTCCCCGACTAGTCCCTGGTATGTTCTCATTTGCTGAAGAGAACAATGAAAGAAATGGTGAGCTCAACTAGCCCAATAAGAAATATTATGACTAAGATAATGCAGAATAAATTATCATTAGCCTTCAACAGTGTTAAACTGATAAAATATAACAACATCAAGTTTAACTGCAGCGGAACAAGCAATCCATTAAAAGAGTCAAGTAGAGAATAAACTCTACTATCTTTTATGATTTAAAAGGTTTTTCATAACTTTTATCGATGGGACTCAGCTTAATAAATAATCCACATCATCGAATCACCCCTACACTACGGCCAAGGATATTGTTTAGTATCACGACCACAAATTATCCATGCACTATAGCCAAAGACATTCGTGTATTCATTAATGGTCATGATCATGCCAACAACTGTCCATCAATGCACTACGGGCCAATGATAACTTTTACCACATCATTTGTAACATTACGGTCATGATTACACAGAATAATACCTGGTCATAATCATACCAAGTCCATCTATGCACTACAGGCCACAAATAACTTTCAACATAATATAAACATGATGATGATGACAATGATATAAGAATTCAATAAAACAAGTTCAAGAATGAATTTATCCAGGAACTAATAATGTCCAAATTGTCAACATGATACTGCTTTGTAGAGTAAAATTGAAGAATGATCAGAAGAATATTTTCATGAAAAGATACTACATGAAGCGCAAATATCAAGGATATTCTACTAATTTCATGGAGTATAGAAGTCAAAACTTTAACCAACTGAGTATAATAAAGAATGGAATAACAAAAGAAATCACCATGCATGCGGTACTTTGCATAGACAGGTTAATCCAATAGAATAATAATAACGGAACCAGGCAGGAAAAATTTGCACCGACAGGATGTTCCAACAGAATAATAAAGACGGAACCAGGTCCATTGTAAAACACACAGACAGGATGTTCCAACAGAATAATAATAAAGACGGAACCAGGTCCGGTGTAAAACACACAGACAAGATGTTCCAACAGAATAATAATAAAGACGGAACCAGGTCCGGTGTAAAACACACAGATAGGATGTTCCAACAGAATAATAGAATAATGTCACCAAGTATAGGGTAAACCGCGTATACAGGTTATTCCAACAGAATAATAAGGAATGGAATAACAACAGTTCTCTTTATGAATAAGAAAGAATAACACCCCTTACATTAGTAGGAGATTGAATACTACAGTAGTGTAGTAACAGAATACTCTTCTTCTTTCTCTCTTATTCTCTCTATACTTTCTCTCTCTCTATAGCTTGAATGAATTCGTCAAAAATAATGAAGCACTAGGCCTCTATTTATAGAAGATTTCTAGCTTAGCACTTGAAATATGAAAAGGCAAGTCGCTTGACGACTGGTGATGTGAAAAGAAAAGTGGTTTGACGCCTATAATCTGAAACACCAAGTGGTTTGACGCCTATAATATGGAACGACAATTGGTTCGATGCCTGTAATAAGAAATGACAAGTGGTTTGACGTCTAGTAAAGGAAATTACTATTGACGAATGTAATTACTATTGACGAAGGTAATTACTATTGATGAAGGTAATTACTATTGACGAAGAGACTCTTAGATGATGACATATGGGCCCCCGCATAAAATAACCAAACTTACCACAAACGTCTCATAATAGACTTTTTATATACATCAAGGATTGAATAAATATTACCACAAATCATTTTTTTTTTAATCAACACATATTTAATCTTTCAACAATTATTAATCATTTATAACTTGTCGTCTCAATTATTGATTTAATAATATAACATATTATACAGATGATATTGTGACAATAGTTGAATCAATAATATAAGAGATATGATGCAGCAATTACTGTAGCAATAATTGAGTATAGCTGAGTAACTTCTCACGTAAGCATCAATAATCAATACCGTGTGCTACTATGCAACCACGCGTATTACTGTACTTTAACTACTGTGTAGTTCAACAGTTTTAACGGTAACACCTCCGCCGTTATTTTCATAAAGTATTTTTGTCGATTTCTTAATTCGAAAATAATTCAGTTGTGGGCTCCACCAATGATTGTACCGTCGTACGAATATTCCCCGAAAAAAAAGAATATTTCTCGACCAAATGAATATTTTATAACAACTTGCTTACTTTGCAAAATTTATAAATATTACCCACAACAATAACATTATATCAAATTTACTCCATAATATTAAAAAATAATATTTATAGAAAATTCATTTTTATTTATAAAAGTTGGGGTCTTACATCAAAAGTTAGCATTGACCCCGGAAGTGTCAGTTTTCAATGGAGATTGGCCTTGTGATAACCCGGAATTTCGAATAATTAAAATTTTACGAATAAATTTTTTTTATTTAATATTGACATTGACTGTTAATATTACTGAGAATTAGTGAGACAAGTCTCGAGAACCAGTCAATATGTGTTTTGAGTGATAAAATAGAGTAGAGTTGTGCTTAACAACCTTAGAAAACCCTAACCCTAATTTTCGGATAGGGATTCGATAGAAAATACAATTAAAATAATTGTATTGATTATGTGGTTGTACTGTGCAGAAATGTTGACCAATGGTTGACTGGATAAGGTTTAATATTAATAAACCTTAATAAGGGATTTAAAACCCTAATCTTAATTTTAGAAAATAAATTGTACAATTAAAAACCCTAATTATACGCCGGGAAACCCTAATTTCAAAACGGGGAATTGTAAACCCTAATTAGGCAACCCTAATTTTTATTAGCATGCCTAAAGTGTTTGATAAACTTAAATATGATTAGATAACACTAATTATATTTTTGTAAGTTAAATTTCTATTTTAGAAACCCTAATTTTATTTTAGAAAATTTATTTTTCTAAATTGTAAACCCTAAATTTGAAAATTTTGGGAACTAGAATTTTTGATACCTAAAGGGTACAAATCTTAAACCCTAATTCAAACCCTAAACCCTAAGGGTTTGTGTATTGGACAAGAATGCCATTAAATATATTTATCAAATGTCAAAAATACCCTTTTTACATTTTAAATGAGCTAACTTGTAAAATTGGTAAAATCTTTAGTTGTTCACCTAACCATTTTACTTGGTGACTCTAGAAATCCAGCAAATCAGCAGCCAAAATCGTCCAAATTATCAGCCAAAGCAACATCAAGCATTATATATAAGTTTAGAGAGAGAAAAATCATAAAACTTGATTATTTTGCAACTTTGCTCCTACCAACTCTCCTTCTCTCTTGGTGTCCGAAAATAACTAGTAGAATCAGTCATATTACCAGCCTTAGATCAATCATAAACATATTGGAAGGATTAGATCAAGATTCAAAGCTAAAAAGGTATAACCAAGTTTTTAATTTTTGATCTTGTATGCTTGAAACATTTTTGTGTTTTTGTGTTTAGAAAATTGTTATTGGATGTTATATGAAGATCTATGATGATCTATCATGAATCCATAGCATTAAAGTGCCTTAAAATAATTTTTTTCAAAAACAGTTCTTGAGCAGATTTGTGCTCTAACAGCCAAATGTCAAGCCGCTCAGATCTTGGTCTGTAAATGTTTTGTTATGTTTTATTGTTTGGACCGGTAGCCGGACATGTTTTCTTGGATCTGGAATTGAAAGCATAGCAATCCAATGTATAGATTGCAAGTTATACTCAGTCAAAGTCGGTTGACCGACCATGACCGAGTGCAAATCTGGGCAAGCCCAGAAGTTTAAAACACCCTCTGATAAGTTTTGTAGCGAGCGAATCTGAAAGTGTATAGGTTTTTTAATGTGATGTTTGTAACCATCATGTAACCTATAAGTAGGACTACATATTCATGCTTATATAACACTAAAAACGTCAATAGATCGATCCTGACAAATGGTCAAACTTGGTCGTTTGATCAACACTGAAACTTTCTGGGAATTTCCAGATTTTTAAGAACAAGCTGTCTGTCAGAGTTTGACCGTGTGTTTTGTGATGATTCTGTTGATTATAATTTGATTTGTTGCTTTGATGTTGTTCTCTGATACATGGAATATAACTCTGAACCATAAAACAACTTAAACCGAGACCAGATCATAGATTAAATTGAGGTTGAATATTGCAACTCGAACTTTTTAAGCCCAGAAAGCCCATATTATTTTCTGGCAGCAACTTTGGAGGCTTTGATCTCCTTGTTGTGATGTTGTTTAACCAAAGTATCGATTAGGGATTGTAGTGTTACATTAGTACTACAATACCAAAGTTTTAGATAGCCCAGAACATGAGCAGATTGGAAGTTAAAGCCGGTCAAACATGACCCCTAGATCTGCCGGCTGTCAGTGTTCTTGAGCTCAAGAACACCTACAGCGACGCTTTGTGTCGCTAAAAGCCTATAGCGACGGTTTTAATTAATTTAATTTTTAGAATTTTCGGAAATTATTAAAAAAATAGAAATAAATTCTAAAAATTACCAAAAATGGTTTTAAAAATTATTTTAAATTATGAAAAATAATTTGTGACCAATTGGAATATTTTTCTTTAATATTTATAATTATTTAATTATTAAAGGTATTTAATTTATTTAATTAGTGTATTAAATAAATTAGAGAAAAATGATTTTATATTATGAAAAATCATTTTAAATAAGAATAATGTATTTAAAAATATTTTGAGTTATAAAATGTAACTTTTAATATTTTTGGAGAATTTTCATTAATAATTTAATATTAATGATATTAGATTTATTTGATTATTAAATTAAATAAATAAGATAAAAATGATTTTAATGCTTTAAAAATCATTTTAATTGAGAATAAAGTGTTAGAAAATATTTTAAATTATAAAATATAATTTTCAATATTTTTGGAGAATTTTCATTAATAAATTACTATTAATGATATTTGATTTATTTAATTATTATATTAAATAAATAAATTAAAAATGATTTTATTGATTTAAAAATCATTTAAAAATGAGAAAAATGGTTTATAAATATTTTAAGTTATAATTAATGACTTTTAATATTTGGATAATAATTTCATTAATATTTATATATTAATGGTGATGATTTAAAAATGATTTTAATTATTTTAAAAAAAAATCATTTAAGTAGAATATTGATGATTTAAAAATATTTTAAGTTATTAATGATAACTTTAATATTTTGGAATGTATGTTATTAATATTTTGATATTATTAAATATTAATAATGATAAGATTATTTGATAATTAAATCATTTAAAAATGATTAAAGTGTTTGAAAAATTATTAGAAATTATAATAATTGCTTGATAATTATTAAAAGCTTTCGAAAAATATTATAATTGATAATTGACTTATCTAAATTAATATTGAAGCTTAGAGACCAAGTTTAATTGATAATCAATGTGTTAATTGTCGAATAGGGTGACCAGAACACCGAGAATGGACCGAAGTCCAACCAGACCGAAATAGTTAAACTTGTTATGTGTTTATATAGGTTATAAACACTGATTTGACTGTGTGCCAATGTGCTTAGGAAAATTTTGACTGTGAATACAGTGCTGTGTGATATAAATGTTTGTGCTAATTGTGAGACCTACATTATTGGTTATAGGTCTTTCGAAATCAGATAAGTATATTGTGTAGCTGTAATCAGCGGAAGAGGCAAGTTCCCTAACTCAACCTTGAGTTATTTCATTCAATTATTATTGGTGGTTAATTATTGTTGATTAAGCCACGTCCAGGGATTTATTTTTGAAATTAAATTTTCGAATTAGAAAATATATATTCGTAGAATTACTGTTGTTGAATATTCATATCTGTAGAAGTTAGAATTGACAGTACCGATAATTCCTGCTTATTGTCGAATTATGTTGAGAAATGTCTTAGCCAATTATTCTGGTTAGACAAACATTTGTAAAAACTTGTTAGGTTTGAGAAGAGAAGCAAATAGAATTTGAAATCATAGTATTTCGTTGTAAAATCAAAATCTTGATTTTAAGACTGAGAAGAACAACCTTTTATATAAAGGGAATATTTTGTTGGTCGTGAATTCGACCTTTGCGCGCGTTTTGAGTATTATGCATAATATAGGGTATAATAAGTTGATCACTTGTTGTACTTGCAGAGGGGTATGATTTAATCTTTATGGTTATCTGATACACCTGAGTATTTATCAAAGTAAATCTTTGATATCTACCCGAGAAAAATAAGTTCAAAGATCTTGTGTGATCGCTCAGTATAAATTTGGAAAACATTCCACTTTAATATTTCGGAGAATTGATTATTGATTATTCATTAGAATATCGTAGAAACTTTGAAAGCGTTGTACTCTTTCATTAGTGAATTATTGTGTTGTATAGAATATGAGAAAACTTGTTATTGAATAACGATTTGTTCAGCTATATCAAAGTTCCCCGAACTTTGGTTTCATTCTATCAAAATAGATAGTCTGTTGTTTTAAATCCTTATACATTTATTGTATGTATTTACTTGCGGGGCAAATTAGTGGTTAACTCTTGCTAAATAAAACTTTTCAGCTAGGGATGAAGTGGCAGGAGGTGCTGTGAAGGATAAAGGCCAAGACGTTGTAATAAATTAATTATGATGAACATATTTATTATGTTGTATTTGTAAACCCTTTTTGTATATCTAAAGGATATGTTTGTAAAGTTAAAGTTAGAGAACCTGGGTGATGTATTATTATTAACCTCTGATAAAATATTATGAAAGTTACTATCTATATATATTATGGGTAGTTAAATGTTAATTATAGTGTGGATCATGAACACCAAACTCGGGAGTCAGGTAACCCGGATTTGGGGGTGTCACAGGTTGGTATCAGAGCTGTAGTGATCAAGGTATCACCAGCTGATAGTAGAGCGGTAGGTTATAAACCTTAAGTAGGGTGGGGAAAACCCTAGGATTATAACCATAAGCGAGATAGAAAATACTCATTTAGAGTACTAAGTGAGGGATTGCAGAAGCTTATCGATAGTGAGAAATGTGGACACATAGTGTGGGAATGTTGTACTAGTAAAATACTAATCAAGTTGTTCAAACTGATTGTAGGATATCTGAAGAAGGTGAAAAGAGTGCGGAGATGATAGCGGCTGTTGCACCAGTGCCAGTAGCCGGGGTGCCAGCACAAAGCGAATCGGTTGAGAGTTGGGAGAAGATGAACCAATGGTTAATCTGGGGAGCGATCATGATGATTATCCCGAGATGTATCTGAGTGGAGATGAGGAGGCCGAGTCTGAGCCAGCTAAGGTGGATTTAAAGAATAAGATCAAAGTTGGAAAATAAGATCAGCTATTTGTGGAAGTCCAGGAACTCCGAAGCAAGGTATTTCTCTTGGAGGAGTTGTGGAAGATGGAGCGGACATTACGTGAAATGACTGAAGAACGGAACGAGTTGAAGGCGCAAGTGGAGAGGATGAAGACTGAAGGTGGAGGATCGTTTGAGGGAACAATCAAGCAGCAGAAGGACAAGAAAAAGAGGAAGAGGAACAATGACAGCCCTAATTTTGGAAATTCAAGTCTGAAGAAGAATCAAGCTTGTATCAAGTGTGGAAAGACTCACGTTGGAGAATGCATGATGTGGAAGAATGTATGCTTCAATTGCAAGCAGGAAGGACATATCTCTTTGCAATTTCCTAAGCCAAATTTGAGGAAGTGTTTTTTATGTGGGCAGATGGGTCACGGATTCAACAAGTGTCCCAGCAAAAAGAAGACTGGTGTAGGAAATGGTCGGTAGACAATTAGATATATGTAATAGTATCTTTCGGTAGAAGTTTTTGATATTAAGATATGTAATATCAAGAACGGTGTTTGACCATATGTAAATATATGTTTGTATGAATGAAATCTTTATTTTTTATATGAATATAAGATTAAAATGAATTTTTGTGTTCTTAAAACTCGTAATTATGATAAGTTACTGAACTCCTAAGTGTGGTAAATTTAATGAACTGGAAATAATAATGTGAAATTGTAGAATGTCAACTTTTTGTGTAAAGTTGGGGAATTGCAACTTTTGTAAAGTTGGGTATGATTAATCCCAAAATAATTTTAAAAGGATAATAATATGTGTTAAGTACTAAATGTACTATGTGCTATTTGAATAAATATGCGATTACTTGAAAATTATGTGTTAAATTCTTATTGTGTTAAGAATTCGTATAGAGAAAGAATATTAATATAAGATTTTCAATTAAATCAGATCATACCGCCTAGACGACAGAATTGAAACCAAAGAGAAGAACAATCAGTAAAAAACGAAGGAGGTCAAGCGGACCCGATGCAGAATTTTGTGGATATGCTAGCCCAAGCTATGGAAAATAGGGCTCAATCCAGGGGAAGACCAAGGAATCAGCCAGCCGACGGATTGGCTAATTTTAAGGATTTTAAAGTGGTAGGACCTCCAGAATTTAAGGGGACTACGGATCCGATCGAAGCCCAAACTTGGGTGAAGGAGATAGAGAAACCTTTCGTGATTGCACGAGTTGTGGAAGAACAAAAGACAGCGTTCACAACATATCTAATGAAGGGAGAAGACAATTATTGGTGGGAGACGAACCAAGCAAGTGCTGGTACAGCGGTGGTGATGTGGGCACGATTTAAAGAATTGTTCTTTGAGAACTACTTCTCACCGAGTATGCAAGCTCAGATGGAAGTTAAGTTCTTGGAACTTAAGCAGGAGAATTTGTCTGTTTCAGAGTATGCTGCTAAATTCAACGAATTGGCGCGATTTGCACCTCATCAGGTGGATACAGAAGCAAGGAAAGCAAGAAGATTTGAGAACGGATTGAAGCCGGGGATTTACAACAAAGTAGCTGTGCTGCAGATCAACACTTTTGCGGGTCTACTGGAGAAAGCTTTAATTGCTGAAGGAGGAAGCAAGGCTGCATCTCGTTTTCATCAGGAGAAAAAGAAGAATGCTAATGAGGGTGGAAGTTGTGGTGGTAGTAACCCGAATAAGAGAAAGTGGAGTGAGAATACCCAATCGGGTAATAAAACTGAAGGGAATAAGAAAGGAGGAGGGTCGTGTGCAAATTGTGGGAAGAACCATGCTGGAGTTTGTCTGAAGAAGAAAGGAGTTTGTTACAACTGTGGTCAAGAGGGGCACATGTCGCCTAATTGTCCCAGTCCAAAGAAGATACAAGGTTGCTATGCCTGTGGATCGACTGATCATTTGGTGCGGAACTGTCCGAAGAAGAGCGCAGAAAAAGAAAGTGCCAACAAAGGACCTGGTGGTGGAACCTTGGCATATCGAGGACCTGCACAACCTGGAAGACCAACAGCCCGTACATTCAACATGACGGCGCTAGATGCAGTGGCTACTCAGGAGGTAGTAGCAGGTAACGATTTTGCCTAATACTTAAATTACGCAATTGATATTGGATAAATATGACTGTGAATTGTTTTCTTTTATAGATTTAAGTCACATGTTAGAATTTGAAACACCAAGTAATATTGTGTTAATCAAAATAAATTGATGATACAACTTTAAAAGATTGTAGAGAATAAGAAAGCGGTGATTCCGAGGACGGAATCCTTTAAAGGAGGGGTGAATGTGATAACCCGAAATTTCGGATAATTAAAATTTTACGAATAAATTTTTTTTATTTAATATTGACATTGACTGTTAATATTGTACTGAGAATTAGTGAGACAAGTCTCGAGAACCAGTCAATATGTGTTTTGACTGAGAAAATAGAGTAGAGTTATGCTTAACAACCTTAGAAAACCCTAACCCTAATTTTTGGATAGGGATTCGATAGAAAATACAATTAAAATAATTTTATTGATTATGTGGTTATACTGTGCAGAAATGTTGACCAATGGTTGACTGGATAAGGTTTAATATTAATAAACCTTAATAAGGGATTTAAAACCCTAATCTTAATTTTAGAAAATAAATTGTACAATTAAAAACCCTAATTATACGCCGGGAAACCCTAATTTCAAAACGGGGAATTGTAAACCCTAATTAGGCAACCCTAATTTTTATTAGCATGCCTAAAGTGTTTGATAAACTTAAATATGATTAGATAACACTAATTAAATTTTTGTAAGTTAAATTTCTATTTTAGAAACCCTAATTTTATTTTAGAAAATTTATTTTTCTAAATTGTAAACCCTAAATTTGAAAATTTTGGGAACTAGAATTTTTGATACTAAAGGGTACAAATCTTAAACCCTAATTCAAACCCTAAACCCTAAGGGTTTGTGTATTGGACAAGAATGCCATTAAATATATTTATCAAATGTCAAAAATACCCTTTTTACATTTTAAATGAGCTAACTTGTAAAATTGGTAAAATCTTTAGTTGTTCACCTAACCATTTGACTTGGTGACTCTAGAAATCCAGCAAATCAGCAGCCAAAATCGTCCAAATGATCAGCCAAAGCAACATCAAGCATTATTTATAAGTTTAGAGAGAGAAAAATCATAAAACTTGATTATTTTGCAACTTTGCTCCTACCAACTCTCCATCTCTCTCGGTGTCCGAAAAATACTAGTAGAATCAGTCATATTACCAGCCTTAGATCAATCATAAACATATTGGAAGGATTAGATCAAGATTCAAAGCTAAAAAGGTATAACCAAGTTTTTAATTTTTGATCTTGTATGCTTGAAACATTTTTGTGTTTTTGTGTTTAGAAAATTGCTATTGGATGTTATATGAAGATCTATGATGATCTATCATGAATCCATAGCATTAAAGTGCCTTAAAATATTTTTTTCAAAAACTGTTCTTGAGCAGATTTGTGCTCTGACAGCCAAATGTCAGGCCGCTCAGATCTTGCTCTGTAAATGTTTTGTTATGTTTTATTGTTTGGACCGGTAGCCGGACATGTTTTCTTGGATCTGGAATTGAAATCATAACAATCCAATGTATAGATTGAAAGTTATACTCGGTCAAAGTCGGTTAACCGACCATGACCGAGTGCAAATCTGGGCAAGCCCAGAAGTTTAAAACACCCTCTGACAAGTTTTGTAGCGAGCGAATCTGACATTGTATAGGTTGTTTAATGTGATGTTTGTAACCATCTTGTAACCTATAAGTCGGACTACATATTCATGCTTATATAACACTAAAAACGTCAATAGATCGATCGTGACAAATGGTCAAACTTGGTCGTTTGATCAAGACTGAAACTTTCTGGGAATTTCCAGATTTTTAAGAACAAGCTGTCTGTCAGAGTTTGACCGTGTGTTTTGTGATGATTCTGTTGATGATAATTTGATTTGTTACTTTGATGTTGTTCTCTGATACATGGAATATAACTCTGAACCATAAAACAACTTAAACCGAGACTAGATCATAGATTAAGCCCAGATTGAGGTTGAATATAGCAACTCGAACTGTTTAAGCCCAGAAAGCCCAGATTGTTTTCTGGCAGCAACTTTGGAGGCTTTGATCTCCTTGTTGTGATGTTGTTTAACCAAAGTATCGATTAGGGATTGTAGTGTTACATTAATACTACAATACCAAAGTTTTAGATAGCCCAGAACATGAGCAGATTGGAAGTTAAAGTCGGTCAAACATGACCCCTAGATCTGCCGGCTGTTAGTGTTCTTGAGCTCAAGAACACTTACAGCGACGCTTTGTGTCGCTAAAGGCCTATAGCGACGGTTTTAATTAATTTAATTTTCAGAATTTCTGAAAATTATTAAAAAAATAGAAATAAATTCTAAAAATTATCAAAAATGGTTTTAAAAATTATTTTAAATTATGAAAAATAATTTGTGACCAATTGGAATATTTTTCTTTAATATTTATAATTATTTAATTATTAAAGGTATTTAATTTATTTATTTAGTGTTTTAAATAAATTAGAGAAAAATGATTTTATATTATGAAAAATCATTTTAAATAAGAATAATGTATTTAAAAATATTTTGAGTTATAAAATGTAACTTTTAATATTTTTGGAGAATTTTCATTAATAATTTAATATTAATGATATTAGATTTATTTGATTATTAAATTAAATAAATAAGATAAAAATGATTTTAATGCTTTAAAAATCATTTTAATTGAGAATAAAGTGTTAGAAAATATTTTAAATTATAAAATATAATTTTCAATATTTTTGAAGAATTTTCATTAATAAATTACTATTAATGATATTTGATTTATTTAATTATTATATTAAATAAATAAATTAAAAATGATTTTATTGATTTAAAAATCATTTAAAAATGAGAAAAATGGTTTACAAATATTGTAAGTTATAATTAATGACTTTTAATATTTGGATAATAATTTCATTAATATTTATATATTAATGGTGATGATTTAAAAATGATTTTAATTATTTTAAAAAAATCATTTAAGTAGAATATTGATGATTTAAAAATATTTTAAGTTATTGATGATAACTTTAATATTTTGGAATGTATGTTATTAATATTTTGATATTAATAAATATTAATAATGATAAGATTATTTGATAATTAAATCATTTAAAAATGATTTAAGTGTTTGAAAAATTATTAGAAATTATAATAATTGCTTGATAATTATTAAAAGCTTCCGAAAAATATTATAATTGATAATTGACTTATCTAAATTAATATTGAAGCTTAGAGACCAAGTTTAAATGACAATCAATGTGTTAATTGTCGAATAGGGTGACCAGAACACCGAGAATGGACCGAAGTCCAACCAGACCGAAATAGTTAAACTTGTTATGTGTTTATATAGGTTATAAACACTGATTTGACTGTGTGCCAATGTGCTTAGGAAAATTTTGACTGTGAATACAGTGCTGTGTGATATAAATGTTTGTGCTAATTGTGAGACCTACATTATTGGTTATAGGTCTTTCGAAATCAGATAAGTATATTGTGTAGCTGTAATCAGCGGAAGAGGCAAGTTCCCTAACTCAACCTTGAGTTATTTCATTCAATTATTATTGGTGGTTAATTATTGTTGATTAAGCCACGTCCAGGGATTTATTGTTGAAATTAAATTTTCGAATTAAAAAATATATATTCGTAGAATTACTGTTGTTGGATATTCATATCTGTAGAAGTTAGAATTGACAGTACCGATAATTCCTGCTTATTGTCGAATTATGTTGAGAAATGTCTTAGCCAATTATTCTGGTTAGACAAACATTTGGAAAAACTTGTTAGGTTTGAGAAGAGAAGCAAATAGAATTTGAAATCATAGTATTTCGTTGTAAAATCAAAATCTTGATTCTAAGACTGAGAAGAACAACCTTTTATATAAAGGGAACATTTTGTTGGTCGTGAATTCGACCTTTGCGCGCGTTTTGAGTATTATGCATAATATAGGGTATAATAAGCTGGTCACTTGTTGTACTTGCATAGGGGTATGATTTAATCTTTATGGTTATCTGATACACCTGAGTATTTATCAAAGTAAATCTTTGATATCTACCCGAGAAAAATAAGTTCAAAGATCTTGTGTGATCGCTCAGTATAAATCTGGAAAACATTTTACTTTGATATTTCGGAGAATTGATTATTGATTATTCATTAGAATATCGTAGAAACTTTGAAAGCGTTGTACTCTTTCATTACTGAATTATTGTGTTGTATAAAATACGAGAAAACTTGTTATTGAATAAAGATTTGTTCAGCTATATCAAAGTTCCCCGAACTTTGGTTCCATTCTATCAAAATAGATAGTCTGTTGTTTTAAATCCTTATATATTTATTGTATGTATTAACTTGCGGGGCAAATTAGTTGTTCACCCTTGCTAAATAAAACTTTTCAGCTAGGGACGAAGTGGCAGGAGGTGCTGTGAAGGATAAAGGCCAAGGCGTTGTAATAAATTAATTATGATGAACATATTTATTATGTTGTATTTGTAAACCCTTTTTGTATATCTAAAGGGTATGTTTGTAAAGTTAAGGTTAGAGAACCTGGGTGATGTATTATTATTAAACTCTGATAAAATATTATGAAAGTTACTATCTATATATTTTATGGGTAGTTAAATGTTAATTATAGTGTGGATTGTGAACACCAAACTCGGGAGTCAGGTAACCCGGATTTGGGGGTGTCACAGGCCTCAATTGGCATTCTAGAGTTGCAGACTCAAAAATGACCAAATTCCAACTTAGAACGGAGAAACGAGCTTTAAACATCTTTGAACATTTAACTAACGCTCAATAATGAACTAATCGATTAATTTTGAGTTAAAAGATTCGAAAATGAAATGTTTTCTACTGGAATCATAGAGCATGTGATTTTTGAACTAATGACTTTTCAATGAGCCAATTCGGACTTATAACGAATAATTTATGAGGTCAAAAAGTTCACACAAAAAAAGTCTGTCAAATTTTTCTGAGGCTCAGGGTTGGCGCCGCAGCGGCAAATGAAGACCATTATCCACTGTAGAGTGGCGTCACAACGCGGCACATAGAGGAAATGTTGGCGCCGCAGCGTCGAGGCCGAGAAACATGTACTGGAAACCCGCACCGCAGCGTGAGTTGTGTATAGGAAGCTGGCGTCACAGGGCCAACACTTGAGATGAGGCAGAGAAGAAGGCTTAAGTGTATAAAGAAAGGAGAAGTTAAGTAGTAATGAAATACATACCTAATTAACTTGGAGTCACATTATTAATGGATATTTATGACCTTAAGATTACAACTAAATGTTGACGAATTATTACATAAACATAAGAACAATGTAATACGATAAATTGTAACAAATGTTAAACAATCTAAGGCATGATTATATTGAGAACAATGGTAAGATATAATAGTAAAAATACTTGATTATATGTGACCTTATGTAGTATGTTATGTAATCATGTATTGTAGAATCCTTAATAACACAAAGGGAATTTGTATTAACGATAGAAGGTGCGAAAGGCAAGTATTCTGACCCTTGTTTATATTCTTTTGGACAAGTGTTGTAATTCATGTACTTTACGCATGACTTGATATATAATAAAGTCGAAGCCAATTCCTTCGGCTAGACTTAATGTGTTTTGTGGGTTTCCAGTTAATCTATCAAACCATTGTCAAAGTTGCTATCTTTTGTCAAACTGTTTTGGTATTGATTTCAAAGAAAGACTGAGTATGCATGAACAAATGTTTTGTCGTCAAACGACAAGCACATAAGGTTTTCAAACCTTAAACGTACATACATTTAAAGAAATTAGTGGTGTACAACATAGAGTACTATACGTGCTCGTAAGATATGCTGGACTTACAGACTTGGTGTCGGGTTGTCATTTTCAAAGAAATAATGAAACGTTCAAGGTCTTGGACCAATATTAATGTTTAATGAATGTTGTTCATTGTGTAACATTTTAAAGAAAAGAGAAATGCTATTTTGAATTATCTATAGTACTTCGTAACTATTGTTCAGTTATTGAAGATATACGATTTATATGATTCAATCCTATTGTTTAATTGAAATTTTTATACTTATTGAGCTAGTTATGCTCACTCTTGCTTGAACTATATGAATGCAGCTAAGACCGAACGGACTAAAGGATCCAGTAAAGATAAATGGAAGGCCAAGGAAAACCAATAGGTTTCCTTCATAATTGAATAGTACAGATGTTGTAATTACTTAATATTATTTCAAGTACTCATATAATGGTTATCAAGAACCTGGGTATGGTAATATTATTTTGGAATATATAGAAGACATTTTTTCTCTTTTGAGGTATTTCAATTGAATGATTGTGTGAATTATAGCACCGTGTAGCACCATATATCGAGTTGGAAGATACCCAGATTTGGGGGCGTCACATGTGTAGTGCTGTAAAACTCTCTTTTGTATAATCAAAGGGTAATATTTTGTAAATCCCAGTTTTTGGAAAGTAATTACCGGAAAGTAATGTAATTAGCCAAGGCTATGTAATGGTAAACGATGTAGTATTATACTACAATGAAAGAAGCATATCAATATAAGCACTTTATTGAAAATATTTTGCAATGAGCTTGAGTTGTTTTCAAAATGACTAATTAATAAGAAGGAAGTAATAATGAACTGATATTCATTCTAACAGAAAGATGCCACCTAGAAGAAGACATTAAAATCCGTAAGCTAATCAACCAGAAGGGGAACCAATTAATCCAATGCAGGAGTTTGTTAATTTATTAACAACTGTCTTTAATAGAAATGGTACAAAGATACCAGTTAATCCCGTGGTAGTACGCGCTACTACGTTTAAGGATTTTAATAGTGTAGATCTGCCGGAGTTTAAAGAAACCACTGACCCTATAGAAGCTCAAACTTGGGTAAAAGATATTGAAAATGAATTTGTAATCACAAATGTCAAAGAGGGGCAGAACACGTCTTTTGCCACCTACATGATGAAGGGAGAGGCCAACTTCTGGTGGGAGGCAAACCAGGCTAGGGATGGAGTAGAGGTGATTACGTGGACACGGTTTAAGGAGATATTCTTTGAGAACTATTTCCCCACGAGTATTTAGAGTAGGATTGAGATGAGATTCTTAGAACCGAATAAGGGGATATGATTGTTCCCCAATATGCTTCAAGGTTTAATGAAATGGCAAGATTTGCTCCACATCAAGTGGATACAGAGATGAGGAAGGCACAGAAATTCGAGCAGGGCTTGAAACCTTGGCTCTATAGCGGATATCAGTGTTTTAAAGTAATTCCTTTGGAACTATTCTGAAGAAGGTCATAATCGCAGAGGGTGGTAACAAGGCTTTAAGTTAATACCACAAAGATAAGAAAAATAAGGGTAACGTAGATGGGGGAGTGAAAATTGAGGGAGTCAGCGAGATTGGAAACAGACGGAAGAGGAAGGTATTTAACTCGGGGAATACCGGAGTGAAAAAAGGAGATCCTAAGAGGAGGATGGAGGCATGTAAGAACCGTGGGAAGACTTATTTAGGAGTCTGTCTCTAGGGAAAAGCAGTGTGCTATAATTGTGGACAAGAAGTGCATATTTTGCCTAATTGTCCAAGTCTGAAAAAGAATCATGGATGCTTCGTATGTGGGTCAACTAATCATATGGCGAAGAATTACCCGAAGAAGGGGATGGAGGGTAATAATGGCAGTAATAGTGGTAAGTTAGCTATTAGTGGTCCAACTCAGAAGAGTAGGCCGATGGCCCGCACCTTTAATATGAAGGTCCAATATGTAGTTGAATCGGGAGATGTAGTTGCAGGTATTATCCCAATCAACGATATAAATGCGTATGTGTTGTTTGATTCGGGTGTTACTTGCTCCTTTATAGCATGTGATTTTGCTAGACGATTAGGATTACTCCCCGAAAGATTGTCGATACCTTTAAACATTAAGTTATTAAATGAAGAAATAATCCTTGTTGAACATATTCATAGGCATTGTTGTGTAGAAATAAGGGATTATAAATTGTCGATAGATTTAATACCGATAAAATTGGGAGAATTCGATGTAATTTTTGTGATAGATTAGTTGTTTAACCATGGTGCAATTATAGATTGTCAAAAGAAATGTATAAACCTTTGAACATTGAAACAAACTAAGATAGTTTTTTACTGTAGTAAGTCGCCAGGATGTTCATGTTATCTTACTATGACAAACACTAAGAAAATACTCAGGAAGGGATGTGTGGGTTATTTCTGTCATGTTGTTGATACCCAGAGAGTGGGAGAAATGATGGAACAAATTCCTATAGTAAAAGAATTCATGGATGTATTTCCAAGCGAATTACTAGGTCTTCCACCAGATAGGGAGATCGAATTTGTAATAGGTATTGTGCAGGGAGCGGCACTAGTTTAAAGGGCACCGTATCATATGGTGCCAGTAGAAATGAAGGAGTTGATGGTTCAACTACAAGAACTATTGGATAGGAAATACATTCAACCGACTGTTTCATCGTGGGGAGCACCGGTAATGTTTATAAAGAAGAAGGATGGATCGTTGAGACTTTGTATCAACTACCAAGGGTTCTAGAAGATAACGATAAAGAATAAGTATCCAGTGCCCATGATCGATGATCTTTTTGATCAATTGAAAAGGGCAAAGTATTTTTCTAAGATAGATTTGCGAACGGGGTATCATCAGTTAAAATTCAGGAAGGAGGATATACCTAAGATGACATTCAGGACTCGTTACGGTCATTATGTGTTTTTGGTAATGTCATTTGGGTTGACGAATGCACTAGCTGCATTCATGGATATAATGAACAGAGTGTTCAAACAATACATGGAAAAGTTCTTTGTATTATTTATCGATGATATTCTAGTCTATTCTAAGACGCTAGAAGATCACGCTGAACATCTAAGATTAGTGTTGGAGACACTAAGAAAGGAGAAGTTATATGCCAAATTCACTAACTATGAATTTTGGCTAGAAAGGGAGCATTTTTTGGGGCAAATTATTGACAGAGATAGAATCTCAGTAGATCCAGCAAAGGTGGAAGTAGTGATTAATTGGGAACAACTGAAAACACCGATAGAGGTACGGAGTTTCCTAGGGTTAGTGGGATACTATCGAAGATTTATCCTGGATTTTTCTAAGATAGCTACTCCGTTGACTGATTTTATAAGGAAGACATTTAAGTACGTGTGGACTGAGAAATGTGAGAACAATTTTCAGGAACTGAAGAAAAAGTTGAGTGAAGCACATTTATTATCTTTACCAAATGATACATGGAATTTTGTAGTTTATAGAGATGCTTCGCATAGAGGACTAGGTTGCGTGCTCATGAAGTATGGCAAGGTCATTGCGTATGCATCACGACAGTTAAAGGATTATGATAAAGTTTATCCTACTCATGATCTGGAACTGCCATCAGTGGTATTCATTTTAAAAATTTCTGGGGAAAAAATGTGAGATATACATGGACCATAAAAGTTTAAAATATATCTTCACACAAAAAGACTTAAATATGAGACAAAGAAGATGGTTGGAGTTGATAAACAATTTTGATTGTGAGATCTTGAATCATCTAGGTAAAGCGAATGTGGTGGCCGACGCCTTAAGTAGAAAGGGTCGGGAAAAGTTGTTTATGTTAATAATTCAATCTGAGTTAATAACAGATATGGCTAGAATGGAGTTGGAGGTGAGGTTAACGAGTTAACCGCGTTATAATTTTTTTACAACAGAGATTCGACCTACCATTGTGGAGAGAGTCAAGAAGGTACAACTCAGAAATGATGAGTGTGATTAGATGAAGAAAGGCTAGCAGATTGAAAAAAAAATAAAGTATAGTCTTGGTAATGAGGAGTTATTTAGATTTGAAGGAAGAATTTGGGATTCGAATGTAACAGAATTGAAGGAAAAAATATCACAAGAGGCTCATAGCTCAAGGTACTTGATTCATCTTGGTAGTACTAAGATGTATCAAGACCTTCGAAAGAATTTTTGTTGGTCGAACATGAAGAGGAAGATAAAATAATATATAAATAGGTGCTTAGCTTGTTAAAAAGTTAAGGCCGAACATCAACAAACCAAGCGGCTTTCTACACTCATTGGAAATTACACAATGGAAGTGGGAGCATATCACAATGGATTGTGTGGTAGGACTTCCAACTACACAGAATGGATACGACGCTATTTGGGTAATAGTGGATTATTTGACGAAGTTGGCTCACTTTTTGCCAATAAGAGTCAAGTTCAATTTAGATCAGTTAGCTAAACTCTATGTTAAGGAAATCGTTTCAAGACATGGGGTACCAGTTTCGATAGTGTCAAATCGTGATCCACGATTCACATCAAATTTCTAGAGGAGTCTGCAAGAACATATGGGGACGCAGTTGAAGTTAAGTACAACTTATCATCCATAGAGAAATGGGCAGAGTGAAAGAACAATCCAAACGTTAGAAGATATGCTAAGATCTTGCATCATGGATTTCAAAGGTTGTTGGGATGATCATCTACCATTAGTAGAGTTTTCTTATAACAACAGTTATCATGCAAGCATAGGCATGCCGCCTGACGAGGCTTTGTATGGGAGAAAGTATAGAATAACACTGTGTTGAGATTGAGTAGGAGAACACCGAATGCTAGGACCTGAAATGGTACAACAAATAACAGATATAGTTAAGTTAATACGATTGCGATTGGTAGCAACTCAAGACAGATAGAAAAGTATGCAGATCCTCATCAAATGAGAAGGGGATTTGAAGTAAGCTCATATGTGGTTCTAAAGATATCTCCTTCGAAAGGAAAGATACGTTTTGGAAAGAATGGAAAATTAAGTCCAAGGTTTATAGGGCCTTTTGAGATATTAAAAAGGGTAAGAGATGTAGCTTATATGATAGCATTACCTCTAGAGTTAGAACGTATACACAATGTATTTCATGTATCTGTGTTACGTCCTTATAAGCCAGATTATAAGCAAGTGATAGAATATGAGCCTATTCATGTTGAAAAGGACTTGACGTACAAAGAAGTGCCTTTTGAATTTATTGATAGAAAAGATCAAGTTCTAAGGAATAAAATTTTACCTTCGGTGAAGGTATTATGGATGAACCACGATGCCAAAGAAGAAGAAAAGATGAAGAAGAATTACCCTTAGTTGTTTTAACTAACGCATGTCAAGATTATGGGGACGGAATCCTTATAAGGGGGGAAAATATAACAACCGAGAAAATCAGATTATAATGTAAATTAATTTTATTTGAATAAAATTATATTAAATGTTATTTATAACGAGTAAACGACATGTAGTTTATTCTATAACCTAAAAGAGAGAAATAATAGTAGTATTATGGCTAAGTACTAGAAATAAGGTGTTTGAATTTCCAAGAGAAAAATAAATGCTTTCTGAGAAATTCTATGAAAGCACTATTCATCCATTTCTGCTGAGGAATTATTTTTGAACTTCCGGGAATTACGTAATGATAGAATTTTAAGGAAAGATTATAATCTATAATAATTCAGTTATAACAAACGCAGTTTTTCGCCTGCGTACTAAGTTCGAGAATGTTAGGGAAAGTAAAAATTTGAATAATGATGGTCGTATAATAAAAAATTTATTATACTAGAGAATGAATACGGGTATAATATAAACTATTGTACAAGTATATAATAAAGATAATATAACGTATAAGATGAATGTTATACGAACTAGTATACAAGAAGAATACGAGAATTATACGGTAATATCATAAACCATTATTATTGGGTTAGTGAAACTTGAATGTTAACTTTGGTAAGCCCAAGTGAAATATGTTAACGCCCAAAGATAATTTAATTCAAACCCAATGTTAAGCCTAAATTAAATTAAACTTAAGCCTGAACCAAGAACTGAACCCGTGGGTCTAACCGATGGGTCATCAGATGTGTAAAACCAATGGTGCAACCCATATGGTCCCCCATGGTGATTCATGGCAGGCTACTTGGTGGCCAAGCAAAAGGGATAACTTTTTTTTCAAGTTTAGAATCGTAAGGAGGTGGAATAGTAAGGAGGTGGATGGTATTTTGACCCTTTTGCCCTCACTTTGCAAAGCCTATAAATAGAGAGCTTAGTCGGTCAATTGTGGTTATTTAATTTCACTTACATCTTAGAGCATTATATTGAGAGTGAAGTGAGAGCTATTTCAATTAATCCAAGAAGAAGAAGAAAGAAAGCTAGAACATCAAAAGGTAAGGAAGCTTAAATCTTTAATCTTCATCTCTTCAATTAGAATCTTGATAGAGAAGTGATTATTGGTGGTGCATGTATCCTAAGGAGTAATAAGGATGGCTATTAGTGGACTTAAACATTATTAACCATGTTACAAGTGGAATTATAATAAAAAAAAGTAAGAAATAATAAAGAACGCATGAAAATTTATCACATGTTGTTGATGGACAAGTTTAAAACCATCATATATAGGATTAGATGCTATATTCTTGGTTAAGATGATGTATATTTGAATCATGGAATGAATCCATTTTGAATGGAGTAAAAATCTCAAGTAACGAAGTTATGGCAAATTTACGAGATTAGACGATAATCGTCGAAATCATAAGATTCTCAGAAGATAGTCAAAAGTCATCATTTTTAACTCGAAAACCTTAGTTTTTGATTGCGTATCGAAGAAATTTGCATTTTAGAGTTATGGACTTAAGAATGGTCGAATTCCGACTTGAAACGAGCTATGAACGTTCACGAAAGTTTACCGAATGCGTAATAGAGAATTTAAACTATGAATTTAGTGTTAACGGATTTGAAAACTTAATTTGTCCTAATGAAATCGAAGTATGCATGACATATGAGATAACAACTTTTGAACGAGCCAATTCTGACTTACAACGAGTAAGTTACGAGCCCGAAAAGAATTTGAATTGAAAAAATTAAAAAAAAAAATCAAAGGCTCAGGGTCGGCGCCGCAACGCCACCTAAGATTATAAAATTTGCGCTGCAGTGCCATAACGGGAGCTCAGACACTGGAGAGATGCGCCGCAGCGCATGTTTTGACTAAGCCGATCATAGACCAAAGGTAGAGAAGAATGACAATGAATACAAAAGAAAGATAAGTTGATTTAAGGTGAATTATGACCTCAATTAAACTTAAAGTAACATCATAAAGGATGATTAAAACCTTAATTTTAACAATTAAAAGTTAACGAAAGGTTATAAAAATGTAGACACAAAGTAAGTTCAGTAAATACGGTAAACCGTTCACACGTTATATGAATGATTGAGTTTTCTTAAAATATAATTACTTAAACATTGAATAAGTAATATAACTTATAATAATACAATTTTATAAAGTAGTAAGGACCTTTAACTAACCTAACAAATGTTAGTAAGTTAATAAATCGGAAAGTTAGAATGAAAAGAAGGAGAAGATAGGTTCATAACAATGCTTAGTTATTGTGTGTGACCTAACATGGTATGTTATATGATTATGTATGTAACACTTTAAAGACTCACGAGTAAAGTGAATTAACACTAGAAGACATTGAAGGCAAGTGTTCTAAACTCTTTTCTTTATCTGTTTGGACAAGATTTATAATTCATGTATCATACACATGAATTGATGTAAACGAAGAAGTTGAAGCCACATCCTTCGGCTAGACCAGACTTATAGTATTTTATGGATATCATTATAATCTACCAAAATATTATTAATATTGTGCCAATTATTTTGGTATGGGTTCAAAGAAAGACTGAGTATGCATAAACAAATGTTTTGTCGTAAAGTGACTAGTACGAGAGATTGCCAAAACCTTAAATGTAGATACGTTTAATGTAGTAGTGTTATACAATATAGAATACTATAGGCTGATCACCAAGACGTGCTCGTAAGAAATGTCGGACTTACGAACTTGGTGTCGGGTTGTTCTTTTCAAAAAAAGAATGAAATGCTCAAGGTCTTTGACCAGACTAAAGATTTAACCAATGATTTTTATGGTTAAACATTTTTAAGAAAAGAGAAGTGCTATTTTGATTTATTTGAAGTACTTTATAACTATTGATTCAGTTATAGAAGATATATATTCACATGATTCATCCATATTATTTAATGATAACTTTATTGCTTGTTGAGCTAGTTATGCTCACCCTTGCTTGAAACATATGAATACGGCTAAGAATGAACAAATCGAAGGTTCCAATAAGGATATAGGGAAGGCTAAGGCGGACAAGTAGTTATCTTTGTAATATAATAATATTACTTTTGCCTTAATTTGATACTATGACGAAGAACTTATGTAATGGATACTAAGAACCTGGGAAGGGAAATATTATCAAGTAATATATAGAAGACATATTCACTATATTGATGTATTTCGATTGAATGTATGTGTGAACAATAGCACCGTGTAGCACCATCTATCAGATTAGAAGATACCCGAATTTGGGGGCTTCACAGGATGTGACACCCCCAAATTCGAGTATTTCATTCCCATAGAATTTGGTGCTTACTTTCCAAAATATTTACATCTAACTACCCATAATCAAGGATAAAGACATAACTTCAATAACTTAAACAAATATCTTCCCCATTAAAGGGTTACATCAGCTAAAAACATTCTCAGGTAATCTAACCTTTAATTATTACATAAATCTTTAGAATACATCACATAATAACATAAGTCTTATAAAATAAATCCAGCTAAGTAAATTCAAATATGTCTTCATTACTTTGGACATCTTGCCCTTTCCTTTGCTAGAAGATGGCTCATCAAATTTCTTATCATTAGCTGCAGTGTTAAACGCAAGAGTGAGCAAGCAATTGTTCACTGATATAAAGAGTGATAATAGCTATGAGGGCCCCAAATCCGGGTCCCAAATCACCGCGGATCTGGTACTATCACTATACAACTATTACTATATTTATGTAAGATATAAACATAAATTGTTTATATAATAACTTTAAACATTTTTCCCCAAGGTCGAGTAACCTTAACTTATACACAATTCATAACTTGTATAACAGATAACATTATTATCATACAATACTATTACAAATCTAATCGCACACATTAACTTTAAGCTGGAACTGTCTTTAACCTTGACTTGTATCCGACGTACTTGCTTTAATCTGTAATGTTTATCATGATATAGAAAGGGTGAGCATGAAGGTTGCTCAACAAGTTTAATTTCAATAATTTAACGATATATCATGATTGAAAGAATCTGAATAATAAGCTGGCTATAATTCAACACTATAATTGCGAACTAGCATGAACAAATTTTTGACTGAACAAGTATTAAACATGAACAAATATATTTGGACCGAATGGTAATGAAGGTGATCAGCCTTTCATACATGACTTATACATGCAATAAGTACAGAGTACAATTCTACAATGGCAATTAACAATGATTATCCATAAGCATATCTGAATGAAACAACTCTAAGTAGAGTTAAGTAAAACTTGCATGAACCGTTGATTACCGCTATGCAATTAATAAAATTTGTCTGAACCTAATATTAATAATACCTATATACAAATTAGAATAATATCACCACAGTATTTAAAATAACGTAAACACATTATCACATAAGTCTATCAGTCTATAACACACATAAGACATAACCTCAAGTGAAACTTTTACAATCTGAGTCGAGTTCAGAAAAATTCTAACATCCCGACGGTCTAGTCGGATAAAATTTCGAGTTTAAGTTCAATTAAACTCTGTATAAACACTTAACCATTATCTAAGATAATTCATTAATAGTCAAAATATTTTTCATAAGTTCGTAATAATTTTTAAATAATTATTACTATTTATCATGAATTTTCCATCATTAAAAACGTATTTATATAATATAAATACCACAATATTCTATTATCAATAATATCTATTTATTATCAAACATTAATGAAATTCTCAACATAATTTGATAATATATTTATAATATATCAAAGTATTTTTAATACCTTAAAATCATATTTATATGATTTTTAAACACTTAAATCCATTATCTGATTATTGCTGTTAATATTAAAATATTAATATTTTCATGATAAAATATCAAAAGTTATATTTTATAACATCAAATATTTTTATAACACTTAAATCATTTTTATATGATTTTTAAACCATTAATTCTATTTTTCCATAATTTATTTAATATAGTTATTAAATAAATAAATTATCATTAATATTAATTAATTAATGAAATTTCTCACAAAATATTAAAAGTCAGTAAAAATAACTTAAAATATTTTCTTTTACCATTATATAATTTTTCATGATTTTTCATGTATTAAAATTATTTTTAAATAATTTATTTAATATTATAATTAAATAAATTAAATATCATTTATATTCCAAAAATATTAAATATTTATGAAATATACTAAAAATAGTTAAAAACTAATTTTCAGGCTTTAGAATAATTTTTAGTAATTTATTTTGTATTTTTAATAATTAAAAACCATTTATTTCAATTTATTTATTAAATTAATTAATTTTTAGAATTTAATAATTAATAAAAGGCCCTATAGCGACAGACCCGTCGCTATAGGTGTTCTTGGCCTGTTCTCGAGCTGGCCAAAAACTCATCGACAGAGAGCAAGGTAGCTAGTTTGACCATCTAAATGATCATGATCTTGATGATATCTGGGAAGCTAATGATGTCAAACGTGTAGTATAAGTGCATTACTGAAACTAAAAACTAAGTTCATGGCCAAAACATAACAACACAAAGAGATCTAAGCTGCAGAAAATTCTGAAAACACTGGGTCTTCAAGAAAATGAAGAACAGTTGATGGTGCTGGGTTTATCTCCTTATATCTTACAATCTGGACATTATAATTATGTTATAAAGGTTCTAACATGTAGAGGAGATGTCAGGTTCCATTTCTATACAACCAGATCATCCAAACAACAACACAATTGTCAGATCAAGGTTTGTCAACCTATGTCAGAAAATGTGTTCTTCATGAATATGGGTTTTCCAGATTTCGTTCCAAGCTGGTGGTCAAATCACTTTTGACCTTAAATATCTTCGATTATATATACTTTCTGAGTGATCTAAACGCTTGATATTGTAGTCCTTATACCATACTACAAGTGGAGTACACAAACAGAGCCCCAATCACTTGTCAGAAGCAAGATCCGCGGCCTTGAAAAGCTTTTCAGACGTTACTGGAATTCTGGGCTGCCCATAATTAATTTTTCCGTGAACGGTCAACCTACTTTGACCAGTCATATCTTCAGCACAAGCAGGAGAGATAAATGAATGCGTAGCACCGGTATCTAATAAGGTATAAACTTCACATGAATTTATGATTAGCTTACTCGTGATCACCTCGTTTAGGTTCCTCGTATATTGACCAGTCACGACAAATGCTCTTCCAGGAACCGTTGACTTTGACTTTTCTGGGACAGCCTTTTGAGTCACCATCCCCGCTGGACTTGGTATCGCTACAGTGAAATCTCGAGTGATATGTCCTTCTTTTACGCACTTATAGCATATGACCGATGGGCATTCTCCTCCCTTGGAACCAGTTGCTGCTGGTCCTGACGTCTTCACATTATCATTGTTGAATCTCCTCTTTTTAAAATCCCCCCCCCCGAGTCGCTTCTTCTATTTTCATGGCCATGACTACCACCAGAGTGGTTACCATTTTTGTCCATCTTTTTCTTTCTTCGCTGGTTATCGTTATTCTGTTGACTGCTATCTCCGTTATGATCCTGGCTATGGTCCCTCGGTTGAACGTAGTCGTTATCTGGTTCTAACAACTGAGCCCTGTTGACAACATCTGAATAGATAGAAAATTTATGAGAAATGAGATACTGATGTATGCCTGGTTTCAAACCTCTCAGAAACATCTGCGTCATACGTTCCTCATTCTCCACCAAATGAGGTGCAAACCTGGATAACTACGCGAACTTAGCCTCGTACTGGGACACCGTCATGTTATTCTGCTCTAGTCTAATAAACTCTACTTCCTTCATATGACGAACACTTTCAGAAAAGTATTTGTTATTAAATAGTTACTGAAATGTCTCCCAAGACATGCTGAGCGCGGCTGGATGGGTATGCTTCACAGACTCCCACCAGTAATCTGCCTCATTACGGAACATAAAGGTGGCGAATGGCACCTTCTGCTCCTCCATGCATCCCGAGACATCGAATATCTTGGTGATTTGTTTGACCCACGTCTCCGCCTTAATCGGATCCGACTTTCCCCAGAATTCCGGTGGTCCCAACTCTTTGAACTGTTTGGTTGTGACAACCCGTGAATTGCTATCATTTCCCCCCTGTATTTTGAACACGAGTCTCCCTCGTCTGATTTTGCATGAACTGCAAAAAGCTTCTAAACATCCCCTCGTTCATTATCTGCTCAGTGGTGTTGTTCGTAGGAGGAAAATTGCCAGCCTGTTGCACGTTCTCTTAGTTAGTGAGTACAGGCGTCTCCATGGTTTAATTTACTCCATTGTTAATATTCTCAGTCGACATTCTCAAATACTGTCATAAAACAAGGGTTAATTAAGGAAATCAATATATCACATAATATCCCTATATACTAACCAACTAACAAATAAGCTTAGGTAGGACACACTAGCGAAGGATTTACTCGTCTCTCCCCTCCTAGTTCAATTCCCTGATCTCTGCCAGAGATCATATCCCTAAGCTCTGATACCAACTGTGACACCCCCAAAATAGGTATACATCACCCATTCTGAGTTGTCAATACATGGTACAGAAACAACTACAACTTTATTATTACAACAGTAAAACTGTGAGTTTAAATACAAATATTATCTTCTAGACAATATCTATAGCAAAATAAATCCTCATCACAATTATTTATACATTATTTTACAAAAATGGTGAGGACTACTAAACAAATCTCTCTATAACCATCATTCCATACCCCGACTATTACTCGCTACATTCTCGCTTCCTTAGAAGAAAAATGGAACAAAAAGGAAAAGGGTGAGCTCAACTAGCCCAGTAAAGAACATTATGACTAAGATAATATACAAAAAATTATCGTTAATCTTCAACAGGGAAAAATCTTAGAGAATACACTAAACAACAAGTTTTAGATCAATATTCGCAGCGGAAAATAATAATTCATAGAAAAGTTACGTAGAGGATGTAATCTAGTAATATATATGAATTTAACAGTCCATCGTCATTATTTTATCCCTGTAACACCAATCAATACACATCTTGAGTCAAATGTTCATTTTTTCACTACAGGCCAAAGATATTCATCAGTTGGTCATGTTCATCTCAACACCTATACATCTTTGCACCACGGCCAAAGATATTCATAATAGAATCAACCATCTTTGCACTACAGGCCAAAGATATTCAAGTATATCATCATTTAGGACTGAGGATGTTGAAAAATATTTTAAAGAAAACGAATCCAGTGAAACAAAAGAACAAATATTAAGGATTCGTACTTTAAACAATCCAAGTTCAAAAATACTTCATAAATAACCAGAGTGGAGTAAAATTCAAGAATGATCAAAACATGGATACAATCAAAGCTAGTATCCATAATAAATATCTTGGACGAAAAACAAAAATTTAATTTTTCTGTGAATAGTGTCGTATTCGTGAATAGTTCCGTATACGTGAATAGTAACTCCGACACCAAAAGATATAAATT
Organism: Panax japonicus; assembly: GCA_020205505.1. NCBI lineage: Eukaryota > Viridiplantae > Streptophyta > Magnoliopsida > Apiales > Araliaceae > Panax > Panax japonicus. The sequence continues at coordinate 52,098,090 of CM035113.1, forward strand.
TCACAAAAAACATCATCATGCTTCGTGAATAGTACTCGTGAATAGTAACTCCTGAATAGTAACTCATGAATAGTAATTCATGAATAGTAACTCATGAATAGTAACCCCGACATGAAAAAGTTCCAAATTTGATAAAAAAGTTCCAACCAATATTTCGGCATAATGATATTGAAGAAATAATATCATTTGAGAAGAAAATAACATCCCTTACCTCGAAAGATAGTACTTCTAGTTGAAACACCGGATATAGGCTTTGACTTGAACTTGCACCGTATAACAACACTCAAAGTATCAAAATACTCACAAAAATACGCTCAATATATAGAGAGAGCGAAATAGAGAGAAAACTTCAGTTTCTGGTATAATTTTTAATTTAACCTAAGCACCTTATTTATAGGAAAATACTTAGAACACCAAAGCAGAAAATTTAGTATAATATTAATATATTTAATAATTTTTCTACGCTCACTTTGAGAACTGATCTCAGATTATTAAGCACATGCTAGGGCTTCCCACACAACAAAAAAATGTTTTTCTCAATTAATTAATTTAAAACTCCAAAAAAATAATAATTAATTAATCCGGAACTTCAATAATTCACAATAAATAGCCCTTTTGTCAGAAAAATTCAAAACACGCGACTTTTCATAGGAAATTCCATTATCTACAACTTTGCAGAAGGAAATATTTCAAAATTCCAAACAGACATTGACCGAAATCCACAAACGGGCGATTTTACAAGCTATAATCAAATTTCCGTCAAGAAATGGGCCCACGGACATGTTTAACATGTTTTAAACAACTTTTGCAACAAAAATACTCTTTCTTCTCATATACTCATATATCCCACATTCATTGTTAAAATATCATCATTATTATATTATAATAATAAAATATTTTTTTATCAGAAAAGATAAAATATCGATTTTCATCAATTCTCACTTTAAAAATTTTCTCCATCTATATCCACATAAAATAAATATTTTTCTCATCATATAAATCAATATTTAATTATTCACAAATAATATTACAGAATCACAGTACTGGCAACCAGGCCGTTCCCAGGAAAGAGGGAGCTTTCCAATAAGAATTTCTCCTTACTGACGCGCAATTAGTTGACCAAACCTCTCCTTAGACAGAACTTTCTAGACATTGCCAACAATGTTTTCTAATAATATTATTCAGATAATATGAATTATTTCTTCGATGATGGAAATTACTGTGTAGTGATAATTATTGAAACAACAGTAATATAAAATATCAACGTAGCAATTATTGAATCAATAAAATAAAATACTAAATAGTAACTATTATAACAATTATTGAGTAGTGCCTTCTTACGTAAGAATCAATAATTGGTGCAATACCGTGTGCTATTGTGCAACAACTCGTATTACTGTGTTTTAACCACCGGGTATTCTAACAGTATTAACGGTAACAACTACGTCGTTATTTATAAACAACTTATACTTGTCGTTTTCTTCATCCAATCACTTTTCGTTATGGGGCCCACAAAAAAATGCACCGTCGTACAAATATTCCCCGACAGCAAGAATATTCCACGACCAAACGAATATTCCCCGACAACAATGAATATTTTATAACCACCTGCTTATTTAAAATATTTGTACATTTTACCCATAACTAACCACATTAATCAAATCAACCCTTACTATTTTAAAATGATAAATAGAGGAAACTAAATTTCATTTATTAATAATTTGGGGTCTTACAACAAAGACCACATAACATACTACAAGTACAAACTCTTAAACAGTCAAAACTATAAATAGGTAAAGATCTATGTGGTCTGACATATGGCTATTAGGCCATATTTTCATGTTTTTCCAGATTTCAAAAAGATGCTATTTCGAGAACTTTGATGTTATGGATCTGGGAACTAACAATCCAGATCACTAAATGACATCTTAATACATAACTTTAGCCAAACAACAACAACATTTAACATCACATAATCAGATTTCTAAGATTAGGGTTTTATAGCTTTAAAACTTTGATCTTTGATTTCTGATCATTGAATCTGATTATGGAAAGCTATACACTTACCATGGCTCAATATTTCACTCTCTCTCACTTTAGATTTCAAATTTAGAGAGAGAAGGTCTTGGGAGAAAAATGAGAAGTAAAGTAGTCCTTTCTCTCTCTTTAATATATATAATTGTTGTATGTAATGAGTTAGCTGGCAAGAGGGACTGATTTCAGTCACATGGGACTGGTTAGGGTTGCTCACCAACTAAATAAATGGCAAGATTGCAAGTTATGTCACAATAATTTATTAAGGGTAAAAATGTCATTTTGATTTTAATTTTAATGGTATACATATCTTTTTCCCTAACCCTTAGGGTTTAGGGTTTGAACCCTTAGATTTTTTAAAAATAAATTCTAGAATTTCCAAATTAGGTTTTCAAAATTAAAAATTAATATTTTTAAATTATAATTAGAATTTTCTAATTATATTAAAAAATTTTAATCATAATTTAAATGTTTCTAATAAGGATTAGTATTCCTAATTAAAATTGCTAATTTAGCAATTAGGGTCAAAATTGTACATTAGAGTTTATAACCCAAAAATTAGGATTTCTAATAGAAAAATAATTTTCTAATTTAGAAATTATATTTCGTAATTAGATTAGGGTTTTCTAATTATTTATAACTTGAAAATTAGGATTAATATTTCCTAATTAACATTAAAATTATTAAATTAACAATTAAGTTTTCCCTAATTATAAGTTAGGGTTTCTAAAAATTAGGTTTTCTAATTATTAGGGTTTCCAGTAAATCTTTAGGATTTTCCCTAATTAAGTTATATTTAATAACGTTAAACCCTATACTAACATCCACATTCCCAAATTAGGGTTTCAACTTCTGAATTAGGGTTTTAGATTCCCGAAACTGAAATTAGGGTTTCCAAAACTGATTTTAGGTTTCTTATAATTTGCTAGTGTTTTCTAACCGAACGTTGACGTTCTAAATATATACCTAGGGTTTGTTACAGATATCGTTTATCTGGTCAACCCTTGACACTTAACCACATACTATACACATATTCAACCATATACACTGAACATATTCATGTATTCCCTTAATCCTGAATAATTCACCTAAATCCTTCACAGAATTTTGAAATCCTCAAAATTCCTTTCTCAAAAATATCAGACGAATACATTTATATTCTGTCTAAGTTCTAATATTGAACATTAAATCAATTAATAAAAATTTTAAAAATATTCAAATTCTCGGGTTGTCACAATAGCAGTAACATAAGAGTAAACAATGAATACTGAATAATTAAGAACTTGTTCTTCGAGAAAAAATTAGTAAACAAGTTCGAGGTTTATGTATGAGGCTCTTTAGGACCATGAACTATATCCCAAGGTTATTAAGTATTTCTACGTCAACCTTTAACAGTCATTAGACTATACAGACCTTTACTTTCGTACTTAGGGGGATCAACCCTTTGAACCATGTATTTTGCACAAATATCTAAACGCTAACGCGTACATAATCCCCTATGTTAGGGTTGTTCATATCAATTTGACTTTAGGAGTTTTCGTACTAAAGAAAGTTTAGTTTGGAACTAGCTTATTAGTGGTTCTAGAATTTTAGAACTATCATCAATTATTGATTAGTCCAACCAACAAAGGTTTATTTGTTATTCGAGGGTTTAACTCAATAATATAAGATTAAACAACAATAATTAAGTCGAAGATTGAATATCAACAATATACGATTGATTAAACATCTAATATACAAAGTGCTACATCCAAAAGAATGAGAAAATCTCATTTAAAATAATGAACTTGAACAGTTTATGCTTTGAATGGCAAGAACAATATTAGGAACTTGCTCAATAAAAGATTAGAGTTTGAGAAACATGCATAACGATGTCACGTTAGGAACAAGAAACTTGGTCAACGTAAATATAAGGTTTAGGAAACTTGCATTCATTATAAAGAGAATGAAGTTAGGAAACTTGCATAACAATATCACATTAGAAATATGAAACTTGCTTGATGTAAAAGAATTAGAATACAAGAGCTTTCATAATCATAAACAAGATGAAACCAAGAAATTTGCTCAACATAAGATTATGGTTTAGGAAACTTGCCTCGTGTGTAAGCTACACAATTATTACAAACGTTTGCCAAATATACCAATTAATTATATTAATATTAACTTCATTAGTTTACTTTTCATTTTAGTCAAGTTTATAATTTTTATCTTATGATCTGATTATCCTAGTCATTCACGTACCATGAATCGAACTCTCAACCGTATTATAGTACACAACATGGTGATTGCAAAACAACTCAAATTCTAATTACATCACATTCCAAACTCTCAAAACTTATTAATTCGTAACTTTTAGTTTCAACGTTGTGATTACAATATGTTATTGAAAGTAATATGCACACAAGCCAATCATGTTTGATGATAAAGCATATACTTTGTAAAAATCTTATTCATTTATTAATAAAAAGTATTTATTTATTAAAGGCTTTTAATTATCTACATGATGCTGTTTTATAATATGTGATAAACCCATAGTTTTAAGCAATGCTTTTAGAATAATGATGATGATCATTATAATGAGATCTAAATTCTTAGAAAGCTTAAAACTAAAATAGTTCCCAATCGTTGGATTACTAAATTGGGGATTAGTGAATCCGGATAGATTGGTACATACGTTGCTTGCTCATTGGATGAGGATGATTGATCTCATGATCATTTGTGTGGAGACACTAAAGCAAGTATGTAGGTGCTTATTAGAGAATAAGTTCACTGAACGTGACTCGCTAAGGAATACCTAATGGAGTTTTACTTGCATGTCAATAGGAATTCCTGTAGTGATAGTAGTACAAGTGATCCTTGGACTTGAGATCATCATAGTATCTTGTGTATGATGAGTTATACTTTGACTTATTCCTTAAGACCCTTAGGGTATATCAAAGGGTATGCTTGGGTATAATAAGTTGTACATGGAGATAATGTATGATCAATAAAGAATCTACCACTTCTAGTAAAAGAAGAGAAATGTCCTATGTGATTCGATAAATGACAACTCAGTAGTCCTTGGCCAAGGCAGAATGAAATTAGAAAGGAGTTTCTAATTTGCATTATTTGGAGTTGTGTATTTAAGAGTCGAAATACATATAATTAAATAAAATAAGACTTGACAGAAATTCCATGTCTTATATTTAATTGGGACATTGTATGGTGGAAGGATTGAATTGTACGGTAACTATTTACTCAAAGGTTCTTTTATGATTAATGTTGAAATCTATATTATCTGGAAAGTCGTTGATCGCTAGGGAGGCTTATCCCTATTGTAGAATAAATATTATTTATTTAAATAAATTAATATTTTAATTTATTTATTTAAATAAGATTAGAATTGTTCTAATTGATTTATTCACAACCGGTTTAATATGGAGAACCTAAAGGGTCACACCATAAAAGGAAGAATAATTATTTAAGAAGTTAATGGCATAATCGTAATAATAAGTTAAGTATATTTAATTTAATCTATGGTGATAGAATAAATTAAATAGCTTAATATTTATTATTTAATATTTTATAAATATTAAATATAAATTAATAAGAGGAGTCTTATTATTATTATTACTATTATTGTTATTTAATTCCTAAAGGAGTTTGTGAATTAATTAATAAAAGTACTCTCAAATATCCTAATAGGATTAGGAGGCAAATTAATTAAAAGAGTTTAATTAATTATCCCTAATAAGATTAGGGAGCTTAATTAATTAAAAGGTTAATTAATTATTCCTAATAAGATTAGGAGCCTAATTAATTAAAAGAGTTTAATTAATTAAAATAAAACTCAATTCCTTAATTGTTAAGGATGGGTTGCCCACATCTATAAATAAGAGGAGTCTTATTATGGGTGTGAGAGAGGTTGACGTATTATTAGAATACGTAATTCCAATAGTTGGAGAGTACGCCTTTTTCTATAGAGATAGAAAACTAGGGTTTGAGCCAAATACCCTTCTTCTTGAATTCTTCTTCTTCTTTGGTGGATCACCTTTAGAGGCCAAACACTTGGGTGGCTAACGTTGATCAAAGGAAGGAACCCAATCCGGTGGATTCAAGATGAACGCGAAAAGGATTGGAGGTGAACTTGTACCTGAGGAAGCTTGGATCTTCAAGGGTATGATTCTTAGTTCTTTCTTTTTCGTTTAATTAATAATTGCGCATAAAGGGTGATCCGGGTTTATGGTTTGTAAAATTTTTAAACTCTGATTTTACACGTTTCCGCTAATTTTGTGCAATTTGATTGCGTTCATGAATATTACAAACCTAACAGTGGCATCAGAGCCAAACCTTTATGCGAATTATTAATTGTTCAGTTTTAATATGTATATTGATATGTGTTTAGAACAATTTAATTGGGCATAATTTTATTGTATAAAATTTAAAAAAAAACAGTAATTGATTTTCGAAAATCTGTTTTGAAATCTGGACTGTTTTTCTTCTTTTTTTTTTCGTTGTCATTTTCTGCGTGATGTTCGATTAAAATAAAACTGTACGCTGAATTCTTATTCACGTAAACCAAGAAAGGGACTTCAGGTTATTTCCAACGTTTTTGTTTACCAAGCATGTCAGGATTGAAAAGTTATATTATTCCTTTGGTTTAGTTATATTATATATATGTTTTAATCCTGCATGTTATGTTCAATGTTTTGGTGGCACAAAGCATTCACGTGGTACAGTACATTTTTGAAGGATCACATGAATTTGATTACTAATATTATATATATATATATATATATATATATATATATATATATAATATTGTTAATTATTTTATAATTAAAATAAAAGGTTTATTTTAATTTTAAAATTAGAATTTCATGCTAACTAATTGGAGTTGAAATTGGATTTCTTGTTTTCCTTAAATAAAGGAGTTTATTTAGATATGAAATAGGATTTCATATTATTCAAAATAAAGGAGTTTATTTGTGAATAGGAAAAGAATCCATGTTTCCTTAAATAAAGGAGTTTATTTAAATATGAAATAGGATTTCATATTATTCAAAATAAAGGAGTTTATTTGTGAATAGGAAAGAAAATCCTAATTTCCTTAAATAAAGGAGTTTATTTAGATATGAAATAAGATTTCATATTATTCAAAATAAAGGAGTTTATTTGTGAATAGGAAATTAATCCGTGTTTCCTTTGATAAAGGAGTTTTTTTTACATGGAATTGGATTCCATAATTAATTAAAATAAAGGAGTTTATTTTGATTAAGGATTTTGATTAAAATAAAATATTTTATTTTATTCAAAATTGGATAAATTAAAATAAAATAGTTTTATTTTGATTTAAATTTGGATTAAAATAAAGGAGTTTATTTTGATTCAAAAATAGATTTTATGCTAACTAATTTTGCCCATTAAATGATATCAATATATATATTAAATATTTATTATTCATAAGATGAATATTATTTATTGATGCATATGGTGATGTGTATGATAATAAATGGGATTGATTATGGACTATTGACCAATGTGATTGGATTTTATTTTAGTTGGATGCATGAATGTATGAGTTTTATTAAATGGGGTCTGCGTACCTCGTCTTCTCTAATTTTTCTTAATGTAAATTCTATCTCCCTCCTATGTACTTCCCCTTGACTGCTGATCAAGGTTTCTATTTATTTTAAATAGTTTTGTAATAGGAATAGTTAGAATTAATTTTGAAGAATTGGAGATCAAGGATCAAGGAGCGCGTGAAGACCCATTTGTAATGGAGCCCGGGTTTAAATGTAATAGTTATATTTAAATATTAATTCTTGCACCCCTAGGGTTTGACCTTTTGGTTCACTTGGTGGCTCTAGTGAACCAAACTAGAATAAAAGTCCATAATCAATCCGGGTAGAATATAATATTCTATATGTGCATGCTTATACTATATATATATTATATATTATGCAAACATGCTTCGCATGTTCATTAATATGACGCGTATTTTATATATATATATGTGCATGCGCGCTAAACAAGATGAGACAAATTAATAACAAACCCCTCAAATTTTTATATTAAGTTGTAACGTTCAAAGATATTTGGAATATCGAACGTCGCCTTCTAGCATGATAGAAACAATAGAGTATTGAATATTTAATATGAGTTTGTTGTGCACACACAAGGCGAGTATTAAATATTTAAGATGTTGTTTTTATTACATATGATGTTTATAAGGAATTGAACATTACTGCTTTGTTGTGCACACACAAGGGCTGTAGTTTTCTCTTCACTTATATGGAAATACTGGGTCTGACTTAACTTAAATCATTTTAGTTCGGATGTGCACACACTTGACCATTACGATTTAAGAGGCAAAATACAAGGAGTTACATAGTTGATGTAATTGACAAGAGTTGTCTACCTATTTATTTATATATAGTTTGTTGTGCACACACAAGGCTATATACATTTGAAATGGGATCCTTATTCTCACTAGCAAATCTTTAATTAGATTTTGCCGAACTATATAAGTGAGGGTAATATAGTTTGATAAAAATAGTGGGAGATACCAATTTAAAACAAGACCTAATTTATTTTGGTAATTAATAAAAGAATGTATGTTAAAATGTTGTTAATTACAAATTCATTTACAGAATTTTACAATGTCTAAATTACTATCACTGCATAGCATATTAGATGCTAAATTAACCGAACCGAATTAAATGGATTGGTTAAGGAATTGAGAATAGTTCTCACGGCTGAAAAGTTATCTTATGTCCTTAATACGCCTATCCCTGCAATGGTTGCAGACAATGCCTCTGAGGAAGATATTGCTACTTTTAGAAAGTGGCTAGATGATGCATAGTTGGCTCAATGCATCATGCTCGCATCCATGAGTAACGAGCTTCAGCGTCAGCATGAAACTATGGATGCTCCTATTATATTCCTGCACATCAAGTAGTTGATGGTGAGGAAAGTAGGACTGATAGATATCAGATATCTAAGGAGCTCTTCCGATCTAGAATGACCGATGACACTACGGTACAGAGAAAAGTCCTTAACATAATCAATTTGATTGATCAATTAGGACAACGGGTTTTGTCGTGGATGGAGAGTTGAATAAAGATTTGATCTTGCACTCATTTTCGGACTCCTTTCACAATTGTTGTGAATTTTTCATATGAACAAGCTAAAGATCAGCCTCGCTGATTTGCTTAACATGTTGAAAAATGTTGAGTGTCACTTTCCAACCAAGAAATACCATGTCTTACTGGTAGGGGCCAAAGGATCTTCTGAAAAGAAGAACGATGAAGGTAAATATAAAGGCAAAAACAAAGGATAATAAGAACAAAACTGATATGGATAGCAAAAGAGTTTGCTTCCACTGCAATAAGCTTGGACACTGGAAATAAATTGCGAGAAACGTCTTGCAGAGGCTACCAGAAGAAGCTTAGTGAAGTTTCGGTTGCAAATACTATTTTGTTCATGATTTGAAATAAATTTTCTTTAAGTCAAGGTTCTACTTGGGTATTGGATACCGGCTTTGTTTATCATAAATATAGATTTATGAAGGACCAAGCAGAAGTAGAAAGCTAAACAAAGGATAAGTAATCCTATGTCTGGTAAATGAAGCAAAGGTTGCTGCATTAGCCGTAGGAACTTATAGTTTAGCAATGCCTACGGGCAAGTCTATTAAGTCAATAAGTTGTTATTGTATTCCAGTTCTCGTTGGAAACATTATTTCCATTTTATTGTTGGACAATAAAATCTTTGGTATTATAATTAGGAACAATTGTTGTTCTATTTATAATAATAATGTTTTGTATAGAACTGGAATATTACTTAATGGATTTTGTATACTTGACTTACGTGAAAAATATATTTTGCAAATTGAACAAACTAGTATAAGAAAAGGAGATGATCATTCAAAGAGTTGAATGTATGTATTTGCTGAAATACAAGTGTAAATTATTTGAAAGGTTCAAAGAATTCAGAAGTGAAACAAATTGACAATGTATTAAGATTCTTTGATTAGATCAAGGAATAAATACTTGTGCAATAAGTTTCTAGATCATCTTAAATGGTTTTCTCATAATGGACGCCTCCTGATACGCAATAATTGATTGATGTATTTTAATGGAAAAATCGTACCTTGTAGGACATGGTGCGGTCCATAATGATTTTACCGACATTCCAGTATCCTTCTAGGATCATGTCCTAGAAATGGCTGCATATCTACGAAAAGGTAACCTCAAAATCTGGCCCCAAGACTCCATAAAAGTTATGGACAGGGTGGATTCCTAATCTTAAGTATGTTAAGATAAGGGGTTGTCCAACTTATGTGAAACAGTTTCAAAGGATAAGATTGGGACAAAATTTGACAAGTACAGATTTGTGGGACATCCTAAAGTAAGTTTAGGGCATATGTTCTATAATCCTACTTAGCAAAAGGTGTTTGTTGCGAAACATGCTGCCTTCTAAGATAAAGGTGTTTATCATTGAAAGGGCTAGTGGGAGGATAATAGATCTTGAAAAGTTCAAGAACCACAAAACACTACAAGTCAAATAAGAGGAACCTATAGATAGACCTATTGTACCACAACCGAATCGTAAATCTGGAATAGTATCGAAGATACCTAGGAGGTATGGATTCATCATGGATGATGATGATGAGGTACGTATCATAAAAGATGATGATCCAGTTACATACGATGAGGTAAGAGCTGTAGACACTCAGAGAAATGGATTGAAGCAATCTTCTCAAAAATGGAACATTCATTTTGATAATATAATCAAAAGAGTTTGATTTTATCAAAAATAAGAATGAACCTAGTGTGTACAAAAGGGTCAGTGGGAGCGTCGTGACATTCCTAGTATTATATGTTGATATACAATGGATACGGAATGACATGCCAATGCTAGAATCAGTAAAGATAAAGTTGTCTAAACATTCCTCCATGAATGATTTGGGAAGAGCTTGACTTAACCCAAGGAACGTATATTCATTTGATGCTAAAGTCGTTTAGCATGCCAAACTCCAAGAGATGTCTCATGTTGATGAGCCATGGAGTGTATCTCTCTTAATAGTCCCCATAGACTCCTAAAAGAGAGATCTCATGAGTGACAATCATGTATGCAATGAAATATACGCGACCTGATGTTGATCAGCCATATTCTGGAGAAGTTCACTGTGAGACAGTGAAAAACATCTTAAAGTACTTAACCAACACTAAGGATGTGATATAATTCATGGCGGGTCTGAATTAAAACTAGAGGGCTTAACAGACTCAAGTTTTTTCAGACAGGCCAAGACGACAGAAAATCCATTTTAAGGTAAAGGGTTACCTTGAACGGTGGTGCAGTGAATTGGAAAGGTTCCAAACAGCAAAGAGTTGCTGGTTTAGTGATAAAGACAAAGTATATAGTTGTAAATGAAGCTGCAAGTTGATTGTTTGGATGAAAAGTTCATTACAGAACTAGGAATAGTTCCTAAGTCTCATCTTGGATCTAAACATGTGTTGTGGCATTTTTATTTGATTATAGGAATCATTGAAAGATGGGAAATCACTATAGAGATAGTGGACTCTCAAGAACAACATTACATATCCATTAACTAAAGCTTATCCAACAGCAGGATAATCGTCACTTAGAGAAGAAGAGTATGAGATACCATGACGATTGGCTTTAGTGCAAGTGGGAGATTGAAAGTAATATGCACACAAGCCAATCATGTTTGATGATAAAGCATATACTTTGTAAAAATCTTATTCATTTATTAATAAAAAGTATTTATTTATTAAAGGCTTTTAATTATCTACATGATGCTGTTTTATAATATGTGATAAACCCATAGTTTTAAGCAATGCTTTTAGAATAATGATGATGATCATTATAATGAGATCTAAATTCTTAGAAAGCTTAAAACTAAAATAGTTCCCAATCGTTGGATTACTAAATTGGGGATTAGTGAATCCGGATAGATTGGTACATACGTTGCTTGCTCATTGGATGAGGATGATTGATCTCATGATCATTTGTGTGGAGACACTAAAGCAAGTATGTAGGTGCTTATTAGAGAATAAGTTCACTGAACGTGACTCGCTAAGGAATACCTAATGGAGTTTTACTTGCATGTCAATAGGAATTCCTGTAGTGATAGTAGTACAAGTGATCCTTGGACTTGAGATCATCATAGTATCTTGTGTATGATGAGTTATACTTTGACTTATTCCTTAAGACCCTTAGGGTATATCAAAGGGTATGCTTGGGTATAATAAGTTGTACATGGAGATAATGTATGATCAATAAAGAATCTACCACTTCTAGTAAAAGAAGAGAAATGTCCTATGTGATTCGATAAATGACAACTCAGTAGTCCTTGGCCAAGGCAGAATGAAATTAGAAAGGAGTTTCTAATTTGCATTATTTGGAGTTGTGTATTTAAGAGTCGAAATACATATAATTAAATAAAATAAGACTTGACAGAAATTCCATGTCTTATATTTAATTGGGACATTGTATGGTGGAAGGATTGAATTGTACGGTAACTATTTACTCAAAGGTTCTTTTATGATTAATGTTGAAATCTATATTATCTGGAAAGTCGTTGATCGCTAGGGAGGCTTATCCCTATTGTAGAATAAATATTATTTATTTAAATAAATTAATATTTTAATTTATTTATTTAAATAAGATTAGAATTGTTCTAATTGATTTATTCACAACCGGTTTAATATGGAGAACCTAAAGGGTCACACCATAAAAGGAAGAATAATTATTTAAGAAGTTAATGGCATAATCGTAATAATAAGTTAAGTATATTTAATTTAATCTATGGTGATAGAATAAATTAAATAGCTTAATATTTATTATTTAATATTTTATAAATATTAAATATAAATTAATAAGAGGAGTCTTATTATTATTATTACTATTATTGTTATTTAATTCCTAAAGGAGTTTGTGAATTAATTAATAAAAGTACTCTCAAATATCCTAATAGGATTAGGAGGCAAATTAATTAAAAGAGTTTAATTAATTATCCCTAATAAGATTAGGGAGCTTAATTAATTAAAAGGTTAATTAATTATTCCTAATAAGATTAGGAGCCTAATTAATTAAAAGAGTTTAATTAATTAAAATAAAACTCAATTCCTTAATTGTTAAGGATGGGTTGCCCACATCTATAAATAAGAGGAGTCTTATTATGGGTGTGAGAGAGGTTGACGTATTATTAGAATACGTAATTCCAATAGTTGGAGAGTACGCCTTTTTCTATAGAGATAGAAAACTAGGGTTTGAGCCAAATACCCTTCTTCTTGAATTCTTCTTCTTCTTTGGTGGATCACCTTTAGAGGCCAAACACTTGGGTGGCTAACGTTGATCAAAGGAAGGAACCCAATCCGGTGGATTCAAGATGAACGCGAAAAGGATTGGAGGTGAACTTGTACCTGAGGAAGCTTGGATCTTCAAGGGTATGATTCTTAGTTCTTTCTTTTTCGTTTAATTAATAATTGCGCATAAAGGGTGATCCGGGTTTATGGTTTGTAAAATTTTTAAACTCTGATTTTACACGTTTCCGCTAATTTTGTGCAATTTGATTGCGTTCATGAATATTACAAACCTAACAGTTATTTTGTTTTATAACATGTTTTAGGTCCTTCTATAATTATTAAAATATGTTAAGTTAACATTCTCCAAGCTATGCTATTAATAGTCATTACTGGATCTGACTGACCACTGGCGCGGCCGCGCCATGGTTACCTTTGAATCCAGCGCGCCTTCACCCAAAGGCAGCACGCCCACGCTAGACACCAGAATTAGTTTTGCAGAACTTAAACATAGACTATGTTCTAAGCCAAAAATCCCAATTTCACAGTAACATGGATAAACCCACTCACTACAAACTTAACTAAAGCCTCATAACTTATACAATCAATCACTATAACACCTAAAACAACTTACATAACCAAATTTAAAAGATTAAAATCATGTTTTTACCAATTTCTTTATATTTCAATACTTTTAACGAATTCAATCGCAAAATCTTTGTTTCTTAACAAATTTACACCATTCCAAATGTGTTGTTTTCATTTATGAATGTATTAACACAATATACAACTATTTTATATTTCTACAAGGATTAAACATAAACTTTTGGACTCATTTACGCCATATCATATATATATATATAGCATTGTCATTGAAGTCTTCTTCTTCAAACCCAATTTTCATGAATCTGAACACCAAAATCTATCCATTGATGATAATTATCAGATTACACATGCATATGATTAATACTTTAACCCTAATACAATAAAATTTCAAATCACAGAGAATAGAAATTACAAAACTAAAAGTTAAAATTAGAGTAAATTATACATTTATTCTTGATTACTGAAGAAAAATGATAAAGAGTTGCTTCAATTCCTTCTTTTGATTCTCTCTTGTTCTTCTTCTCTCTCAATTCTCTCTAATACTAACAGTGTTTCCTCTATTCTTCTCAAATCTTAGGGAAAAATATGCGTAAACTGATATAGGCCATTCCCCACGTACGTTAGGTAAGAAACCAATAGGATTCGTCAGTTGTATTATGTCAAAGGCCACAAGGCCATATTTGGCTACAACTTAGATTAGGTTCTAATTTATTTTTATATTATATAGTCTCATTTGTCACATTTTAATTTAATTGATTTTAATAACTTAGAATTACAATTATAATAATTACAATTTTCATTATAATTATACATATGCTTAATAAATTATTATATACCTAATTTAATTATTAAATTAAACTAGAGCATCATATTATTTAAATTTAATTATTTCATTAAATATTAAACAATCCATTTAATTTAATTATTTCAATAAATTAAATCTTCAAATAATAAAATTATCATTCATTAATTTAGTTAATATACACACTTAACTAAATTGTTACACCACCATTTCATCAATTATTTATTTATCTTAATAAATAAACTAATTATTTACTTCAATAAATATTTAAAATTAATTATAAAATTCTCGTTCGTTACACAGGATCTAGAAGCTCTGGCATTTGACTGTCAGACCTTATTTTTAGGTTTTTGGACAGCTTGCTTAAATCTTCATTTTTATGCATTCATATTTTAACAACCCAAATCACTAAATAACATAACATTCAACCTATTTAAACACTAGAACATAAAATTTTCTAAAGCACTAAGGATCTAGCTTGAGATTAGGGTTATTACCTTCTTGAGCAACTTTTTGATTTTCTCTTTGATATGATTTTGGATGGTTATGGGGTGGATATGGCTTATCTTATGACTGAGTTTCAATGTAGGATTTGTGGACTTAGTGAATGAGAGGCTTGGCTATGGATATAAACTAAAGTAAAGGCTATTATGTCTTTAAACCTTATTTAAGATCTTATTCTTTGATTCAATGGATGTGGCTAATGTTAGAAGTCCAAGCTTGATTTCCAACACATGGTGAATCTCCACTTGACGAATCAACAAAATTTGATCTTATCCCTTATTAAAAGTAAAGTAAAAGGGTATTTTAGTCATTTCATATCTATAAGGGTAATTTGGTAATTTCACCAATAATTTTAAGGGTACTTTAATCATTTCACATGTTTTCCATAAATTTTTACCCTTAGAGTTGGCTAATTAGAACTAGCATTTATAAATTAGGGTTTAGGGTTTCCAAGTCTCGAATTAGAGTTTCTAACTCTAACATTAGGGTTTATAAACTAACATTAATCACATAATACAAACATAAATACTTTAAAATACATTTATAACAGTAAATGTATCTAAAATTCAAATCGGTATTCGTAGTTCAAATTAGGGTTTTGATCAATTATTCGTCTTGCCTTCATTTACCTCTCTTAGTCAATTTAAAATAAACAAATTGACTAACTTGCTAAATTCATATCACGCATACTCAAATTAATAATAATAACAATAATGATAATAAAAAAAACTTATTCGTAAAATATATAATCGTATAATATTCTCGGTCCTTACATTAAACCATTTCATACATTATATTGATATGTAATATATTAAGAATACTACATTTAATTAACATACGCATTTTCTTTATACAAAATACATACATTAATTCATTATTTTAATCAAATGAATTAATCATTTCACTTATGAAATTTAATTCACAATAACATCATTGTCGTTAAAGACTCAATTCTAAAATTATATTACTCATAATATATTCTTTATCTTTAATCTCAATTAATTAATATTAATTGATTTTTCCTTACTTACATCTTTTACTTCATAATTAGCTCAAACAAACTAACTTAATAGCTTAACCAACTATTAAATCTTTATTTTCACATTTATGTATATATATTTCACTCTTATATATACATAATAAATTCTTCACATATACTATATATATATATATATATATATATATATATATGTGTATAACACATGTATATTTATAAATTCAAGCTCGACACATCTCATAAAAAGAATTTTAATTATTAAATTCTTATATTAATATTTTTAGAAAACTTTGGGTTGTCGTAGAATACACAACATGGAACTCCTTTAGATACTTATATGGGTACCTATAAGACCACGAAAAGTAGGCAAAAGATGAATTAGTCCAGATTTAAGTTCAAAAGCAGCATCTAAAGTAGGATATTAAATACACAATGGTTTTTGTTTCAGATAAAGAGTAGCCAACTCCCTTAAGGTTCTGTTGTTGTTTTGAACAACCATCTCTTCTTCTTCTTATAATTCACTAGATGAGTTTTTTGACAGCAATTCAAGAACTATATTAAGACTAGGTGATGGAACAAAGGATTCTTTTGGATCTGCAGTTGTGCCTTTGGCTCTATGATTCTCTTTTCTTAGCCTCCTTGTTGTTTTCTCTATTTCTGGATCAAAATTCAGTTCAATAGATTGAGAGGATCGAGTCATAAACTTAAAAGGAAACACAAAATAAACAAAAACAAATAATCAGTCCCCCGATAACGCCGCCAAAAATTGAGAGCTCTCGTTAACGCTCGAAAGTTTAAACCTTATTTTTCACTCTACAAAAATAAAATTAAGCACAATATAGTAGCAAATAAAGATCGATCCCACTGAGAATGATATTGTTTCAAATTTATCCTAATGTTTCAAACAATAAGTAATAAGTAAAAGATGAGGGGTTTTGAATCGTTTAAAACTAGTTAAAGAAATTTGGATTAAATTAATAAGAATAATCAAGTAAATTAAAGCTCTAGTTCTGTAGTTCAATTTTACGTATTCACAACAACAATATAATCATGTGAACATTATTTATTCCTTTAATAAGTTTAATAACCCTAGAGAACAACAATCTTGGTTACCCAAAATTCCCTTTAGATTTTAAATCTAGTGTAACAATTGCCCCACTAGATCCTAACTATCAGTCAACCTAGAACTATCAGTCTAGATCTAATATAACAACAATATTAAGAAATAGGAAATTAGATAATTCTAAGCAACAATGACACAATTGCATATTATTTAACTTGTCGTCTAATAACCATAGTAACACTCAAAAGGTTGACCACAATCATGTATTACTAATTGCTACCCGTGACCAGGTACAACATCATTTGTTTAATATTGTATCTTAATCTAGCATGTGATATTTGTGACAACCCGAGAATTTGAATATTTATAAAATCTTAAAATATTGAATTAAGGTTAAATAATAAACCTAGACGGAAAATAAGTGAATAGATTTGAGATTTTCGGGAAGGAATTTTGTGAATTTTAAATTTTTGTGGTGAATTATTCAAAATTAAGTATATAAGTGTATATGTTCTGTGTGTATGGTCATATACGTGTACAGTGTGTGGTTAAGGGTCAATGTTTGACCAGATAATCTATATTTGTGAAAAACCCTAAGTATATAATAAGAACGTCAACGTTCAGTTAGACAACCCTAGTAATTGATAAGAAACCCTAACGATCGGACTGGAAACCCAAATTTTAGTTCCGGGAATCCAAAACCCTAATTCGAAATAAGAAAATCCTAATTTGGGAATTTAAATTCTATGTATAAAATTTTTGTGTATTAATTACAAATATAATTAGGGATAACCCTAATTTATTAATTAGAAATTCTAATAATTAGAAACCCTAATTATTAGGAACCCTATATTGTAAATTTGAAACCCTAATTGGTAATTAGTTAATTTTAAATTTTAAATTAGAAAATATTAATCCTAATTAGAAATCCTAAAATTATGATTAGGAAATCTTATTATATTTATAGAATCCTAATTATAATTTATAAATATTAAATTTCTATTTTAAAAAAAAACCTAAATTGGAAATTTTAGAAATCAAATTGCCAAAACCTAAGGGTCAAACCCTAAACCTTATGGGTAAAATCCTAAACCCTAAGGGTTGGATTAAAAGACAAAAATGCCATTAAAATTATTTTGCAAATGACAAAAATGTCCTTTTTGGATTTTTAATTATGTAACTTGCAAATCTTTGTATATTTGTAGTCGGTGACCTAAATATTTGACTTTGTGACTACAAATATCCAGCCAAATATGTTCAAATCATCATATCTTTGGAACATACAATGCATCTAAGTAATTTATATAGTTTGGAGAGAGAGAAAGTCACAAATAATTGTCATTTTGCACTCTAGCTCTCAATAACTTTTTCTCTCTTCAAACCTCCAAATTCTTTAAGTTTCTCAGTCACATAAACACCTCTTAGAACACCTAGATCAGATTAGGATAGCTAAGTTCTAAGATTTGAAGCTTGGAGGTATAACCCTAACTTTTATTTTGATCATGTATGCTAAGAAACATTTTTGTGTTTAAGTGTTTAATTTTGTGTTATGTGATATTTTTAGATGATCTATGATGATCCATCATAGATCCATAGCATCAAAGTGCCTTAAAATGATGATTTTCAAAAACTGTTCTTGAGTCTAAAAGTTATCTGACTAGCAAATGTCAGTGGCCTTAGATCTTTATGTGTTTATGTTTTGAGTTATTTTAAGCTTTAGACTTGTACTCTGACATGAGGTCTTTGATCTGGAAATGGAATCAAAGTTATTCCATCTACAAATTTCAAGATATTCATGGTCAAAGAGGGTTGACCGAGCATGACCAACACTTTCTGAGTAACCAAGAATGTAAGACCCCAAAAATTTTTAAATAAAAAGGAATTTCCTTTATTTATTTTTTGAAATAGTAAGGGTGAATTTGATTAATGTGGTCAGTTATTGGTAAAATGCGCAAATATTTTAAATAAGCAGGTGGTTATAAAATATTCATTGTTGTCGTGGAATATTCTTGCTGTCGGGGAATATTCGTACGACGGTGCAGTCTTTTGTGGGCCCCATAACGGAAAGCGATTGGATGAAGAAAACGACAAATATAAGTTGTTTATAAATAACGGCGTAGTTGTTACCGTTAATACTGTTGGAATACCCGGTGGTTAAAACACACTAATATGCGTTGTTGCACAGTAGCACACGGTATTGCACAAATTATTGATTCTTACGTAAGAAGGCACTACTCAATAATTGTTACAGTAATTATTGTTCAGTATTTTATGTTATTGATTCAATAATTGCTGCATTGATATTTTATATTACTGTTGTTTCAATAATTGTCACTACACGGTATTTTTCATTATCGAAGCAATAATTCATATTATCTGAATAATATTATTAGATAACATTATTGGCAATGTCTAGAAAGTTCTGTCTAAGGAGAGGTTTGGTCACCTAATTGCGCACCAGTAAGGAGAAATCTTTATTGGAAAGCCCCCTCTATCCTGGGAACGGCCTGGTTGTCAGTATTGTGATTCTGTAATATTATTTGTGAATAATTAATTATTGATTTATATGATAAGAACAATACTGATTTTATGTGGATATAGATGGAGAAAATTTTTAATGTGACAATTGTTGAAAATTAATATTTTATCTTTTTCTGATAAAATAATTCATTTAAATATATTATTATATTTTTAATAATATAATAATGGTGATATTTTTACAATGAATATGAGATATATGAGTTTATGAGGAGAAAGAGTATTTTTGTTGCAATAAATATTAAAAATAGATTTTGTGTGTCGGTAGACCTATTTCTTGACTGAAAATTTGATTATAGCCTGTAAAATCGCCCGTTTGTGGATTTCGGTCAATTTCTGTTTGGAATTTGGAAAAACTTCCTTCTGCAAAGTTGTAGATAATGGAATTTCCTATCAAAATTCGCGAGATTCGAATTTTTTGGAAAAAGGGCTATTTATTATGAATTATTGAAGTTCTGAAGCTTCGAAATAATTGATTTTTGGAAGTTTAAAATATTTTTATTTACAAAAACATTTTTTTCATTTGGTTCCCTCATTTAGCATGTGTTGATGGCTGAGATCAGATTGTCTAGATGGGCGTAGAGAATTTATTAAATATATTAATATTATATTAAATTATCTGCTTTGGTGTTCTAAGCAATTTCCTATAAATAGGGTACTTAGGTTAGAATTGAAAATCACACTAGAAACTGAAGTTTTCTCTCTCTATATTATCGAGCGTATTCTTGTGAGTATTTTGAGTATACTTTGAGTATTGCTATACGGTGCAAGTTCAAATCATAGCCTATATCCGGTGTTTCAACTAGAAGTACTATCTTTCGAGGTAAGAGATGTTATTTTCTTTTCAAATGATATTATTTCTTCAATATCATTATGCTGAAATATTGGTTGGAACTTTTTATCAAATTTGGAAATTTTTCATATCGGGGTTACTATTCATGAATTACTATTCATGAGTTACTATTCACGAGTTACTATTCATGAGTTACTATTAACGAGTTACTATTCATGAGTACTATTCACGAAGCATGATGATGTTTTTTGTGAAATTTCTATCTTTTGGTGTCGGAGTTACTATTCACGTATACAGCACTATTCACGAAAACGACACTATTCATCAAAAAATGAAATTTCTTCTTTTTGTCCAAAATATCTATTCTGGATACTAGCTTTGATTGTATCCATGTTTTGATCATTCTTGAATTTTACTTCAGTATGATTATTTATGAAGTATTTTTGAACTCAGATTGTCTAAAGTACGAATCCTTAACACTTGTTATTTTGTTTCACTGGATTCGTTTCCTTTAAAATATTTTTCATCATCCTCAGTCCTAAATGATGATATTACTGAATATCTTTGGCCTGTAGTGCAAAGATGAATGGTTTCTTGATGAATATCTTTGGCCCGTAGTGCAAAGATGAACAGGTGTTGAGATGAACATGACCGACTGATTAATATCTTTGGCCCGTAGTGCAAAGATGAACAGGTGTTTAGATGAACATGACCAACTGATAAATATCTTTAACCTGTAGTGTAAAGATGAATATTTGATTCCAGATATATATTGATTGATGTTACAGGGATAAAATATCGACGATGAACTTTTAAATTCATATATAGAAGATAGTAGTTTGCATTCTCTACTTAACTCTTCTAATGAATTGTTGTTTTCGTTGCAGTTGTTGATTTAAAACTGGTTGTCTATTGTATTCTATTAGATTTTTTCCCTGTTGAAGACTAACGATAATTTGTTGTATATTATCTTTGTTATAATATTCTTTACTGGCTAGTTGAGCTCACCCTTTTTCCTTTTTGTTCTATTTTTCTTTTCAGGAGGCGAGAATGTAGCGAGTACTAGTCGGGGTATGGAATGAAGGTTCTAGAGAAAGTTGTTTAGTAGTCCTCACCATTTTTTTTAAAATAATGTATCAATAATTATGATGGGAATTTATTTGCATGTGGATATTGTCTAGACGGCAATAGTTTATATGTTGTAATAATAAAGTTGTAGTTATTTCTGTACCATGTATTTGGCGACTCAGAATGGGTTGGAGGAATGGACATATTTTGGGGGTGTCACAAAGAAAGTGTTAATCTTAGTCTGATAAGATTTTCTAAGCCTTATATCTGTCAGGTTTTATGTATTTTTATGTTGTCGTTGTAATCCTTTTATACCCTGTTATATGTTCTTTAAATCTATTCCTTTATATCCCTTAAAACATCAACTGAGCGAGTGTAATGGATGGTCAAAGTAGCCCATCTGATCACGAAGACACTTTTCTAGAAATTCAAGAAAGTGTATAAACACCGTTTATGACCACGTTTGACCGGATTAAATCTGGATATAGGGACGTTGTTGAACTGATCTATTATTATATATATGTTCTATGACATGAGTACTATAGGTTTGAACCTTAAAATCACCAATACAATGACTAGAACGTAAAGGAAATGGAGCATGAATCTGACCACTCGAACTGCCTCGATTTCTGGAAAACCCAGGAACATTTTGACAGTATGTTTGCAAGCCTAGATCTTCATGTTATGTTGATGTATGACCTATATTGTGGTTGATAGTTGTAGTGGTGCATACTGACTACATGATTATCATTTTAACTAGCCCAGAACCTGATTACATTGAGATTTAAGGCTGGTCAAACGAGCCACCATGAACACTGACTTGTTAGTGTTCTTGAGCCCAAGAAAACCTAACACGATAAAGAAGTGTCGCTATAGCCTATAGTGACGATTTCTATTTATTTATTTTTTCTGAATTTCCAGAAAATGATTAAAAATAGAAAATAAATTCTAAAAATTATAAAAAATGGTTTTTAATTATTAAAAATACATAATAAATTCCTAAAAATTATTTTAAAGTCTAAAAATTAGTTTATAATTATTTTGAGTATATTTCATAAATATTTAATATTTTTGGAATATAAATTGTATTTAATTATAATATTAAATAAATTATTTAAAAATGATTTTAATACATGAAAAATAATATTATTGTATAAGAAAATATTATAAGTTATTTTTAGTAACTTTTAATATTTTGTGATGAATTTCACTAATTAATCAATATTAATGATAATTAGTTTATTTAATAAATATATTAAATAAATTATAGAAAAATAGAATTAATGATTTAAAAATCATATAAAAATGATTTAAGTGTTATAAAAATATTTTAAGTTATAAAATATAACTTTTGATATTTTATCATGAAAATATTAATATTTTAATATTAATAGCAATTATCGGATAAAGAATTTAATTGTTTAAAAATCATATAAATATGATTTTAAGGTATTAAAAATACTTTGATATATTATAAATATTTTATAATATTATGTGATGATTTTCATTAATATTTGATATTAAATAAATATTAATGACAAAGGAATTATGTGGTATTTAATTCGTATAAATACAATTTTAATGATTGAAAAATTATGATAAATGATAATAATTTTCTGAAAATTATTATGAGACTTGGAAAAATATTTTGAATGATATTCAAATTATCTTAGATAATGTGTTTAGGTTATTTGAAGTACTATGATGATATTATTCTAACTTAGAATTAAATATTATTAATATTATGTCTTCAGAAAAAGCTTATTAAATTGAATAATGGTAATCAACAATTAACTTTGAGTTGTTTATTCAGTTATAATTATGGTTAATCATTTCTGATTTTCATGTTTAAGAAATATTAAATTGCACCATGTGCGTATGACATGTGTTCATTAGGTATGAAAGGCTGATCACCTTCATTACCATTCGGTCCAGATATATTTGCTCATGTTAAATACTTGTTCAATCATAAAAATGTGTTCCTGCTAGTTCACAATTATATTGTTGAATTTAGCCAGCTTATTATTCAAATTCTTTCAATCATGATATATCCTTAAATAAACTTATACTTGATGGGGAAAACTATGCTCACCCTTTCTATATCATGATAAACATTGCAGATTAAGACGAATACGTCAGATATAAGGAAAGGTCAAAGATAGTTTCAGCTTTAGTATACGTGTGTAGTTAGTTTGTAACAGTATTATATATTAATGTTATTGTAAGTTAAATAAGTTTTGAATTGTGTATTAAGTTAACGTTACTCAACATTGGGGAAAAGTGTGTAAATTTTATTGTACAAACAATTTATGTTTATATCTTCCGCAATAGTTATAGAATGATTGTACCAGATTCGTGGTGATTTGGGACCCGAATATGGGGCTCTCACAGTTGGTATCAAAGCTGTAGGTTATGAACCTAGGGTAGTGATACCTTAGACAAATAATCGTAGTGATTAGGATAAGTACTAACTCAAATTGAGTTAGTGTGTCGGTAAGATTCAAAGACGAATCTTGGTGAGTTATAAAGATACAGAGTTTCCCAACTCTGATAATAAAGTTAAACAATAGTGGTGAACATATAGAATCTAAATGCCTAAAAGAACAGAGATATGAGATCATAAAACAAAACAATCGTAGTATAGAAATGAATCGTAATGTATACGAGGAGATCACCCCGTGATCTGATAAGGTTAGAGTGTGGAGAAAGATTACGCGAATGATTGAAAAGTTTACAACAAGATTGTTGTGTGTCTATGAATGGGTAAGAATTCAGGAAAGGATTATGAATACGGATTAAATGAAATTCGTATTGAGAAGAGAGTTAAGATTAGGTTGGGATTTTAACTGAGGACTCATATCAGTAGCTAAGTTGTATGATTCTTCGTATGGGAGCTGAATTGTACTTGGTGTAATAACCACTTAGTTTCTGGCACTGATAATCATTGAAATATTTGTGTCGCGCTATTTTCTATATGCATGTTAAGAGGGTGATTCCTTTCTCATGTGTATAATAGATAAATAGGTTATAAATAGAGAGTATTAGGTTAAGTACGAGTTCTTAAAACTCATACTTATGGTACGTTCGTGACTCATGATTATATGAAATGTTTATGAACCCCTCAGCGAATGGACGCCAAAGGTCTGACTAGGACAAGTTCATAAACTCATATCATTGTGGAAAGTTCCTGAACTCATGAGTGTGGTTTGACGAACTGGGTTGAACTATGTGTAAATGGAATATTGAGGATAATATGAACATATAGATTGATTAAGAAATTGATCATTAGTGGAGACATTAGGTTTTCCAAATCTCCTAGTTGTTTTAGATTTCAAAAAAATTGATATCAAGCTAAATATGCACTACGTGCCTTTTTGAAGATGAATATTTTTTATTTATTCATCTCTTGCTGACCATTGTGTATGCGTGGACTTCGGGCCACCGACACAATCGTTACCTGTTGAGATGATAAAATGAATTTAAAATGAATTTTTGAACGGATTAAAGAATAGTCTATGCTACTTATTTCAGCTAGACGATAATGATTTGCAATATCAAAATAATTTTTTTATCACTTATGTACCATGTAACATAGTGCAGAAATCATAAAAGTTGATGGAGTTGTAATGCAGAAATACTTAGTGTTGAATTTGATATAAAATTGGTGTTCCACTATTGTACGATGTGTTATGACAAAGTCATTAAACGACGACATCTTCAAACGGGTTGTTAATATAGTACGACATCATGACGTCATTTTCAAACTATTTTAAAATTTTAATTTTTCAACGGCATTTGGCTACACACATTCGTAATTCGATTGAAGTTGATTATTGATATGAGTCTAAGCTATTTGATTCGGCTAGACCAACGTTTATGAAAATTCTAAGCGTTCTTTGAAAATTTTCCCGAACAAAATTATTTTGGTGCGGAATCCGATAAGACTGAGGTAAAAATTTTGTGGCTATGGCAGAGACGAGAAACAGATTCGACCAACAGTACTTAATAAGTACAGGGCATACCGGGCTAATTAAAAACTTTGTCCGTAAGTTTGCGGATGAACTTCCATAAAAACCTTTGCGAAAATCACAGACTATAGTATGTATAACCCCTCAGCACAATTTCAAAATTTTTACTCCTGTGAGGAATGTATTGGGTAGCATGTGATGATGAGAATGTATGGTGTATGGTGTATGGTTTAAGGTTAATTTCGGGGACGAAATTTTTAAAAGAAATGGTGAATGTGACAACCAGAGATATTGAATATTTATAAATCTTAAAATATTGAATTAAGGTTAAATAATAAACCTGAACATAAAATAAGTGAATACATTTGAGATTTCAGGGAAGGAATTTTGTGAATTTAAAAATTTTTGTGGGGAATTATTTAGGATTAAGTATATAAGTGAATATGTTTTGTGTGTATGGTCATATACGTGTACAGTATGTGGTTAAGGGTCAAGGGGTTGACAAGATAATAAACCCTAACGATCGGACCGAAAACCCTAATTTCAGTTCCGGGAATCCAAAACACTAATTCAGAATTAGAAAATCCTAATTTGGGAATTTAAATTCTATGTATAAGATTTTCGTGTATTAATTACAAATCAAATTAGGGATAACCCTAATTTGTTAATTAGAAATTCTAATAATTAGAAACCCTAATTATTAGTAACCCTATATTGTAAATTTGAAACCCTAATTGGTAATTAGATAATTTTAAATTTTAAATTAGGAAATATTAATCCTAATTAGCAAACTTGAAATTATGATTAGGAAATCTTATTATAATTATAGAATCCTAATTATAATTTAGAAATATTAAATTTCTATTTTTTTAAAAACCTAAATTGGAAATTTTAGAAATCTAATTGCCAAAACCTGAGGATTAAACCCTAAACCCTATGGGTTAAACCCTATACCCTAAGGATTAGATTAAAAGACAAGAATGCCATTAAAATTATTTTGCAAATGACAAAAATGCCCTTTTGGATTTTTAATTATGTAACTTGCAAATCTTTGCATATTTGTAGTAGGTGACTTAATTATTTGACTTTGTGACTACAAATATCCAGCCAAATCATTTCAAATCATCAGATCTTAGCAACATACAATGCATCTAAGTAATATATATAGATTGGAGAGAGAGAGAAAGTCACAAAAAATTATCATTTTGCACTCTAGCTCTCAATAAATTTTTCTCGCTTCAAACCTCCGTATTCTTTAAGTTTCTCAGTCACATAAACACCTCTTGGATCACCTAGATCAGATTAGGAGAGCTAAGTTCTAAGATTTGAAGCTTGTAGGAATAACCCTAACTTTTATTTTGATCATGTATGCTAAGAAACATTTTGTGTTTAAGTGTTTAATCTTGTGTTATGGGATGTTTTTTGATGATCTATGATGATCCATCACGGATCCATAGTATCAAAGTGCCTTAAAAATGATGATTTTCAAAAATTATTCTTGAGTCTAAAATTTATCTGACAAGCAAATGTCAGTGGCCTTAGATCTTTATGTGTTTATGTTTTGAGTTGTTTAAAGCTTTAGACTTGTAGTCTCACAGGAGGTCTTTGATTTGGAAGTGGAATCAAAGCTATTCCATTTATAGATATCAAGATATTCATGGTCAAAGATGGTTGACCGAGCATGACTAACACTTTCTGGGTAACCCAAAAAGTGTTAATCCGAGTCTGACAATATTTTCTAAGCCTTATATCTGACAGATTTTATGCGTTTTTATGTTGTTATTGTAATCCGTTTATAGCCTGTTATATGTTCTGTAAATCCATTCCTTTATATCCCTTAAAACATCATCTG
This sequence comes from Panax japonicus, assembly GCA_020205505.1. NCBI lineage: Eukaryota > Viridiplantae > Streptophyta > Magnoliopsida > Apiales > Araliaceae > Panax > Panax japonicus. The sequence goes on from CM035113.1 coordinate 52,125,624, forward strand.
AGCGAGTGTAATGGATGGTCAAAGTAGCCCATCTGATCAAGAAGACACTTTTCTGGAATTTTGAGAAAGTGTATGAACATCGTTTCTGACCACGTTTAACCGGATTAAATATAGATATTGGCACGTTGTTGAACTGATCTATTGTTATATATATGTTCTATGACATGAGTACTATAGGTTTGAACCTTAACATCACCAATACAATGACCAGAACGTAAAGGAAATGGAGCATGAATCTGATCACTCGAACTGCCTAGGTTTCTGGAAAAACCCAGGAACGTTCTGACAGTATGTTTGCAAGCCTAGATCTTCATGTTATGTTGATGTATGATCTATATTGTGGTTGATAGTTGTAGTGGTGCATACTGACTACATGATCAACGTTTAAACTAGACCAGAACCGGATTACCCTAAGATTTAAGGTTGGTCAAACGAACCGTCATGAACACTGACTTGTCAGTGTTCTTGAGCCCAAGAACACCTAACACGAAAGAGAAGTGTCGTTATAGCCTATAGCGACGATTTCTATTTTTTTTTTCTGAATTTCCGAAAAATGATTAAAAATAGAAAATAAATTCTAAAAATTATAAAAAATGGTTTTTATTTATTAAAAATACAAAATAAATTCCTAAAAATTATTTTAAAGTCTAAAAATTAGTTTTTAATTATTTTAAGTATATTTCATAAATATTTAATATTTTTAGAATATAAATGGAATTTAATTTATTTAATTATAATATTAGATAAATTATTTAAAAATGATTTTAATACATGAAAAATCGTTAAAAATAATATTATGGTATAAGAAAATATTTTAAGTTATTTTTAGTTAATTTTAATATTTCTTGATGAATTTCATTAATTAATCAATATTAATGATAATTAGTTTATTTAATAAATATATTAATTAAATTATAGAAAAATAGAATTAATGATTTAAAAATCATATAAAAATGGTTTAAGTGTTATAAAAATATTTTAAGTTATAAAATATAACTTTTGATATTTTATCATGAAAATATTAATATTTATATATTAATAGCAATTATCAGATAAACAATTTAATTGTTTAAAAATTATATAAATATGATTTTAAGGTATTTAAAATACTTTGATATATTATAAATATATTATAATATTATGTGATGATTTTCATTAATATTTGATATTAAATAAATATTAATGATAAAGGAATTATGTGGTATTTAATTCGTATAAATACGATTTTAATGATTAAAATTTTTTGTTAAATGATAATAATTATCTGAAAATTATTATGAGACATGGAAAAATATTTTGACTGATATATTCAAATTATCTTAGATAATGTGTTTAGGTTATTTTAAATACTGTGATGATATTATTCTAACTTAAAATTAAATAATATTAATATTAGATCTTCAGACAAATCTTATTAAATTGCATAGCGGTAATCAACGGTTCATGCAAGTTTTTCCTTAACTCAACTTTGAGTTGTTTATTCAGTTATAATTATGGTTAATCATCTCTGATTGCCATGTCTAAGAATTATTAAATTGCACCCTGTGCGTATGACATGTGTCCAGGTATATTTGTTCATGTTAAATACTTGTTCAATCATAAAAATTTGTTCATGCTAGTTCGCAATTATATTGTTGAATTTAGCCAGCTTATTATTCAAAATCTTTCAATCATGATATATCCTTAAATAAAATTATACTTGCTGGGCAAAATTATGCTCACCCTTGCTATATCATGATAAACATTGCAGATTAAGATGAATACGTCGGATACAAGGAAAGGTCAAAGACAGTTCCAACTTTAATATACCAATTAGATTTGTAACAGTATTATATATTAATGTTATTTTAAGTTAAATAAGTTATGAATTGTGTATTAAGTTAAGGTTACTCGGCCTTGGGAAAAAGTGTGTAAAGTTTACTGTATAAACAATTTATGTTTATATCTTCCTTAATAGTTATAGAATGATTTGTACCAGATTCGTGGTGATTTGGGGCTCTCACAGTATTAGTTGATCAATTTAATCCAGTCAAAATCAAATTAGTAAAACCAAAAAACATATAAATAGTTAAAATAGATTATCATAATAAATCTCATATAAGAAGGAATAAATAATGAAACTCAATTAACCATTAACTGTAAATAAAGTTCAACGTCCCTTTAGAACTGAAAATAAATAAACTAGCTTATCATGCTGATAAAAGAACAAAGAATCTAAGATGTATGTGTCAATGTTGTATATCCAATCCATTTACAATTGAAGGTATTTATAAGTGAAATCCTTGAAACCCTAGAAGAATTCTAATCTTATTCAACTTTTGAAGTCCAGATATAATAACTTAAATCTCTTTGCCGACTTCTGCAATCTAGTTAAAGTAGTTTCCTTACTGATTTTAAATTAAGTTTCCATAGCAGAGTTTAATTTAGTATCCTTTTCCTATTCATATTAAGCTAATACTTAATTTCCATAGAAAAGTCTAACTTGGTATTCACATCGGATTTTAATCCATAATCAGTCTTAATCTTTTTTTTCATATTGTAATTCAATCTCCAAATAATATTATGAATTGAATTCTAAAGCTCCAGTACCTCATATCCAACCCATTTTAAATCCATATTTGAAAATATAAGTTAAATCATATAATCATAGAGTAACACCTCTGCAGAGTGAATGATCGTAGAGTAAAACTATTCTCTCATAATCGTAGAGTGAACCTTGTACTCGCTATTCATAGAGTGACTAGTGGCTAAGCTCAAAGCGTACAATGGAATAACTAGTCGTAAAGTGTTATGTCGCACAGTTAGCAAATCTTCAAACAGAAGGTTGAAATATCGTAGAGTGCCACACTACGAATGTAAAGCATTAGACCAAGCGATCATAGAGTGCCAAACTACAAAGTTTACCCTATTGTCTTCCAACACTATGAACGTAGAGCTGTTTGCACACATCGTAGAGTGCTTCACCCAACAATCGTAAAACACTTCTGTAAAATAACTGTAAACTAAACATTATAACACATATCTACAAAATCATATCAAATTCTTCCTAAAATCAATAAACACCTTAACAAGCTCCTTTAATCAGGAAACATTCAATAAAACTAAACATAAAGGAATCAAAAAGATCAAACATTTTACACCTATCATAACATCAGGAGAGTTAAAAGTCTAATACCTCACTAATATCAATTTCTTGATGATTAGTGGTGATGTCTGCAAAAAATTCCATAGCCAATGGACAAAGATCGGCCACTTGAGATCCTTCATCACCACTTAATTCATAATCTTAATTATTATATGAATCATTCCATGCCCCTCAGCTGCTAGACCTTTCTCCTTTTTCTTGTACTTCTTGTATCCTCTAAAATCTTTCTTTGATGTTGACTCCTTCTTCGTGTCTTTCATTAGCTCCTCTCTAAGTGGTTTGTCGCATTCAAAAATATAATGACTTGAGTTTTTGCAGTTATAACACATATCCTTTAAAGAGACTTTTCATTGTTGTTGTCATTGTTATATCTTCTAGTGTTGCTTCTGCCTTTCCTCATAAACATTTTCGACTTTCTGGCTAGTAGGCAATGTCTTCATCATCATTATTGACATCAAATCATCTTCCATGAGAGCTTTGAAAAATTCTTCTACAGCTTATAGGTCATGAGATTCCCATAGAGCTTTTGCATTGTCATCTCATACAGATTCTTTGATTCCCTTATAGTAGTGGCTTTAGCATCCCATTTTGCTTGATAGAGCTCTCATAAACTTGATATTAAGATACTTGTTGAGATAGACCTTTCCAAATGCTCTGAGGGAATTAAACAAAATATTGAATCTTTCATAAATGGCAGTAATGTCTTCTCCATGATTATGGAAAAACATTTCATATTGTTTAGTTAGTAGGGATTACTAGTTTTCACGAACTTCTTTAGTGCATTTATGGATGACAAGAAGGGATTCCCATACTTCTTGGGCAGTTTTATAGTTTATCACATTCTCAAACACTTCATCTTTAAGAGCCATGAATATAATGTTCTTAGCTCTTCTGTCCAGAGTTACAAGCTTTTTCTCGATCTCGGTTTATTTTACTTTTTGCTTGACTACTACTATGTTTGGATCATCAGAAGTATGAGTTAGTTTTGTTGGAACGTATAGACCATTTAACACAGCATCAAGTAGCTCGTCATCAATAGCATCTATGACACCCCCAAATTCGAGTACTTACAACCCGTACTTAATGATTAACGATAACATTAATATAACCTGTTTAACATATAATATACTTGGAAATATTACATCAGAGTTTTCTACCCAAGTACGATAACCTTTAAATACCCTATTACATGATAGATTTTGTATTAATACTATAAAACATCTAATTATTACAAATAGCATCCTCCAATTACTCATTCAAATTCTCATTTCCCTTGCATTTGCCAGATCCTTCTACGTGCTCAAATTTCACTAAAAACATTTAATTTGAAAGAAAGAATGAGCATTTGATTGCTCAACAAGTAATATCATGCAATAAACAATATATGAAAGAGTTAAATGTTTTCTTTTAGAATACTTCTACAACAGATCAATAATTATGAAGCTATGGAAACAATTTCTCGAATATCATATCAAGTCGCTTATATTTTTCAAATGGTGTAGTAACTATAGACGTCGGGCGGTCAAAAGACCTTGAACTTTATTTTTCTTGATATAAATAGGTATAACACTAATTCAACTATTTAACCATCTTGACTCCCGGGAACAGTGGGTGATCAGCCTTTTATGCCCTGCATTGATCAACACTACTTGCTTGTTTTAATTCCCTTTTCGGCATAATAAAAATATTCCCAAATAAGGGATGTTCATACTCAGCCTTGAATCCCAAACCAAAACAATTTTGGTTGGACAGATCTATCTAATATTAATAATATTTCAATACTTGCAATAAATTATAATTATTGAGTAAATAGAAGAATTTTGAACAATCAATAGAATTGCACCAATTAAGAAACTTGTGCAAACATATCAATATAGATAATTCGCACAACATAGAATCTGTGTAAGTTAAGATATATCTGTTAAACATAAACCAAATTAGAATACTTGCTCAGAAATAAATAAATTTAGAATTTTTGAACTAATATAAAGAATTTGCATACGATCGTCGAATTGTACAAGTTAAAGAACTTGTACAAGCATACAAATATAAATAACCTTTGTAGTTTTAAATACTACACAAGTTAGGACATTTGCTCATACAAAATATAGAAAGTTTATGGATAATATATTTGCTCAATAAAAGAGTATAGTTAAGATACTTGCTCACACTTAATTTAAAAAGTTATAGAGAAGATACTAGTTAAAGTACAACAATTTATACAAGTGATGACACTTGCATAACAAAACTTAATACATAAAGAGTAGAACAATTTTGATTATATATGAATCATATGATAACCATATTGAGATACTTGTAATCAAAGAATAGATTGAATAAAGTTCAAGAACTTGCTTGTAAAAAATTTAGGAAGTTATAGATAAGATATTTTCTTGCAAAGATCCATTGCATAAAGTAAATCCAAAGGTTAAGATACTTACCTTTTGCTGTGATGCCCCCAAAAATAGGTATACATCACCCATCTTGAGTTGCCAGATACATGGTACAGAACTCAAATATAACTTAATAATACAACTGTCGTGTACAATACGACAAAACATAAATTGTGAGTTTGAATACAAATATTGTCTACTAGAGAGTATACAAACTCAAAAGGAGTCCTAATTACAATTATTATCACACTATTTCACAGAATAGTGAGGACTACTAATGCACCATGTAGGACCATCACTCCCTTACCCGACTCGTTCCAGCTATATTCTCATTTCCTGAAGTGAACATTGAAAGAAAGGGTGAGCTCAACTAGCCCAGTAGGAAATATTATGACTAAGATAATGCAGAATAAATTATCATTAGCCTTAAACAGTGTTAAACTGATACAATATAACAAACATCAAGTTTAACTGCATCGGAACAAGCATCCATTAAAAGAGTCAAGTAAAGAATAAAATCTAATATCTTTTATGATTTAAAAGGTTTTTCATCACTTTTATCGCTGGGACTCAGCTTAATAAATAATCCACATCATCGAATCACCCCTGCACTACGGCCAAGGATATTCTTTAGTATCATGAACATAATTATCCATGCACTACGGGCCAAGAATATTTGTGTATTCATTAATGGTCATGATCATGCCAACAACTGTCCATCAATGCACTATGGGCCAATGAGGACTTTTACAACATAATTTGTAACATTATGGTCATGATTACACCGAATAATCCCATGTCATAATCATACCCAGTCCATCTATGCACTACAGGCCACAGATTACTTTCAAAAAATATATAAATATGAGGATAATGACAATGATATAAGAATTCAATAAAACAAGTTCAAGAATTAATTTGTCCAAGAACCAATAACGTCTAAAGTGTCAACATGATACTGCTTTGTAGAGTAAAATTCAAGAATGCTCAAAAAAATATTTCCATGAAAAGATACTTGATTAAGCGCAATTATCAAGGATATTCCACTAATTTCATGGAGTATAGAAGTAAAAATTTTTACCAACTAAGTATAAATAAGAATGGAATAACAAAAGAAATCACTATGCATGTGGTACTTCGCATAGACATGTTATTCCAACAGAATACTAAATAACGGAACCAGATCAGGTGAAATTCGCACCGACAGGATGTTCCAATATAATAATAAAGAATGGAATAACAACATAAATCATCATGCATGCGGTACTTCGCATAGACAGGTTATTCCAATAGAATACTAAATAACGGAACCAGGTTAGGCGAAATTCGCACCGACAGGATGTTGCAATAGAATAATAAAGAATGGAATAACAACAAAAATCACCATGCATGCGGTACTTCGCATAGATAGGTTATTCCAATAGACTACTAATAAAGACGGAATCAGGTCCAGCGTAACACGTACAGACAGGATATTCTAACAGAATAATAATAAAGACGGAACCAGGTCCGGCGTAAAATGCACAGACAAGATATTCCAACATAATAATAAAGACAGAATCAGGTCCGGTGTAAAACGCACATACATGATATTCCAACAAAATATTAAAGACGGAATAATAGAAGAATGTCACCAAGTATACGGTAGCCCGCATATACAGGTTATTCCAACAGAATAATAAAGAATGGAATAACATAAGTTCTCGTCATGAATATAAAAGAAATAATACCCCTTACCGTAAAAGAAACTGGATATAAGAGTAGAAAAGTAGCAGAATACTTTTCTTCTTCTTTCTCTTTTTAATTTTCTCTCTCTAGAGTTTAAGTTAATTCGTAAGAAATAATGAAGGAATGAGCTTCTATTTATAGGAGAATGGAAAGGATACTATGCAATAAAATATTCTAATAAAATAAAAACTTTTAAATAATATATATATATATATATATATATATATATATATATATATATATATATATATATATATATATACAACGTGTCACCTGATAACTCACGGGTTGTCACCCCCGTGAGTATCCTCCCTGCCAAAGCTCAAATTATAACCTGTGTATATATATATATATATATATATATAATAATAATAATAATAATAATAATAATAATAACCACACTTGAACTTCCTGCCAAACTTTTTCAACTCAATTCATATATTTTTATATATAACCCGTGTATAACCCCCCCTAATCCGTGAATTCCAGAATTCACGTGAATCCTATATATATATATTGAATAACTTTCTATCGATTATTTTGAAAAATAGGTAAATGGGGGTCCATAAATTCAACAAATACTGTAGCAATAATTGAACAAAACTGAGTGACTTCTCACATAAGCATTAATAATCAATACCATGTACTACTATGCAACCATGCGTATTACTGTACTTTTAACACTGGGTGTTTCAACAGTTAACGGTAAAACTTCCGCCGTTATTTTCATAAAGTATTTTTGTCGTTTTCTCAATCTGACAATAATTCTGTTGCGGGGTCTACCAATGATTATGCCGTTATACGAACATTCCTTGTTAAAATGAATATTCCCCGACCAATTGAATATTATATAACAACTTGCGTACTTTGCAAAATTTATAAATATTACCCACAATTATAACATTATATCAAATTCATTCCATAATATTCAAAAATAATATTTATAGAAAATTCATCTTTATTCAAAAAGTTGGGGTCTTACAACCTCCCCTTCTTATGAAATTTTTCCCTCAAAATTAGGGTACGTACCTTGTATGTCGAAGAGGTAAGGATACCTTAATTTCATTTCAGATTCTAACTCCCAGGTCATTTCCTCGACATTGTGGTTTCTCCACAAAACTTTGACATGAGGTATAACCTTGGAGCGTAGAATATGTTCCTTCTTTACCATGATTTGAACAGGAACCTCTTCATACGTTAAATCTTCCCCTATTTCATCCGATTCTAACTCAATAATATGGTTCGGGTCTTCCACATATTTACGTAACATGGATATGTGAAAAACGTTTTGAACACGAGACATACTTGACGCTAAGAGAGTCTATAGGCCACAGTTCCTACTCGATCAATGATTAAAAATGGGTTGATTAATCGAGGATTGAGCTTTCCTCTCTTTCCAAATCTTGTAACTCCTTTCAATGGAGCAACACGTAATAACACATGATCTCTTATATCGAATTCCACGTCCTTTCGATGAAGATCAGCATAACTCTTTTGTTGATCTTGTGAGGTTTTTATACGTTGTCGGATCGTTTGAATTTTTTCCATAGTCATACGTACCAAATCCGGTCCCAACAACGTTGCTTTACCCACCTCATCCCAACATACTAGAGAACAACACTTTCTTCCATACAACGCTTCGAATGGAGCCATGCCAATACTTGTTTGATAACTGTTGTTGTAGGAAAACTCCACCAATGGTAAGAACTTGTTCTAACTTCCCTTGAAGTCAAAGACACAGAGTCTTAATAGATCTTCAAGAGTTTGAATAGTCCTCTCCGACTACCTGTCCATCTGAGGATGATATGCCGAACTAAATCGTAAATCTATGCCCATAGCTTTTTGCAAACTAACCCAAAATCTTGAAGTGAATCTTGGGTCTCGATCAGAAACTATGGATACTGGCATACCATGTAATCTTACAACCTCGTTTAAGTACATACGAGCCAGACATTCAAGTGTATACGTTTCTCGTATCGGTAAGAAATGAGAAGACTTGGTCAATCTATCAATAATGACCCAAATCGCATCTATGCCTTGAGAAACTTTGGGAAGACCGGTAACGAAATCCATAGTCATGTGCTCCCACTTCCATCCTGGAATTTCAAGTGGTTGCAATGGACCTTTTGGTACTTGATGCTCCGCCTTGACTCGTTGACACGTTAGACACCTTGAGATAAACAGCGCTATCTCTCTCTTCATATTGCTCCACCAAAATGTATAACGAATATCATGATACATTTTGGTACTCCCAGGATGGATTGCAAACGGTGTGTTATGAGCCTCCATCATGATTTTATACTTTAAATCTGGGTCATTAGAAACACAAAATCCGAAGTTGACTCGAAGTATTCCTTCTTCATCGATTCTTGATTCCGGCATAGCACCTTCTTGCACTTTCTTCCTCATACGCATCAGCTCCAGGTCTGCAGCTTGAGCAACTTTAACTTTATCAATTAAAGTTGGTTCTACTCGTATATTCGCCATCATCACATGGGTCCCTAGTGTCTTTAACTCTATGTCCATCCTTTTCAAGTCACACAAAATGGGCCTTTGCATTGACAATATCGCATTCGCACTTGCATATGATCTTCTACTCAATGCGTCAGCTACCACGTTCGCTTTTCCAGGATGGTATTGGATGGTATGATCATAATCTTTCAACAGTTCAAGCCAACGTCGTTGTCGAATATTGAGTTCCTTTTGAGTGAAGAAATATTTGAGGCTTTTATGATCCGCAAAGATCTCCACTTTCTCCCCATACAAATAACGCCTCCAAATCTTTAGTGCGAAGACAACAACTGCCAACACTAGATCGTGAGTAGGATAATTCCTCTCATATTCTTTGAGTTTTCGTGAGGCATAGGCTATGAATTTCCCATGTTGCATGAGAACACATCCTAACCCTTTTCCCAAAGCATAACTGTAGATGACAAATCCCTCCGAACTAGATGGTATTGTCAGAACAGGTGCTAAAATGAGTCTCCTCTCGAGTTCTTGAAAACTCTTCTCACATTTCTCGTTCCAACCGAACTTTATATATTTCCGAGTCAGCCGAGTTAGTGGAGTAGCAATTCGAGAAAACCTGTGACGCCCCCAAAATTAGTTATACATCACCCATCTTGGGTCGTCAGATACATGGTACATAATTCAAATACAACTTACTAATACAACTGTCGTGTACAATACGACAAAATATAACTGTGAGTTTGAATACAATTATTGTCTACTAGAGATTATACAAACTCAAAAAGAGTCCTCATTACAATTATTAATACACTATTTCTTAGAATAGTGAGGACTACTAATGCTATCCTCTGGACCGTCACTCTGTTCCCCGACCAGTCCCTGCTATGTTCTCATTTCCTGAAGAGAACAGTGAAAGAAAGGGTGAGCTCAACTAGCCCAGTAAGAAATATTATGACTAAGATAATGCAGAATAAATTATCATTAGCCTCCAACAATGTTAAACTGATAAAATACAATAGACATCAAGTTTAACTGCAGCGGAACAAGCAATCCATTAAAAGAGTCAAGTAGAGAATTGAATCTACTATCTTTTATTATTTAAAAAGTTTTTCATCACTTTTATCGCTGAAACTCAGCTCAATAAATAATCCACATCATCGAATCATCCCTGCACTACAGGCTAAGGATATTCTTTATTATCACGACCACGAATTATCCATGCACTACAGGCCAAAGATAATCGTGTTTTCATCAACGGTCCTGATCATGCCATAAAACAATTCATCTTTTCACTACGGCCAAAGAGAATCCATAGCCATAATCATACAAAAAACTGTCCATCAATGCACTACGGGCCAATGAGGACTTTTTCCACATCATTTGTAATATTACGGTCATGATTATACCGAATAATCCCTGGTCATAATCATACCAAGTCCATCTATGCACTACAGGTCACAGATGACTTTCAACATAACATAAACATGAGGATGATGACAATGATATAAGAATTCAATAAAACAAGTTCAAGAATTAATTTGTCCAGGAACCAATAACGTCCAAATTGTCAACATGATACTGCTTTGTAGAGTAAACTTCAAGAAGGTTCAGAAGAATATTTCCACAAAAAGATACTGGATGAAGCGCAAATATCAAGGATATTCTACTAATTTCATGGAGTATAGAAGTCAAAACTATAACCAACTGAGTATAATAAAGAATGGAAAAACAAAAGAAATCACCATGCATGCGGTACTTCGCATCGACAGGTTATTCCAACAGAATAATAATAACGGAACCAGGTCAGGCAAAATTTGCACCGACAGGATGTTCCAACAGAATAATAAAGACGGAACTAGGTCCGGTGTAAAACACACAGACAGGATGTTCTAACGGAATAATAATAAAGACGGAACCAGGTCCGGTGTAAAACACACAGATAGGATGTTCCAACGGAATAATAATAAAGACGGAACCAGGTCCGGTGTAAAACACATAGACAGGATATTTCGACAGAATAATAAAGACAGAATAATAGAAGAATGTCACCAAGTATAGGGTAGACCACGTATACAGGTTATTCCAACAGAATAATATGAAATGGAATAACATAAGTTCTCTTCTTGAATACAAAAGAATAATATCCCTTACCGTAACAGAAACTGGATATAGAAGTAGAGAAGTAGTGAAGTAGCAGAATACTCTTCTTCTTTCTCTCTATAATTTTCTCTCTATAGCTTCTCTCTATAATTTCTCCCTCTAGAGTTTCAATGAATTCGTAAGAAAATAATGAAGGAATGAGCTTCTATTTATAGGAAAATGGAATGCATAGTAACTAATCCATGAACGGTCCAGATTGATTTACTTTAATCTGACGATCCATATTTAAAGAAAAATCTTTTAAATAAAATTTAATATATATAATTTATATAAAAACATTTTACTATGAAAACACTATGCAAAACTATGCAACACTATGCATAATAAAATATAATATATTCTATTTATATAATAACTTTAATAAAGTATTCTGTTTTATATAAAAAGATGTTTTTGTTTTATTACGTTAATAATACGAATAAAACAAAACGTCATCATCACTATAATAATTCATATTATTAATCGACAATAATTAAACCAAACTGAGCGACTTCTCACATAAATATCAATAATAAATACCGTGTGCTACTATGCAACAACGCGTATTACTGTACTTTTACTACCCAGTAGTTCAACAGTATCAACGGTAAAACTTCTGCCGTTATTTTCAATAAAATATTTTTGTCGTTTTCTCAATCCGACAATAATTCCGTTGTGGGGTCCACCAATAATTGTATCGTCGTACGAATATTTTCCGACACAAAGAATATTCCCTGACCAATCGAATATAATATAACAACTTGCATACTTTGCAAAATTTATAAATACTACCCACAACTATAATATTATCTCAAATTCACACCATAATATTAAAAAATTATTTCGAGAAAAATTAATTCTTTATTCATAAAATCTGGGGTTTCACAAAACCCTTCTACGAATCTCCGATAATAACCAGCTAAGCCGAGAAAGCTACGTACTTCGGTCACTAATTTAGGTTCCTCCCTGCTTTGAATAGCTTCAATCTTTGCTGGGTCAACAAATATACCATGACTTGATACCACGTGCCCAAGGAATGCTACTTCCTCAAGCCAGAACTCGCATTTCTTCAACTTGGCATAAAGCTTGTATTCACAAAGCTTTTGGAGTATCAGCCTCAAGTATTGCTCATGATCTTCACGGCTTTTGTAATAAATAAGGATGTCATTAATAAAGACGACCACAAAGTGATCCAAATATTCCTTGAATACTTGGTTCATCATATCCATGAAGGCAGCAGGAGCATTAGTCAATCTAAAAAACATGACTAGGAATTTATAATGTCCGTACCTAGTTCTGAAAGCCGTCTTTGGAATGTCATCGGTTCTAATCTTCATTTGATGATATCCAAAACGAAGATCAATCTTTGAAAAGAATTTGGCTCCTTGCAACTGGTCAAACAGGTCATCAATACGTGGAAATGGGTACCTATTTTTGATGGTGACATGATTCAACTCCCAATAATCAATACAAAGTCGCATACTCCCATCTATCTTTTTCACAAATAGAAGAAGAGCACCCCAAGGAGAAGTACTAGGACGAATGAAATCGATGTCTAACAATTCCTGTAGTTGGGTCTTTAACTCCTGAAGTTCAATAAGAGCAATTCGATATGGGGCTTTGGAAATAGGTTTTGTACCAGGTTCAAGGTCGATACAAAATTTAATTTCACGCTCCGGGGTAGGTCAAGAAGTTCTTCAGGGAATACGTCAGAAAATTCATTAACAATAGAAATATCATTCAAAACCGACGTATTTTTGTTTAGATCCGTGACATGAGCTAAGAAAGCTTGTCATCAGTTTTTCAATAAACGAATAGCTTTATGGCTTGAGATTGTAATAACCCGATTTTTTTTTTCTATATAAATAAATCATAAATTTTAGGTATATTTTTTTTTATTAAAATAAATATGAATGATATGTGCCAAGGTAATTTGTAATTATAATTATATGTGTGATAAATAAAATTTATTTATTACATTAATAATTGTAAATAAATTTATTTTAGAAATATTGGTTATTATAAATGATATTCTTATAGTAATTAATTCTATATTAGAAATGTTTTATTAATTATTTTTCCATGAAATTATATGTTTATATTATTTAAATAATATATGAAATGATTTTTGAATAATTATAATAATTATTTTATTATAAGGATTTTATTCAGGTTATTAAGTTAATCATTTTAACTTAATTATAAGGTTAATTATGGCGGATAAAATCAGATATAGAATCCAAACCCTAATTTTGGGTTTTGATCAAGGAATGATAATAATATTATAATATTATAATATTTTGATTTTTCAGTGCTATAAATATGTACTGTAAAAATTATACTGTTGATGGATGGTCAATTATGGTATATTGATCAAACCCTAGCATTAATTCACTACAAAAATAAAGGTCATTGTCGACGGCCACTGCCGTCGCCAATGACTCTCTTGCCGTCGGCAATGATGTCATTGGCGACGGCAGTTTCCGTCGCCCCTCCCGTCGCCCAGGAGGTCGTCGCCCCTGGCTCCCGTCGCTCGCCGTCGGGAAGGTGGTCATTGCCGACGGGGTCATTGCCGACGGCTCGCCGTCATAAATGAGTCATTGCCGACGGCCATAACGACGGATGTGTTGTCGCCACTAATCATTATTGAGTTTTAATTTAATAGTCATTGCCGACGGGCTGCCGTCGCCAATGAGTGTCTAGTCCCGTCGCCAATGACCTTCAGGTCATTGCCGACGGCCCCCCCCGTCACCAATGACCCCGTCACCAATGACCTGCTGGAAAAAAAATTAAAAATTACAAAATTCCCCTGTTCATTTACATATATATAATTGTACCTGTTAAAACTTAAAGAAAAACAAATAAAGACAATGCACGCATATCTTTACCATCAACAATCAATATAGTTAGATACAAAAGTCTAGTCTGTATAACTCAAAAGGTATATAAATACATACATAAAAGTCAAAATATAAACAAAAACTAAGTACAGCCCAAGATCAGGAATGTCAGTGCCATCATCACCGCCATCTATCGTACAATCGCCGGTCCCATCGTCTGTCCCACCTCCGGTCCCACCCTCTATTGTCTCATCAGCTCGGCAGTCATCACCATCTCCGCCACGGGCATTGCCTGTGCCGCAGCCTCCACCCCCATGAGTCTCCTCAACAAGACCCTACAAAAGTAAAATATTAAAAACGAAGTCAAAAACTAAGCATATTTAAATTTTTTTAGTTTGTTTTCTACAAGTGTGGCAAACATGCTGATAACTCGGCATCCGTATATCGGAATCGAGTCTCGTAAGTTACAACACGTGTCTAATATCTATGCGGTGCTACATGTGTGTTTGCGTGTTATTCGAACGACCGAGGCAGGTTTTGGTCTCTTTTTCGGCTTTTTGCCTAACTGTTGGTTCATCGGGCAAACGGGCTAATAACTCGGTATCCGTATATTGGAATCGAGTCCCGTAAGTTGCAACACGTGCCTAATGCCTATGCAGTTCTATATGTATATTTGCGTGTCATTCGGACGATCGAGGCGGGTTTTGGTCTCTTTTTTAGCTTTTTGCTTAACTGTTGGTTCATTGGGCAAACGGGCTGAGAACTCGGCATCCGTAAATCAGAATCGAGTTCCGTAAGTTGAAACACGTGTCTAATGCCTATGAAGTTCTACGTGTGTATTTGCGTGTCGTGCGGACGACCGAGGCGGGTTTTGGTCTCTTTTTCGGCTTTTTACCTAACTATCGGTGAGTTTTGCAATTTGGACGATAACACAATCTCCGTATGTCAGAATCGAGTCCCGTAAGTTGCAACACGTGTCTAATGCCAATGCAGTGCTACATGTGTGTTTGTGTGTCGTTCGGACGACCGAGGCGGGTTTTGGTCTCTTTTTCGGCTTTTTGCCTAACTATTGGCGAGTTATGCAATTTGGGCGATAACTCGATCTCCGTATGTCAGAATCGAGTCCTGTAAGTTGCAACACGTTTCTAATGCCTATACGGTGCTACATGTGTGTTTGCATGTCATTCGGACGACCGATGTGGGTTTTGGTCTCTTTTTCGGCTTTTTGCCTAACTGTTGGCGAGTTTTGCAATTTAGGTGATAACTCTATCTCCGTATGTCAGAATCGAGTTCCGTAAGTTGCAACACGTGTCTAATGCCTATACGGTGCTACATGTGTGTTTATGTGTCGCTCGGACGACCGAGACGGGTTTTGGTCTCTTTTTTGGCTTTTTGCCTAACTGTTGGCGAATTTTACAATTTGGGCGATAACTCGATCTCCGTATGTCGGAATCGAGTTCCGTAAGTTGTAACATTTGTCTAATGCCTATGCGGTGCTACATGTGTGTTTGCGTGTCATTCGGATGACCGAGACAGGTTTTGGTCTCTTTTTCGGCTTTTTGCCTAACTGTTGGTGAGTTTTACAATTTGGGCGATAACTTGATCTCTGTATGTCAGAATCGAGTCCCGTAAGTTTCAACATGTGTCTAATGCCTATACGGTGCTACATGTGTGTTTCCATGTCGTTCAGACGACCGAGGCGGATTTGGGTCTCTTTTTCGGCTTTTTACCTAACTCTTGGCGAGTTATGTAATTTGGGCGATAACTCGATCTCCGTTTGTCAGAATCGAGTCCTGTAAGTTGTAACACATGTCTAATGCCTATGCGGTGCTACATGTGTGTTTGCATGTCATTCGGAAGACCGAGGCGGGTTTTGGTCTCTTTTTCGGCTTTTTGCCTAACTGTTGACGAGTTTTACAATTTAGGCGATAACTCTATCTCCGTATGTCAGAATCGAGTCCCGTAAGTTGCAATACATGTCTAATACCTATACGGTGCTATATTTTTGTTTACGTGTCGCTCGGACGATCGAGGCGGTTTTTGATCTCTTTTTTGGCTTTTTGCCTAACTCTTGACGAGTTTTGCAATTTGGGCGATAACTCGATCTCCGTATGTCAGAATCAAGTTCCGTAAGTTGCAACACGTGTCTAATGCCTATGCGGTGCTACATGTGTGTTTGCATGACGTTCGAACGACCGAGGCGGGTTTTGGTCTCTTTTTCGGCTTTTTGCCTAACTGTTGGCGAGTTTTGCAATTTAGGCGATAACTCTATCTCCGTATGTCGGAATCGAGTCCCGTAAGTTGCAACACGTGTCTAATACCTATACGGTGCTACATGTGTGTTTGCGTGTTGCTCGGACGACCGAGGCGAGTTTTGGTCTCTTTTTCGGCTTTTTGCCTAACTGTTGGCGAGTTTTGTAATGTGGTCGATAACTCGATCTCCGTATGTCAGAATCGAGTTCCGTAAGTTGCAACACGTATCTAATGCCTATGCGGTGCTACATGTGTGTTTTCGTGTCATTCGGATGACCGAGGCAGGTTTTGGTCTCTTTTTCGGCTTCTTGCTTAACTGTTGGTGAGTTTTGCAATTTGGGCGATAACTCGATCTCCGTATGTCGGAATCGATTCCCGTAAGTTGCAACACGTGCCTACTGCCTATGTGGTGCTACATATGTGTTTCCGTGCCTAAGTTTAGTAAGTTTAATGGAAGTTGGGGTTTTATCTTAAGTTTATCTAAGCAATACAATTACAAATTACATAAATTAAATATGGAAATACAGAATTTAATTGTTTTTACCTGTCGAATATGTGGTGGAAAGATGTTGGCCAAGACAACCGCACACACGCGGATGGCCTCCTCCCGTACTACATGACATATAAGTGGCGCCTGGGGGGGATTCCCTAGCAAGCCACCTGCTAGTCCCCGCGGAGACCTACATCGATCACCTATGTAGTGAAATACATCAATATTTATATAAACAAATATAATTACAATACAATATAAAATAAAAAATAATAAGAAGTATCCCAATAAAATATGTAATTATACCTAACAATCTGGCCTGATCATCACACGTAGAATCGCCACGGCCCCCATGACCTGCACGCCCACCACGATCGCGGTGTGGTGTGCGCGCCATATGTATGTATACCACCGAAACTAAAAAAAATACTATATTGATACAACTAAAAGAATGCAACATACAGTAAAAGAGGGATAACATAGAGGATAACATACAGATACAGATAAAAGAAGATAACATATACTGTCAAATCATATGTATGTATACATACGTAAATACTATATTTGTGAACAGTAACAAAGAGGATAACATATAGATACAATTAAAAGAATGCAACATAAATAGTAACCTAAAAGGATACAACATAAATAGATGTAATAAAAGCTACACAGACTCTTCATAATTTGCCCTAAAATACTAGTTACAGAAAATTATACGATTACTTTTGTTTGTAAAAATGATAGATGTAATAAAATTATACATTAAGTGTGATAGTAATGGTTTAAACGATACAGTGGGCAAATTTTATTTATCTGTACCTCAATTCTTTCTATATATATCAACTCTAGTAGGTTTTCTTATATGAAAGTTTCATAAATAGTAAACTCTGACTTTCTCACAATGTCTTCTGTTGAGTCCAATTGCAAACATAGGAATTTTCCCAATACTCCAAACACATTTCTTCTTACAAAACGATTTACCACATAAATTACTACCTCAATTAATCATAGGCAGGAATAGGGATGGATCCACGACAGACAATCAAAGATTTGCTAGCTTTCTTTCTTTATAAACAGAGACAAATATATATATAGTTGGATCTAACTCATAGCAGGAGCAGGAGGATCCTAATTAGCTTCTTTATATGATTTTAGTGTAAATTTTTGTAAATTAAGGCAACTTAGGTTCCAAACCTCCTTTAAGAGCCAAGACAAACATTACTTACCGTTTCTATTTGGTTGAACCAATATCTTTTGATTGATGTTGCTCCGCGTACTTGTTATTTAGATATATTTTTCATAACATCTATTAATTTGTTCTTGATTACTATGATTAGATATTAATATCATTCATACCTAATTAGTCTAACAACATGTTGAGATTGGACTTCATATGATTAGATTGAATGTTAAGCTTCTTTATTATCAAAAAAACTCATATTTTAATAGCTCAAGTACACATAATGTCTCATATAGTTTTGAATTTTTGTATAAAAATTAAAATGGGTTTAGAATGTACAAGGCACAGTCTAAGCTCAAACCAATTTCATCTCAACCTTATTCTTTATGAACTCAAGCTTAACCCAAGGCTTGAAAGCTACTAGTGATAACAAAAAACTTAAACCCCAAAGAATAAATAATAGAAATAAACTTAACCCAAGGCTTGAAAGCTACTGCAATATATATACATACACTACAGTATAATTTTCATGTAAACTTGCAAATATTTGAAATTGCAATAAGGTCTTGTACACTGCAAATACACTGTAATATTCTAACTTAAAATTTTTATGTAAACTAACAAACATTTGAAATAGTAATACACTACAATGCAATTGATATTTGGGGAAAATATAGTGAAATTGTAGAGGAAGGGATTATTAAGTTATATTTGGGGGGAAATTGAAATTGGGAAGACATTACCTTGCTCAGTCGAGAGATGACGACGGGAAGAGAGGTGGCGATGGCAAGAGAGGACCAGTGGAAGACGGGAAAGAGCAGCCGGCGACGGCGCGAGGAAGGAGAAGGAGAAAATGAACAGCAGAAATGAAAAAAATCTCAGTTACCGAAAGTAAATAAAACCTCATTCTCGACGGCACTCAATACCGACGGCAAAGGCCGTCGCCTATGCCCTTTTCCCACCGCGCCAAAAAAGTCCCACCAAATTTAGGCCCGGGAAGGGTCATTGGCAACGGGACTCATTAGCGACGGCTATGCCGTCGGCAATGAGGTCATTGGCGACGGGGATACGGCCGTCGCTAATGAGGCCCGTCACCAATGACCTGTTTTCTTGTAGTGATTGATTTTACCCTATTTATCAATTTAAATGGGAGATTTAAGATTATTAAATATCTGTGTTATATGATATATGTTTACGTATTACTTCATGGAGCGCTAATTAGGAAAAACCCTAATTTTGTCGCGAAACCCTAATTGCGAAATCGAAACCCTAATCGATATTTCTTTGAACCCTAATTGCTAATTTTAAGCACTAATCATAAATAAAGAATTTAATTTATGCCAAGAACCCTAATTTAATTAATAGAAACTCTAATTATATATTTTAGTAGCCCTAATTATTAAAAATTATAAACACTAATTGCCAAATTGGCAAGGGTAATTATGATTAGGGGTACTAAACCCTAATGTGCATGTATAATTTAATTATTAACCTAATCTAGTTAACAAACCTTAAATTTTAAAAAAAGTTTAGAAACTAAAATTTTAGTTTATAACTTTTTTTTTACCCTAGTTGCTAAATTTTATTTTTGCTAAGTGCTAAACCTTAGGGTTAAACCCTAAGGGTTTGCAAATGACAAGAATGTCATTTAATTGATTTATCAAAAGACCCTTTTGCCCTTTTGTGCATTAAAGAGGCTAAGGTGTAGGTTTTGACATTTAGGTTGAGTTGTTAACCAACTATTACTAACCCCAACAACTACATGCACGAATTTTCCAGCAAATCAGTCACTTTTCCAGCCATACAGGCATCTAGCTTAATATATATATATATATATATTAGAGAGAGAAAATGTTGCTTTATTGCTCATTTATATCACAATAACCATCTAAGTCACACTCTCTCTTAAACCAACGAAATACTTTGCTAAAATCAATCAAGAACCGAGCCCCACTACCATCCCTAACAAATCAGTAGCCTAAGATCAAGATTGTTCAAAGAAAGGTATAAACCCTAGCTTGAAATTTGATCTTTGATCCTTTGTTAAATTTTATGTTTAAGTGTTTAAATATGTTGTATATATTGCTAAACCATGATCTGGGTTGATAGAAAGTAGATCCATAACATCTAGAGGCTCGGATTAGGCATTTTACAAAAACTGAAAAAATAAATTTTTGTCTTCTGACAACGAATGTCAGTCCCTATATCTATATGATCTGTAAAGTTTTTTGTGCTTTGAAAGCTTGTAGTTGTAGTCGTGTATGTGTTCTTTAGTCTGAAAGTGGAATCAGGGTCATGGGATGTGTATATTTTAAGTTATAATCGGTCAAAGACCGTTGACCGACATTGACCGGGCCATTTCTGGGTAGCCCAGAAACCGAGAACAAGCGTCTGACAAGTTCTTGGTGGACTTGGATCTGTCAGGATTATGATGTTTTGAGTTATATGTTGTAATCATGTTGTATTATGTTAGTCTAGCTTCACATAAATTCTTTTATAACCATTAGATATCATATATATTGGATTTGGGTGACTGGTCAAAGTTGGTCAGACGTTCATGAAATCAGTTTTCTGGGTAACACAGAAAACTGATGAGAATGACGACTGACAGACTTTGACCGGATTATATCTTTCTTTTATATTGTTGTTATGATAATATTTGGTGATATATCTGTAGACCTACATGTGTTCTACAACCTGGACCTCTCAAATCACTAAAGAATCACCTAGATCATAAGTTGTGGAAGCCCAAAGTAGGCTACAATAACTGTTCTTTATTTCTGGGTAACCCAGAAATGAAGAACAGCCTCTGACAGCTTGTTCATGTGCCTAGATCTCGCTGGTAATGCGTGTTTTGATGATGTTTATTGTTGGATCGTGTAGTCTGGTATTTATATTACATGATCTGACAAAACAGCAGACCCAAAAACACAACACACACTAAATTAAGCTTGGTCAAAGTGAGCACCTCGTCAACTGCATTGAATTTCTGGGTTGTATGAAGAACATGAAGAAAACATATAGCGACGGTTCTGTCGCTATAGGTGGTCTCTAGCGACAGATAGTAATTATTTTCCGGAAATTAATAAATATATAGAAAAAAATAGTTTTTAATTATTAAAAATATAAAATAAATTATTAAAAATTATTTTAAATTCTGAAAATTAGTTTTTAATTATTTTAAATATATTTCATAAATATTTAATATTTTTGAAATATTAAAAGTATTTAATTTATTTAATTATAATATTAAATAAATTATTTAAAAATGATTTTAATATTTGAAAAATCATTTAAAATTATATTATGTTATAAGAAAATAATTTAAGTTATTTTTGATAACTTTTAATATTATGTGATAATTTTTATTAATAAATTAATATTAATGATACTTAATTTATTTATTAAATGAATTAAATAAATGAATTAAAAATGATTTTATTAAATTAAAAATTATTTTAAATAAGAATAAGGTATTTAAAAATATTTTAAGTTATAAAATATAACTTTTAATAATTAAAGGTAAATTTCATTAATTAATTATTATTAATGATATTAAAGTTATTTAATAATTATATTAAATAGTTTAGTTTAAAAATAATTTTAATATTATAATAATTATTTTAAATGAAAATAAAGTATTTAAAGATATTTTAAGTTATAAACTATAACTTTTAATATTTAAAGGATAATTTCATTAATAATTTAATATTAATGATATATTAATGATATTAAATTTATTTAATAATTATATTAAATAAATAGATTAAAAATGGTTTTATTTATTTAAAAATCATTTAAAAAAGATATAAGTGAATTAAAAATATTTTAAGTTGTAATTAATAACTTTTAATATTTGGATAATGATAAATTAATATTTAAATATTAATGGTAATTATTTAATAATGATTTTCAAATGTTTTAAAAATCATTTAAGGGTAATATAAATGTTTTAAAAATATTTTAAGTTATTATTAATAACTATAATATTTGGCAATGGTTTCATTAATAGTTTATTATTAATTAAATATTAATGATAATAGAATTGTTTAATATTTAAATTATTTAATAATGATTCTGATATTTTAAAAATTATGATAAATGATAATAATTATTTAAAAAATTATTATAAGGTCATGAAAAATGTTATAACTGGTGATTAAGATATCTAAGTGGATATTGTATAACTGTATAGAGTCATAGACTCGATAATTACCCGATAAAGTTGTCGGTAGACCGACATATTTCAGAAATTGATCTGGACTTAGATAGATTGAATTGATAAATGAATTATTTGTGATTCAATGGTGTTAAAATTATGTGACAATGTGATTAGGAATGTGCTTACTGCAATAAGCTGTATTATATGATATGATATATTATTCTAATCAGACAATGATCTATTTAATGATAGGACTTGATAGAAAAGATATATCTAAGTTGTGTAAGCAGTGGACAAGGCAAGTATCTAACCCTTTGCATTTACTTTATGCTAAGGACATGCATAAGATAATATCTGAACTGTTCAAATATTTCAACCTTTGTATATATTTATGCAATGATTCTGTATAAGTAAGCTATTAAGCAGTAATTGTTGTACAATTTCCTTTATCCTGTTATTATTGATCAAGTTATTTATTCTGTTCGTTAATTTCTATAACATGGTTATACATGTTTTCCCACTTGGATAATCATTATATTTTATCACATGTTGATACATACTTATAGTTGTCTAGTATGTATACATTGAAATAAAAGTCGTCTAAGCTATTTGATCCAGCTAGACATAAATTTAAAGTTGTTGTTGAACAAGATAAAACTTTACTGTTATCCAACTGAATTGTTTTGGTTTGGATTCAAGACTGTTATGAACATCCCAATTATGGGAAATTTTTATGCGCTAAGGCGGACAAAGGATGAACGATAATATCATTCTAGCAATGTAGTATTGATCAATACAGGGTACAACGGGGCTGATCACCCTCCGTGCCCGTAAGCAATGCTGTTTTAAAGATGAATTTCTGTTTAACCTTTTCAAAAATAGAAAATAATGTTCATAGTCTGTCAACTGATTCTCATTTATAGTCAATACGTAGTTTCAAAAATTTGAAATCTAAATGACATGTTGTTGATTATTGGTTCAGCTTACTTCACAACTGTTGATCCGTTATAGAAGTATCTTTCAAAGAAAACATTTAATCCTTTCAGTTAACTATTATTGTTGCTATTACTTGCTGGGCACTCGAATGCTCATTCTTGCTTAATTTTAAATGTTTTCAGCTAAGTGTGAACAACCCGAAGGATCTGCCAAGAACAAGGGGAAAAGGAAAGTTACTGACTAAATATTTAAGTTATTCTATGTAATAGTCTGACTTTATGATAAGGATAATAAATATTATTATTATTATCATGTAACGAATGTTTAAAGGTTTCGTACTTGGGAACTAAACTCTGATAATATATAAATTAAGTTTGAAAATATATATTATTGTTATTACTATTAGTATTAGTCCGCTCATAAAAATGGTATCGTGAAGCACCGAGTTCGGGTTTCAAGTACCTGATTCGGGGGCGTCACAGAGACGAAAATGATTTATTTTAATAGTTTGGTGACTTGAATTCGCATAACAGATTGGTTAGGAATATGAAAGCTAACAATCTTACGAAAATAATTAATTTTTGCATGATGAGTAGTTAACTAATCAATCCCTAGAATTACATCAAATGCAAGTATATTTAATGAAATAAGATCGACAAGTAATGTGAGGGTACCGATTTGAACCAAACAAGACTTATAAATAGTGGATACAATGAAGGTTTCTCCCAACGGAGTTTCAACAGATAAGTCAAAGTTTAATTTCTTCGGAGTCAAATTTAAACGTTGAGCGCAAGTAGGAGAAATAAAAGAATGGGTAGAACAGGTATAAAATAAGGTATAGACTTCTCTAGAGTTTATGATAAGCTTACCCGTGATGACCTCATTTGGGATCCTTGCTTTTTGGGAGGTCACTACAAACGCTCTCCCTTGCACTACCGACTTTGACTTTTCTGGGACGGCCTTTGGTGCCTCCATCCTGGCTGAACTTGTCTTTGGTGAACGACAAAATCGGGCTAAGTGACATTCTCTTCCATAATTATAACATGCTTTGGGTGACATCGCGCAGTATGGACTGATGTGTCCCTCCCCTCCGCATTTGAAGCATATGATAGGTGTTCGTTCTCCTTCCTTAACAACGGGTGCTGGTGCTAACGTCCTTCCATCATTGTTGAATCTCCTTTTTCAAGTCCATTTTTACTGTCTTGGCCATGATTACCACCGAAGTGGTTACCGCGCTCCAATAACTGAGCCATATTTACAACATCTGAGTACAAACACAGTTTATGAGAAATAAGATATTAATGTATCTCCGGTTTCAAACCTCTTAAAAACATTCGCGTCATTCGCTCCTCATTATAGACTAAATGGGATGCAAACCAGGGTAACTCCGCAAATTTAGCCTCGTATTGCGACACGGTCATATTGTTTTGTTCTAAATTGATAAACTCCACTTCTTTCATGTGACGAATACTCTCGGGAAAGTACTTGTCGTTGAATAGCTCTTGGAACTTCTCCCAAAATATCTTGAGTGAGTCAGGCTGGGTACGTTTTATAGATTCCCACCAGTAATCTGCCTCTTCACGCAACATGAAGGTGCCGAAGGGAACCTTTTGTTCCTTGGAGCATCCCAAGACATCAAATATCTTGGTGATCTGCTTTATCCATGTTTCCGCCTTAAGTGGTTTTGGCTCTCTAATAAAGTCCGGTGGTCCCAGCTCTTTGAACTATTTTCCGGTGACCGTTCGAGAGTTTCCAGTGTTTCCACCTACATTTCAGACAGGAGCCACTCTCGCCTGATGTTGCATGAATTGTATAAAGCCTCTGAACAATCCATCATTCATCATTTGGTCCGTGTTGTTATTTGCATGAGGATTGTCGCCTTCCTGATGCACATTATCCTGATTTTTGATATGTGGAGACTCAACGATCTCTTGTGCTCCATTGCTATTCTCAACATTCTCGGTTGTCATTTTCAGATACTGACACAAAACAAGGGTTAGTTGACATGTAACATATTATCTCCAAACCCTGACCAACCAATTTAAATTCAAAATAAATTTAAGTAGGTCATACTAGCGAAGGAATTTCCCGTCTCTCCCCTCCTAGTTATACTCTCACATCTTCGCCAGGGATCATATCCCTAAGCTTTGATACCAACTGTGACGCCCCAAAAATTAGGTATACATCACCCATCTTGAGTCGCCAGATACATGGTACAGAACTCAAATATAACTTAATAATACAACTATCGTGTACAATACGACAAAATATAAACTGTGAAATTGAATACAAATATTGTCTACTAGAGAGTATACAAACTCAAAAGGAGTCCTCATTACAATTATTATCACACTATTTCACAGAATAGTGAGGACTACTAATGCACCATCTAGGACCATCACTCCGTTCCCCGACTCGTTCCAACTATATTCTCATTTCCTGAAGAGAACAATGAAAGAAAGGGTGAGCTCAAATAGCCCAATAAGAAGTATTATGACTAAGATAATGCAGAATAAATTATCATTAGATTTAAATAGTGTTAAACTGATACAATATAACAAACATCAAGTTTAACTGCAGCGGAATAATCAATCCATTAAAAGAGTCAAATAAAGAATTAAATCTACTATCTTTTATGATTTAAAAGGTTTTCCATCACTTTTATCGTTGGGACTCAGCTTAATAAATAATCCACATCATCGAATCACCCCTGCTCTACGGCCAATGATATTTTTTAGTATTACGACCACAATTATCCATGCACTATGGGCCAAGAATATTTGTGTATTCATTAATGGTCATGATCATGCCAACAACTGTCCATCAATGCATTACAAGCCAATGAGGACTTTTACCACATCATTTGTAACATTACGGTCATGATTAAACCGAATAATCACTGATCATAATCATACCAAGTCCATCAATGCACTACAGGCCACATATGACTTTCAAAAAAATATAAATATGAGGATGATGACAATGATATAAGAATTCAATAAAACAAGTTCAAGAATTAATTTGTCCAAGAACCAATAACGTCCAAATTGTCAACATGACACTACTTTGTAGAGTAAAATTCAAGAATGCTCAGAAGAATATTTCCATGAAAAGATATTGGATGAAGGGTTATTATCAAGGATATTCCACTAATTCCATGGAGTATAGAAGTCAAAACTTTAACCAACTTAGTATAAATAAGAATGGAATAACAAAAGAAATCATAATGCATGCGGTACTTCGCATAGACATGTTATTCTAACAGAAAACTAAATAACGGAACCAGGTCAGGTGAAATTCGAACCGACAGGATGCTCCAACAAAATAATAAAGAATGGAATAACAACAAAAATCACCATGCAACCAGTACTTTGTATAGACAGGTTATTCCAACAGAATACTAATAAGGACGGAATCAGGTCAGGCATAAAATGCACAGACAGGATATTCCAACAGAATAATAATAAAGACGGAACTAGGTCCGGCGTAAAACGCATAGACATGATATTCCAACAGAATAATAAAGACAGAATCAGGTCCGGCGTAAAATGCACAGACAAGATATTCCAACAGAATAGTAAAGACGTAATAATAAAAGAATGTCACCAAGTATAGGGTAGCCCGCGTATACATGTTATTCCAATAGAATAATAAATAATGGAATACCATAAGTTCTCTTCATGAATACAAAAGAAATAATACCTATTACCGTAAAGGAAACAGGATATAAGAGTAGGGAAGTAGTAGAATACGTTTTTTCTACTTTCTCTCTATAATTTTCTCTCTCTAGAGTTTCAGTTAATTCATAAGAAATAATGAAGGAATGAGCTTCTATTTATAGGAGAATGGAAATGATACTATGCAATAAAATCTATATAATAAAACAGAACCCATTTTGAATCTATAATTTGACAAAGCACAACAACGTCTCAGATTCATTCTAACTTAATCTAAAGGCTCACATTTCATCTCACACAAACAAAATCCCGTCCAAATTTTCTCCTTCACTTTCTCTCTCCTTTTCTCTTTCTCTTTCTCTCTCCTCTACTCCTTCCTTTCTCTCTCCCTACTCCTTCCCCTTTCTCTCTCCTCTCTCCTCCGCCTTCTCTCTTTCTCTCTACTCCTAACCCTCTCCTCCCTTTATTTCTCTATCATCTCTCATCTTTCTCATCAAAAAATTAATTTATCAAAAACAACAAATATTAATAATAATTACTACTACTACTATAATAATAATAATACTAATAATTACTACTATAATAATAATAATAATAATAATAATTACTACAATAATAATAATAATAATTACTATTACTATTATAATAATAATAATAATAATTATTATTATAACAATAATTATAAAAATAATAATAATAATAATTATTATTATTATTATACTAATAATTATTATTATTTAAATAATAGTAATAATAATAATAATTACTACTACTATAATAATAATAAATATCTATATAATAAAACAGAACCCATTTTGAATCTATAATTTGACAAAGCACAACAACGTCTCAGATTCATTCTAACTTAATCTAAAGGCTCACATTTCATCTCACACAAACAAAATCCCGCCCAAATTTTCTCCTTCACTTTCTCTCTCCTTTTCTCTTTCTCTTTCTCTCTCCTCTACTCCTTCCTTTCTTTCTCCCTACTCCTTCCCCTTTCTCTCTCCTCTCTCCTCCGCCTTCTCTCTTTCTCTCTACTCCTAACCCTCTCCTCCCTTTATTTCTCTATCATCTCTCATCTTTCTCATCAAAAAATTAATTTATCAAAAACAACAAATATTAATAATAATTACTACTACTACTATAATAATAATAATACTAATAATTACTACTATAATAATAATAATAATAATAATAATAATTACTACAATAATAATAATAATAATTACTATTACTATTATAATAATAATAATAATAATTATTATTATTATAACAATAATTATAAAAATAATAATAATTATTATTATTATTATTATACTAATAATTATTATTATTTAAATAATAGTAATAATAATAATAATTACTACTACTATAATAATAATAAATATCTATATAATAAAACAGAACCCATTTTGAATCTTTCATTTGACAAAGCACAAGGACGATTAAGATTCATCCTAACTTAATTTTTCCAACTTAATCTAAATGCTCATATTTCTTCCCGCCCAAATCAAATTCACTCATACACCATACTCTCTCTCATGTTCATACACAAAATCTTTCTCTCTCCTCTCTTCTTCACACACACACAAAAATAAATAATAATAGTACTAAAAATAAATCTATCTAATAAAACATAACTCATTTTGAATCTTTCATTTGACAAAGCACAAGAATGGTTCAGATTCATTCTAACTTAATTTTTCCACCTTAATCTAAAGGTTCATATTTCTTCCCGCCCAAATCAAATTCACTCATACACCATACTCTCTCTCATGTTCACACACAAAATCTTTCTCTCTCTTCTATTTTTCACACACACAAAAAAACAAATAATAATAATACTAAAAATTAATATAATAATAATAATAGTACTAATAATAATTATAATAGTACTAATAATAGTAAGAATAATAATAATTATTATTATAATAGTAATAGAAATAATAATTATAATAATAATAATAATAATAGTAATAAAGATTCTGATTCATTCTAATTGATTTGAGCGGAAAAGCACAAGTACGATTCAAATTCATTCTAATTTTAATTCAAAATAATAATAATTATAATATAATAATATTATTATTATAATAGTAATAATAATAATAATAATAGTAATAAAGTAATAATAATTATAATAAAATTAATATTAATATTAATATTAATAATTATAATTAATAATTATAATAATAATAGTAATAATAATAATAATAACAGCAACAACAATAACAATAATAATAACAATAATAATAATTATTGTGGTGGTGTGGTGAATTATGATAATTTTTATTGATAATTGTAAGTTTTGTAGACAAGTTTAATTTTTTCTGGATATCTATTTTTAAAGGAAAATTAATTATTGTGGTAGTGTGGTAAATTATGATAATTATTATGTCTGATTTTAAGTTGCAAAAAGTCTTTAAGTAATAAAGTATTTTTTGAATTTTAATCTAATTTTTCGTTACGCCGTGCCTTCAGGCACGGGCAATTACTAGTATTCTAATAAAATAAAAACTTTAAAATAATATATATATATATATATATATATTATATATTATATATATATACAATGTAACAGCTGATAACTCACGGGTTGTCACCCCCGTGAGTATCCTCCTTGCCAAACCTCAAATTATAACCTGTATATATATATATATATATAATAGCCACACTTGAACTTCCTGCCAAACTTTTTCAACTCAATTCATATATATATATATATTATAAATATATTACTTATAAATATATTGAATAACTTAGTACCGATTATTTTAAAAAATGGGTAAATGGAGGGGGGGTCCATAAATTTAACAAATACTGTAGAAATAATTGAACAAAATAGAGTGACTTCTCACGTAAGCATCAATAATCAATATCGTGTGCTACTATGCAACCATGCGTATTACTGTAATTTTAACACCGGGTGTTTTAACAGTTAACGGTAAAACTTTCGCCGTTATTTTCAAAAGGTATTTTTGTCGTTTTCTCAATCCGACAATAATTTCGTTATGGGGTCCACCAATGATTGTGCCGTTGTACGATTATTTCCTGTTAAAACAAATATTCCACGACCAATCAAATATTATATAACAACTTACGTACTTTGCAAAATTTATAAATATTACTCACAATTATAACATTATATCAAATTCATTCCATAATATTCAAAAATGATATTTATAGAAAATTCATCTTTATTCAAAAAGTTGGGGTCTTACATTTGCGTTGTTTAGATGTGACACCCCCAAATTCGGGTACTTCATTCCCACAGGATTTGGTGTTCACTATCCAATTAAATCACATCTAACTACCCATAAATAATGATATAAATAAACTCATAACTTAGAAAGAAATACTCCAATTAAAGGGTTACAACATCATAACTAAATCCCAGGTTGTCTAACTTTAAATACATCAAATGCGGAAACATAACATAATTAAATAAGTCTTATACATAAACATTCATAAATAACAATTAACAAGTCTTCATCAGTTGTTCATCTTGCCTTTGCATTTATTAGAGGACGACTCATCGATTCTTTCAACCGTAAAAGTAATGTTATTATGCAAGAGTGAGCAAACAATTTTCCATAGGTATAATAATAGAAATAGTAATCATATGAGAGTAATCAATTGATATTGGATAAAATAAGGCTCGACTTTTAAATCAAGATTAGAAAACAAAATCAAAAGTACATCTGAGGGTCGCAAGACCATGAACTATGTCTTAGGTTATCAAGTATTTCTACTTTAAACCTTTAACAATTATAAGACTATATGGGCCTTACTTTTCGTACTTAGGAGAATCAGCACTTCGTACCATGTATTGTGTAGAACCATCTTAACATTATCGCATAAATAATCCCCTATGATAGGGTTGTTCATCTCAGTTTTGACATTCGAGTCTACACCAAAGGAAGTTTGGCTTGGATTAGATTCAAGGGTAATTTAGATTTCAATGTCTAGCAACTATGCATTAGTTGAATCAATAAAGAATTACTAAAAATATAGTCTTCACAAGATAAGATTTCAATAATTTTGGCAAACAATAACTTCAAATAAATAAAGCCTATATATTGGCATGTTACTTCAATAAGAATAGAAAACTTTAAATGTCATAAGCATTTGAATACGTTCATAGACCTTGCTTGAACAATAATAAGATAAGGCAAATATCTTTCTCATCAAAGAAGTAATGCAAGAAAATAAGTTAAAGAATAAGATCTCGTTCAATGATAATATATTAAGGATAACAAACTTGTCCAATATAAGAATAGGTTGAAGAACTTACGTAACAATAAAAAGTTAAGATTACGAATATTTCCTCGTGCATAGGTTAAACAATGACTATTCACATTCCTCAAAAGTCCTACATATTCCATTACAATCACAATGTTCATTACTTACACTAATATTAACCTTATAGGTTTAGTTCCAACTTTTATTAAACTTATCAACTTAGTTCAAGTTCTGATCATTCACATCAACCAGAATTCTGAAATCCTTATTAACACACCTTACAATCCCCTAAATCAAAATATCAAACCTCATAAACAACAGGCTAAAGTCCTTTATAATTGGTATTATACAACTTCAAACTATCTTATACATGTTAACAATATGTTATAGTAACTTGTTACATGTCTAACAGATTATCAGGTTCATTAAGTTAAGTTAACTCGTCATGCTATGGACTAGAAACCAAAAAAATCAAAATATTCCCAACTCTGTATTTCTTGTCAGGGTGAGATTTTGCATTAAAAAGAGTTCATCGGGGTGAAACTTCTAACGCTGAGAACCTCGTCGGGCGAAGGTCCCAAATTTGTACTCTAGAATTTGCGACATCATTGTTCATCAGCCCAAAAATTCGATTTTACACACACTAAGCTCTAAATGAAGCATACCTAAATGATATATGTAACGCCCTAAAATTCGATCTATCTTCACAACCGGATTTCGTACGTCACGAGTACATCATACATCCAACATACATCATTATATACTAAAATATAACAACATACACGCTCAAATCCCAAGTTATGGAAACCATATTACCTTTTTCATTACAAATAATGATAAATACATTATTCAATTCATCTTATAAGAGTAACTTTTATCCGCCACCAAGGATACATAACAGATCCTTAAACTAGTCTATAGTTCAAATTCATCTTTCAATATTACAAGTCTTGACTTGATCTTCTCGCTCTTTCACATTGTGAATTGTACATCATCTGGAGACCGTCAGCTTGATCTTTACGGGATCCTTAAGTTCTTCTAACCTTGTTCGCTGAAAATTGTTTTTCATTTAAAGAAAGTGTGAACATTCAATTACCCAGAAAGTCATAACAGTTGAATAAACAACTTCAGAATTAAAACATTTGATTAGAACTTCTATAACCGAACAAAGGTTATGAAGCAGCTTGAATCATAGGAATAGTCTCGATTCCTATCATCTTAAAATATCAGTCATTTTCACTTTGAAATATTTTCATTCTTCTATCTTTTTCATACACATCCTATCTGGCTAGAATCATTAGCACATACTTAACAATAACAGTTCATGTATAAACACAACATACTTGTATTGAACAACTCAATCACATAACAATACATATCATAGAAACATTGAAGTGTTCAAATTGTGGCTCAAGGCCTCATACGTTCTACCACATTGTACAAATATCGCACATTCGCATATAGACAAAACTTCTCAAGTACAACATTTGAGAAGTTTAAGAAACTAGCATTCAAGTAATATGAATGAAGTTAAGAAACTTACATTACGCACAGCTACAGCTTACGCCGAATGGTTCATTCAAATTCCTTTATAACACATAAAGAGAAAACATAAACCCCAATTAGTCATATATTGAACTTACGCATTGGTTTACTTAACTTTACTTCTTAGGGTTCACGTTCTTGCAATATAAGTTTACGCGACTAACTTCCTTTACCAATTTATGGCTTTATGACATACGGAGATATCTTACTCAAAAAGTTCATCATCTCGAATGATTTATATTCTTATCTTATTTTTATAAATTCTCTAGGACTCAGTACACATTGCTTCTCTACTAGTACTCCATATGGTACTCTGAGTGGTTTCCCACAAACAACCAACAAACAAATTCCCGTCTCATCTACACTACCATTACAGTGAGTTAGATCGGTTGCCAGTCTCGTATATACATTCGCACTCTGAAGGAATTGTTTAGCCCATCACCCATATCTCAACCATCAAAGGTTGCAATTGTACCATAACCTAAATTTTATCTTAACTTAACCGAACCATTAAACTTAATGTTCGTTAATAAATTTCTTATTCCTTACGGCTTTCTGGAAACTAAATGCCATACCTTAGGATTCATTCCTTATTCGACTCATGTTCGGCTTTCATTAGTCTTATTACCGTTTGTTACGACTTTCTTGATAATTTCTATTTTATTAATACTTTCATTATTTATTACCTTCTTGATCGTTTAATCTCTTTTAATCATTTCATTCAACATGTACTAAAGGTTTAAAATACATGATTAAGTGTTACTTTTGATGAAATACACGTTCATTAGCTTTTGTTACAGTTCCCCTAGGTTTTGAACAGTTAAAAGCTCATTACCGGGATTTTTCCCTGCACCGGCTCTACAGCGCCACTCTCTTCTTTATCTCTCACGCCGTGGCGCGAGTTGGCAGTACTCGGCTCCCCGGTTTGGTGCTTCTGTGCCACTCTTCAAGGCATGTCTGGTGTCGCGGCGCCAAACCCTAACCCTAGAAAATTTCTCTAAGTGTAAATCAATTTGAGACGCTTACTTCCCGATCTCATAACTCCTTCGTTATATCTCAGAATGAGGTCATTCCAATGCCATTCTCTTCTTTATCTTATGTACTTCAATAGCCCTTGGGCAGAACTTCATTCCAAATCCGTTAACATGACATTCAATTGGCTTGATCTTCACCCTTTATTCATTTTATGTTTTTAACGTTCTTCGTTCTTTTTTCCAAAATTGGGTCATCCAAACTCGGAACTCGTTAGTTCTTGAGTCCAAGACTCAAGTTTTCTATGTTCTCTTACTTTCTTATGAAACTCTACTCACTCGGGTTCATTTAGTAACTTTCTAATTCTCGTTTATCTTTTATGAAATTTTCGTCATAACTTCGTTATAGCTAAGTTTTAATCTGTTCTTCATAAACGTTTCTGTTGAATTGTGTCACACTCCATGTTTTGATGATGACCATATTATTCCACTAATCATGCTATATCACATTTCAGGGAAAGATATGACATTACAGGAACATCAAGGAGAAAACTACAAAGATAAGGAATCTTTGAAGAAGGAAGATCAAATTGAGTCCTAGGAAAAATATGTAAGATCCTAGCATTTATTACGTTCAAAATACAAGGCTTTAGGACATGTGCATCTCATATATACATATATATATATATATATATATATATGTATATATAATTTCGAATATCATTTAATAGATTCCCCAAGATCGTGGAATAAGTAGTGGTTTCGTGCTCCATGGATTAAAGAATAAATCTCTGATAAAATCGAATATAATATTGGTTGATTGAATATCCATCTTAAATCATGTACCGTATGATAAGGAGAGAAATTAATTCATGATTTGAAAACTGGATATTCCTACCGAATCAAAAACTATGGCATGTCACATATAAAAAAAAAATCAGAATGATCTTGGTGTGTAAATAAAGATCATGATTTCCAGCAATCAATTAGGTTACTGCGTCTTGAATTAAATAATGGGTTAAACATATCTTTCTTCATATATTTAATGTAAGGAAAAGAATTAAAAATCTTTGTTCCTCGTGCCTGACGAACTGATATTGTGAGACCCCAGATTTTATGAATAAATATATAATTTTCTTGAAATATATTTTTAAATATTATGGTGTAGATTTGATATAATGTTATAGTTGTGGATAATATTCACAAATTTTGCAAAGTAAGCAAGTTGTTATATAATATTCTATTGGTCGTGGAATATTCGTTTTAATAGGGAATATTCATACGACGGCACAATCATTGATTGACCCCACAACGGAATTATTGTCGTTGTTAGAAAATGACAAAAATTATCTTTCTATAAAAATAACGACGAAAGTGTTACCATTAAAACACTTGAACTACTCGGTAATAAAAGTACAATAATGCGCGTGGTTGCATAGTAACACACGGTATTGATTATTGATGCTTGTGTGATAAGTCACTCAGTTATACTCAATTATTGCTACAGTAATTATTGCATCATATCTCTCATATTATTGATTCAATTTTTGTCATAGTATCATCTGCATAATATGATATATTATTAAATCAATAATTGAGATGACAAAGTTATTCATATTATTATTTACAATATTGACAATGTCTAGAAGTTTTGTCAAGGAGAGGTTTGGTCGCCTAATTGCGTGCTAATAAGGAGAAATCCTTATCGAAAAGTCGCCTCTTTCCTGGGAACGACTTGTTTGTTAAATATTATGAGTTATAATATTAATGATGAATAAATTCGTGTTGATTAAAGATGAAATTGATAGTTCCATTGTGTGTGGATTATTAGTGTTAGTGGAAATCGATATTTATTTAATAATTGATGTTTGGAGATTATATTGTTCAATCGGGTATTCGGGACACTTTTCGCGTCGGAGTACTATTCACGAGTTACTATTCATGAGTTACTATTCATGATTTACTATTCATGAATTATTATTCATGAGTTACTATTCACGAGTTACTATTCATGAGTTACTATTCATGAGTTACTATTCACGGGGTACTATTCACCCGTAAGATATATTTCTTTTCGGTCCAAATCATTTTTGGGTACAATATTATTCCATGAGGAGATGTGCTAATTTTTCAGACCGTTGGTTGAAGATATAATAGTAAATCATTATGGACCGCTGGTGGAAATTATAATAGTAAATCAATATGGATCGCCAGTTTAAAGTTTAAATAGTAAATCAATGTGGACCGTTGCTTTTAGTTTTAATAGTAAACCAATATGGACCGTCCATTTAAAAGTAAATCAATCTGGACCGTTCATGAATTAGTTACTATTCAGTCCATTCTACTATAAATAGATGTTCATTCCATCATTATTTCTTACGAATTCACTGAAACTCTAGAGAGAGAAACTATAGAGAGAAAGAAGAAAAGTATTCTGCTACTTCAGTACTCCAATATCCAGTTTCTTCTAAGGTAGGGGATATTATTTGTTGTACTCGTAAGGGGTTTTCTTTCTTTCTTATTCATGAAGAGAACTTATGTTATTCCATTCTTTATTATTTTGTTGAAATAACTTGTATACGCGGGATACCCTATACTTTGTGAAATTCTTCTGTTATTCCATTCTTTATTATTCTGTTGGAATAACCTGTATACGCGGGATAACCTATACTTGGTGAAATTCTTCTGTTATTCCATTCTTATTATTCTGTTGGAATAACCTGTTTATGCGAAGTACCGCATATATGGTGAAATTCTTCTAATATCATGTTCTTTATTATTCTGTCAGAATATCCTGTTTGTGAGTTTGCGCCGGACCTGGTTCCATTATTTATTATTCTATCAGAATATCATGTCTGTGCGTTTACGCCGGACATGGTTCCATTATTTATTATACTGTCAGAATATCATGTCTGTCCGTTTATGCCAGACCTGGTTCCATTTTTTATTATTTTGTTGGGAATAACCTGTTTGTGCAGTCTATCGCACGCACGGTGAATCCTTTTGTTATTCCATTCTTTATTATTCTGTTGGAATAACCTATCTATGTGGATTACCACATGCATGGTAAATGATCCTTCATATTCATTCCTTATTAAATTGTTGAAATGATCTGTCTACGTGGATTACCGTATGGCACGCGAAAATCCATTTGCAGTTTCATATATTCTTTATTATACTCAGTTGATTAATGTTTTGACTTCTATACTCCATGAAATTAGTGAAATATCCTTGATATTTGTGCTTCATGCAGTATCTTTTCATGGAAATATTCTTTTGAGCATTCTTAAATTTTACTTCACAAAACAGTATCAGGTTGACAATTTGGACGTTATTGAGTTCAGGATAAATTAACTTATAAATCTTTAAAATTTATTCTTGAACCTGTTTTATTGAATTGTCATCATCCCCATGCTTATATTATGTTGACAGTCATCTTTGTCTTACGTGCATAGATGAACTTGGTATGATTATGACCAGAGATTATTCAGTATAATCATGACCGTAATGTGACGAATGATGTGGTAAAAGTCCTCATTGGCGTGTAGTTCATTGGTGGATAGATGTTGGTATGATTATGACCAAGGATTATTCGGTATAGTCATGAACATTGATGATTACATGAATATCCTTGGCCGTGGAGCAGGGATGATTCAATTTTATTTATTAAGATGAGTCTCAGTGGTAAAAGTGATGAAAAATATTTTAAATCATAGAAGATAGTAGATTTTATTCTATACTTGACTCTTTTAATGGATTGCTTGTTCCGCTGCAGCTAAACTTGATGTTTATTATATTTTATGAGTTTAACGCCGTTGAAGGCTAATGATAATTTATTCTGCATTATCTTAGTCATATTATTTCTTACTAGGCTAGTTGAGCTCACCCTTTCTTTCAATGTTCTCTCCAGGAAATGAGAACGTAGTTGGGACTGGTCGGGGAACAGAGTGATGGTCATAGATGGTGCATTAGTAGTCCTCACAATTCTGTGAAATAGTGTGATAATAAATGTAATGAGGACTCCATTGAGTGTGGATATTGTATAGATGACAATATTTGTATTAAAACTCACAACCTATGTTTAGTCGTATTTTACACGACTATTTTATAATTAAGTTGTATTTGTATTCAGTACCTTGTATCTGGCGACCCAAGATGGGTTATGTATACATGTTTTGGGAGCGTCATAGTTGGTATCAAAGCTTAGGGATATGATCCCTGTCTGAGATGTGATACAAAAACTAGGAGGGGAGAGACGTGGAATTCCTTCGCTAGTATGATCTACCTAATTTTATTTGGTATTTAATTGGTCGGTTAGAGTATATGGATAATATGTGACATATTAATTAACCCTTATTTTTTGGCAGTATTTGAAAATGGCATCCGAAAATATTGGGATAAACAATGAAGCACATGAGACTGTTGAGTCACCAGCGATCAATATCCAGGATAATGTGCAACAGGAAGAAAATAATCCTCAGGTAAATAATAACACCGATGAAATGATGAACGATGGGATATTCAGAGGCTTTATGTAATTCATGCAACATCAGGCGAGAGAGACTCCTTTTCATAATGCAGGTGGAA
Source organism: Panax japonicus (assembly GCA_020205505.1). NCBI lineage: Eukaryota > Viridiplantae > Streptophyta > Magnoliopsida > Apiales > Araliaceae > Panax > Panax japonicus. The sequence goes on from CM035113.1 coordinate 52,164,384, forward strand.
ACAATGGCAACCCACGGTCGGTCACCGCTAAGCAGTTCAAGGAGCTGGGACCACTAGAGTTTTTTGGAAAGCCAGAACCACTTAAGGCGAAGACGGGGTTAAAGCAGATCACCAAGATATTAGATGTCTTGGGATGCTTCGAGGAGCAAAAGGTTCCCTTTGCCACTGTTATGTTGCGTGAAGAAGTAGATTATTGGCAGGAATCTGTAAAACGTACCCAGCCTGACGCACTCAAGATGTATTGCGAGAAGTTCCAAGAGCTCTTCAATGACAAGTACTTTCCCGAAAGTATTTGTCACATGAAGGAGGTGGAGTTTATCAAGTTTGAACAAAACAATATGACCGTGTCGCAGTATGAGGCTAAGTTTGCTGAGTTATCCCGATTTGCATCCTATTTGGTCGATAATGATGAACGAATGACGTGAATGTTTCTAAGAGGTTTGAAAGCTGATATACGTCAATACCTCATTTCTCAAAAAAAAATTTTATATTCAGATTTTGTGAATATGGCTCAGTTATTGGAGCGCGATAATGATTCAGCACAACCAAAAGGAAACGACCAACAACACGATAATAATCGTACCGGTGGCAACGGCCATCGGAACAATGATAACCATCGTGGGGGAAATTATCACGCCAAGAATGGTAACCACTTCGGTGGTAATCATGGCTAAGATAATAGAAGTGGAAATTTCAAGAAGAGATGGTTCAATAATGATGGAAAGACAACAGCACCAGCACCTGTTAAGGAAGGAGAACGACCGTTGGTCGTATGTTTCAAATGCGGAGGGGAAGGACATATCAGTCCAAACTGCGTGATGCAGTCCAAAGCATGTTACAATTGTTGAAAAGAAGGTCACCTAGCCCGATTTTGTCTTGCACCAAAGTCAAGTCCAGCTGGGATAGTGATGCCAAAGGATGTCCCAGACGAGCCAAAGCCGGTAGTTTAAGAAATAGCATTTTTATTGACGAGGAACCTGAACAAAATTATCACGGGTAAGTTAATCATAAATTCTTGTGAAGTCTATACCTTATTAGATGCCGGTTTTACCCATTCTTTTATATCTCTTGGTTGCGCTCAATGTTTAAATTTGACTCCGGAGAAATTAGACTTTGACATATTGGTTGAAATTTCGATAGTAGAAACCTTCATTACCTCCACTGTTTATAAATCTTGTTGATTCAAATCGACACTTTCACGTTACCTGTCGATCTTATCTCTTTGAAAATACTTGCCTTTGATGTGATTTTAGGAGTCGATTGGTTAATTACTCATCAAGCTTTTTGTAAGGTTGTTAGTTTTCATATTCCTAACCAACCTATTATGCAAATTCAAGTAACCAAACCAATTATTGTCATATCAAGTCATAAGTAAAGAGCCCTGAGCCTTTCGCTGGTGACTTCCTTGTGTGGAATGCACTAAAGTCGAACTTTTCGTAGGGGACGTTGTGAATAACGGTGGCAAGTTGATAGGTATCAATGCGACGTGCTATCCAAGTCTTGGATGAGAGTCACAATTTTGAATGATATTTCTATTGTTAATAAATTTCCTAACGTATTCTTGAAGAATTCCTAGCCTACCCCAGAGCGTCAAATCGAATTTTGTATTGACCCCAGTACAAAACCCATTTATACGACCCTCAAATATTTTCTTCACCTAAAATGAAAGTATAACGTGCTAAAGACGTTGGCTTGAGCTGTTGAAGATTATGATCGTACCATTTAATATCATCGTGGAAGAGCGAACGTGGAAGCTGGCGCGTTGAGTAAAAGACTATATGCGTTTACGAGTGCGATGTTGTTAACACAAAGACCTATTTTGTATAACTTAGAAATGATGGAGATAGAGTAAAAGACTCAAGGAACCCACGTGAAGATAACGAATACACGATTAGAATCAACTTTAATCGATAAAGTTAAAGTTGCTCAAGCTACACACCCTGAACTTATGAATGTGAAGAATTAAGAAGGTGCAAGAGGGCATTATTCTAGAAGCAAGAATTGACGAAGAGAGTAATCTCAACCCTCAATTTAATTGATCCATTTGAAATCCCCGATCGAGTAGGAAATGTTGCCTATAGACTCGTTTTACTGCCAAGTATGTTGCGTGTTCAGAACATATTTTTTTACGTATCGATGTTACATAAATATGTAGACGACCCGAACCACATTATTTAATTAGAACTAAACGATATAGCAGAAAATTTAACGTATGAGGAGATACGTGTTAAAATCTTGGATAAGAAGGATTATATTCAACACTCAAAAGTTATACCTCAAGAGTTAGAATCTGAAATGAGGTCAAGGTATCCTCACCTCTTCAGCGTACCAGGTACGTACGTAAATTTCGAGGGCAAAATTCGATAAGGAGGGGAGATTGTGAGACCCCTGATTTTATGAATAAATATATAATTTTCTCAAAATATATTTTTAAATATTATGGTGTAGATTTGATATAATGTTATAGTTGTAGATAATATTTACAAATTTTACAAAGTAAGCAAGTGGTTATATAATACTCGATTGGTCGGGGAATATTTGTTTTAACAGGAAATATTCGTACGACGGCACAATCATTGGTGGACCCCACAACAGAATTATTGTCGTAGTTAGAAAATGACAAAATTATCTTTCTATAAAAATAACGGCGAAAGTGTTACCGTTAAAACTGTTGAAGTACTCAGTAGTAAAAGTACAGTAATACGCGTGGTTGCATAGTAGCATAAGGTATTGATTATTGATGCTTACGTGATAAGTCGCTCAGTTATACTCAATTATTGCTACAATAATTGATGTATCATATCTCTCATATTATTGATTCAATTATTGTCAGAGTATCATCTGCATAATATGATATATTATTAAATCAATAATTGAGACGGCAAAGTTATTCATATTATTATTTGCAATATTGACAATGTCTAGATGTTCTGTCAAGGAGAGGTTTTGTCACATAATTGCGCGCCAATAAGGAGAAATCCTTAGTGGAAAGCCCCCTCTTTCATGAGAACGACCTGGTTGTTAAATATTATGAGTTATACTATTAATGATGAATAAGTTCGTGTTAATTAAAGATGAAATTGATAGTTCCATTGTGTGGGGATTATTAGTATTAGTGGAAATCGATATTTATTTAATAATTGATGTCTGGAGGTTATATTATTCAATCGGGTATTCGGGGCACATTTCGTGTCAGAGTACTATTCACGAATTATTATTCACGAGTTACTATTCACGAGGTACTATTCACCCGTAAGATATATTTTTTTCCGGTCCAAATCATTTTTGGGTACAATATTATTCCATGAGGAGATGTTCTAATTTTTCAGACCGTTGGTTGAAGATATAATAATATATCAATATGGACCGCTGGTGGAAAGTATAATAGTAAATCAATATAGATCGTTGGTTTAAAGTTTTAATAGTAAATCAGTATGGATCGTTGCTTTAAGTGTTAATAGTAAACCAATATGGGCCGTCCGTTTAAAAGTAAATCAATCTAGACCGTTCATGAATTAGTTACTATTCAGTCCATTCTCCTATAAATAGAAGCTCATTCCTTCATTATTTCTTACGAATTCACTGAAACTCTAGAGAGAGAAACTATAGAGAGAAAGAAGAAAAGTATTCTGTTACTTCACTACTCCAATATCCAATTTCTTCTAAGGTAGGGGATAGTATTTGTTGTACTCGTAAGGGGTATTCTTTCTTTCTTATTCATCAAGAGAACTTCTGTTATTCCATTCTTAATTATTATGTTAGAATAACCTGTATACGCGGGATACCTTATATTTGGTGAAATTCTTCTGTTATTTCATTCTTTATTATTCTATTGGAATAACATGTATACGCGGGATACCCTATACTTGATGAAATTCTTCTGTTATTCAATTCTTATTATTCTATTGGAATAACCTGTTTATGCGAAGTACTGCATACATGGTAAAATTATCCAAATATTCCGTTCTTTATTATTCTGTCGGAATATCCTGTCTGTGCGTTTACATCGGACCTGATTCCATTATTTATTATTCTCTCAGAATATCCTGTCTGTGCATTTACGCCGGACCTGGTTCCATTATTTATTATTCTGTCAGAATATCGTGTCTATGCGTTTACGCCGGACCTGATTCCATTATTTATTATTCTGTTGGGAATAACCTATCTGTGCAGTCTATCGCACGCACGGTGAATTCATATGTTATTGCATTCTTTATTATTATATTGGAATAACCTGTCTATGTGAATTACCATATGCATGGTGAATGATCATTCGTATTCATTCCTTATTAAATTGTTGAAATGATCTGTCTACGTGGATTACCGTATGGCGTGCGAAAGTCCATTTGAATTTTCATATAGTCTTTATTATACTCAGTTGGTTAATGTTTTGACTTCTATACTCCATGAAATTAGTGGGATATCCTTGATATTTGCGCTTCATCTAGTATCTTTTCATGGAAATATTCTTCTTAGCATTCTTGAATTTTACTTCACAAAGCAGTATCAGGTTGATAATTTGGACGTTATTGAGTTCAGGATAAATTAACTTATAAATCATTAAAATTTATTCTTGAACCTGTTTTATTGAATTGTCATCATCCCCATGCTTATATTATGTTGAAAGTCAACTTTGGCTTACGTGCATAGATGGACTTGGTATGTTTATGACCAGGGATTATTTGGTATAATCATGACCGTAATGTGACGAATGATGTGGTAAAAGTCCTCATTAGCCTGTAGTTCATTGGTGGACAGTTGTTGGTATGATTATGAACATGGATTATTCGGTATAGTCATGACCATTGATGATTACATGAATATCCTTGGCCGTGGAGTAGGGATGATTCTATTTTATTTATTAAGCTGAGTCTCAGCGATAAAAGTGATGAAAAATATTTTAAATCATAGAAGATAGTAGATTTTATTCTACACTTGACTCTTCTAATGGATTTCTTGTTCCGCTACAGTTAAACTTGATGTTTATTATATTTTATAAGTTTAACATCGTTGAAGGCTAATGATAATTTATTCTGCATTATCTTAGTCATAATATTTCTTACTGGGCTAGTTGAGCTCACCCTTTCATTCACTATTCTCTTCAGGAAATGATAACGTAGCTGGGACTAGTCGGGGAACAGAGTGATGGTCCTAGATAATGCATTAATAGTCCTCGTTATTCTGTGAAATAGTGTGATAATAAATTTAATGAGGACTCCATTGAGTGTGGATATTTTCTAGATGACAATATTTGTTTTAAAACTCACAGCCTATGTTTTGTCGTATTTTACACAACTGTTGTATAATTTAGTTGTATTTGTATTCAGTACCTTGTATCTAGCGACCCAAGATGGGTGATGTATACCTGGTTTGGGGGCATCATAGCTATGGTAATCCTTATACGTGTAAATCTTAAACATATTGATTGCATGAAAATTGATCCGGGTGTTGACATATAACAAGATGGGAAGTATTCTATCGCGTGGTGAGAACTCAATCTCTCTCTAATCATTAAACTTATTTTGATCACAACAATATCCTCCGTTATCATACAAGTAGAAAAGAGCCTTGATCAATGGCATAACATCTGTGACTGGTGAGATTTGTTCATAGTGTTAATTGGAAATTAAAAACGGTAATATTTGTTGGTGGCCTATAAAAGAATTGGTCCAATAATAAGAGAAGTTAAGAAAAATAAATACTGAGATCAGAAAGCATACAAGCTATAGAACTATTTTTTTCTTCCTGTTTATTGCTGATCATGCTAAGAAGGTGACTCGGCTAAAATTTTCATATAGAAAATATTCTGGTAACATTCTTATTACATATCATTTCATACTAGAGCCTTGCATTGGTATGTAATATATTGCTTGATCATTAAACCTCTAGTGAGTACTTTAATTTTCCTTATCTAAATCTATATTTGGGTAATCTAGTTTGGGTTGATAATTTATTACAGTCAAGTTGAAGGAAAGCATAGGTGCTTAAGAGTGCATAGGTGCACAAGGAACAAAGGTGTTTAAAATTTCTAGAACTTGTATTGTAATTGGAAAATTTGAATAAAAGCGAGTCTCCAATACTAGTTGGTATTGGACGTGGAGTAGGCTACTATTCTAGAGGGTAGTAGTTGAACCACGTAAAAATTCTTGTGTTTATGTGATTACATTCTATACTTGAATATTCTGTTATTTATCCAGCAACCTGCATTATATTCATATCAGTAATCCAGCTTGCTGCATTAAACACCCAAAGAATTTTTGATAAGAAATAAAAATTGGACATAGTTTGTGCCTACACTTATTCAACCCCCCTTCTAAATGTACCTATTTAAATTTCATTTGGTATCAGAGCTTGGCTCTACTTGTCTTGGTCTTAAAGGTGACTTGTAGGGAAATATTTTGACATGATACAACTTGGAAGCGCTCATCACAAAGTTCAATCAACCAACCGACCTTTATTACTCTTTGGAACTGAAAACTATAACTTCTGGAAATTTCGGATGAGGATATATCTCAAGCGAGACCCATGGGAATGGTGGATGGTAAAGAATGGACCGGTAATCACAAGGAAAGATGATGGTACTCCAAAAACTCTACTCGAGATGGACTTAACCAAAACATACATGGTGTCATACGATTCAAAAGCAATGAACGCTCTTCTCAGTGGCATGATGCAATCTGAAATAGATAAAGTTTCTTCATGCAACACATCAAATGAGATATGGGATACCCTAGTGGTGAGTCACGAAGGAACTTCCAAAGTACGAGAAGTTAAGCTAAGTATGCCCATGCATGACTACGAAATGTTCAAACTGGAGAGAGACGAAACAATCAAAATGGCTCAAACACGATTCTCGGTACTTATAAATTCTTTAAAGTTGCTCGACAAGTCAATTACACAAAGTGAAATCAACTGTAAGTTACTTCGGGCTATGCCCAAAAGGTTTGCATCTAAAATTACTACTCTTCATGATTCCATCAATATTTCTTCTATGGATACATTAACTCTCTTTGGTGAACTGGAAGAATATGAACATCAATTAAAAAGATATGACGACGAGGAAGAAGTTCTTTGAAAGAAGGTACTAGCTTTAAATGCGGGAATTGAAGAAGATCTTGAGAATAACTCGGATGATGAAATAGCCATGATGTCAAGAAGAATTAAGGGCCTACTTCAAAGAAAGAATTAAAGGAAAAATACATTCAACACAAACAAATTCAAAGCAAAGCTAACTGAAGAAACCTATTTCGAGTGTGGACGACCAGGTCATTTTAAAAAGGATTGCTTCCAACTCAAAAACAAAAGAAAGAAAGGCAATAAGGAGTTCAAAAAGCATAAAGCATTCCTAACATGGAGTGATGATGAAGAATTCGAAGCGGAAATAGATGCAAACGATGAACTGGGTCAAATATGATTCATGGGACTTGAAGGTGAATCAAGTGAGGTACCACTTTATGATGTTATTACTTTGAAACAAGAAAATGAAAAACTAAAAGAAAAAATATGCACTTAAAAGATCTAGTAAACACTTTAATGGGCGAAGTGGAGGCACTAATAGATGAAAAGAAAGAATTAGAAAAGGTAACACACACAAACGAGGAAAAGGTATTAGCAGTAAAGAATGGATATTTACATAATTTCAATAAAATATTGTTCAACAAGGTAAAACAACTAAATAATGAAGTTGAAAAACTAAAAAATGAGATAAAAATGAGAGACGTGTGCATTGATGCATTTGGTAATGAATCGACTAATAAAACTCCTCCAACTAATGATCTACAAAAATAAATAGAATCGTTAAAAATCTCTCTAGCTAAATTTGTTCATGGGGAAGAAAACCTAAATGTCATGCTAGGAAAACAAAGATCCAGTTATGATAAACAAGGCATAGGCTACAACCCAATATATAGAAAAGAAGTTAAAATGCTAAAATCTAAATCATCGATTAGATTAAATTATTTCACGCCTTTTACTTCTTGCAAAAATTGTGGCATTAAAGGAAATCTAGAGATAAACTGCTCAAGAAAGAAAAATCGAAGTAAAGCCGTATAGATAAAGAAAAGTGATGTGATTTCAACTAACACAAGTGGACCCAAAAAGATATGGGTACAAAAAATATGAATTTTATCTCTCTTATACATGTATGTTTCAAAGTCAAAGTATCTTCTCGAAAGTGGATCCTTGACAGTGGATGTTCACGTCATATGACGTGAGACAAATCTAAGTTCGTGGAACTAAATGTCAAAAAGAAACATGGAACTATCACATTCGGTGATAATCGGTCATGCGAAATAATGGGGAAAGGTAAAATCGATAATGGTAAGGTTAACATTAATAATGTTCAACTTGTTAACGGACTAGAATTCAATCATATCAGTGTTAGTCAATTAATGGATAATGGACATTAAGTAAAGTTTGAAAAAGATAAATGGCTAACAATGCTGCTTTAGTTGCCCAAAGAGAAGGGAATATATATACTCTTGATTTTGAGCGATAGGGGAAGAATTATGGCTTGCAACTGTTCAAGATGAAGCGAATTTATGGCATAGAAAGATTGGACATGTTCATATGGACCTCATTAAGAAGTTTTCATCAAAGAACTTAGTAAGAGGATTACCCAAAGTGAATTTTGAGAAGAAAGGTATATGCGAACCTTGTCAACTTGGAAAACAAGTTAGAAAATCGTTCACAGCCAAAAACGTATTATCAACTTCTTCTCCCTTACAATTGCTTCATCTCGATTTATTTGGACTTGAAAAGCATGCTAGTATAAACGGTAAATTCTATACTGTTGTGATAGACGATGATTTCTCTAGATATACATGGGTACTATTTCTTAGAACAAAAGATGAGGCATTTAAAGAATTTGAAAAAATTATTAAAAATTTGGAAACCAAATACAGTCTTAATCTTATAAGAATCAGAAGTGAAAATGGTACTGAATTTAAAAAGGATTTTATTACATTCTGTAATCAAAAATGAAAAACTCATGAATACTCAGCACATAAAACCCCTCAACAAAATGGAGTGGTAGAAAGAAAAAATCGTACGTTACAAGAAATTAATAAACACATCATATGAATTCAAGAAATTTTGGGCTTAAGCTGTAGACACATCATGTTATGTACTAAATAGAGTGTTAATCCGCCCAATTCTGTTTAAAACACCATATGAATTAATAAATAAACGACTTCCTAATATAAGATATTTCAAAATCTTTGGATCTAAATGTTTTATTTTTGACACTAGTGAGAAATTAGGCAAGTTTGATGCTAGATCTTATGAGGGAATCTTCATTGGCTATGCACAAAATAGAAGAGCATATCGCATTTATAATGTGCAAAAATTGTGTATCGAAGAATCTATACATATCAAATTTAATGAACTTAACCATGATAGTCCAAAAGAAAGAGAAGAAGATGCAGGAATTTTAGAGACTACTGCAAATCCATCATACCACATAAATCAAAACAGCAAGACTATGGAACCAATCCAGCAAGCTGGATTAGAAGAACAACAAGACCAAGACTCTATCCAGCAAGTTGAATAAGAAAATCAGGAACATATCCAGCAAGCTGAAATGGATGAACAACAAGACCACAATTCTAAATCTACTGAAGAAGTAATACATGATGTTCAACTTCCAAAATCAGCAAGATACATCAAAAACCATCCTCTTGAATACATCGTTGGTAACATAAACGACAAAATTACAACAAGAAGAAAATCAAAAAATATGTGTGCTTTCTCAGCATTTGTAACGCCCGAGAAAATCGGATTTTTGAAAATTAAATTTTTATTATTATTAAATGAATTTAATTGATTATTTATGGAGCAAGCTAATCGAATGTCGTTCTTTAACCTAGATATGTCATAACATCGTAGGATTTTGGCTACGTGGTAGAATTCAAGTGTTTGAATTTCCAAAACAAAAATAAAAGTTTTTCGAGAAATTTTCTAAAAAACACTATTCACGCATTTCTGTTCGGGAATTATTTTTGAACTTCCGAGAAATACGTAACAATAGAATATCAAGGTGAGATGGAATATCTAATAATATTTCAGTTATGGAAAACGTAATATTTCACCTGTGGACTTAAAACCTAACGTTTAAGAAAAATTATTTATGAGAAAGAAAGGAAATGTGATTAATGAATTAAACGATGATTGTATAATACGTAGGTATTGTACGAGGTAAGGAATACGAATACTATATGAGGTATTATACGAGTACGTATGAATAATGATATGTCGTATATATGGAATTAGTATACGAGAATTATACATATAATATATGTTATAAGGCTTTAAGCCAAAAGAAAGGAATTGGTAGGATTTGTTAAGTATTATGTGAGCCCATGTATTGGATGATTTAGTCCAATGTGAGTTTATTAATGCAAGCCAAATGTATATTTAATTACAAGCCCAAAGCAATTTAATGCAAGCCCAAATGATTAGGTTAAGTTAATTAAGTTAAAGGCCCAAGCTATAATTCAATGGGTTAGGGGATGGTTTAAAACCATGGGACAAACCATGGATAGTCCAAAGTGGTGGACAAGAAATTAATGTGCTAATCAAGTAAACTTAAAGGCTAAGTTAGTGTGGTGATCACACAAAGTAAATATATGTGATTAGCAAGAATACATAATGATTAAGTAAGTATGATGATCAAGTGTTGTGGGGAGCAAGATAACATAATGGCTAAGTGATTTGATGGCCAAGTATTTTGTGTGGAGGACAAGTTTACTTAGGGGCAAAACAATGAATAGTAAGGAGGTGGAGTGGCTTTATGTCCCTTATTCCCTCATCTAGGAATTTCTATAAATAGGGAGCTTGTGCATTTATGTGAAGGTTGTTTCATTTCATCCCACTTATAAGTTGAGAGCTTATTTGGTTGAGAGAATAAGTTAGCATAAGTTAGTCTTTCATTATTCAAATAAGCAAGAAAGAAGAAGAAGAGTTAGTAAGAAGAAGATCAAAGCCTAGTCAAGTGCTCATTAAGGGTAACCCATCTTGAATCATGATTCTCTTTCTTTTCCATAGATAGAGAAGGGGGTATTGGTAGAACTAATATGCTAAGGAATTATAAATCAAAGGCTTAAGTCTTAATAAACCGTATACGTAATGAATAAGAAATCTAAACCAAGAATATGTTATGAATTCATAAGGAACATATGAACTTTTCATATGTTCTCTTAAAAAGATGGTATGATAAAAAGAAGCAAGGATGGTGGTTAAAAGATTGAAGTAATAGGAAATTATGAGAAAAGAAGTCATAAGATAAGAGAAATGAAAATATAAGTAATTGATATTTTCATAAGTCATAAATTCACAATGAACTAGTAATAACTTACCATGTTTATAAGTTAACGAAGAATATATGTCCTGATGATAGTATAATGGATTAAATCCAAGTGAAATAATTTAAAAATCTCAAATAACGAAGTTTCACAGGAATTCAAATGGTTAGATGGCGATCGTCGAATTCGTGAAATTCTCGAAATGGAAGTCAAATTTTGATATTGAGCTTGGAAACATTGGTTTTCAATGGAGACAAGTCATATTTGTCATTACAGAGTTGCGAACTTGAAAATGGCCTGATTCCAACTTAGAACGAAGAAACGAACATTGAACGTTCACGAACGTTTATCGTTTTCGTTAAAAATGGACTATTAGGTGGAATTTTAGCAAATGAAGTTGAATAGATAAAATTCTTATTTGACCGCGTAGAGTACGTGATTTGTGAACCGTAGGCTCTGGAACAAACCAATTCGGACTTATAACGAAGAAGTTACAAAGTTGGGAATCTCACTAAAAGAAAATTATGTAAAAAAATTCTGGTGCTGAGCACTGGCGTCGCGGCGCCAGTCAAGGCAAGGTAAGTCACACCACAACGCCAAAGTGAGCTTCAGCTTCTGTAGACTAACACTGCAGCGTGACCTTTAACACAGGGACTTACACCGCATCACCGAGTCCGGTCTCCAAGCCTTAATAGGCGACGCCGTAGCGCGGTACAAAGTGCAATAGTCAGCACCGCAGCGCCAACCCTAAAACTTTGGCAATGAAAAATGTTTAGAAGTAGGAGATGAAGGTAAATTGGTTAGTAACGAACTAAGGGACTTAATCAAACATTATTAAGTTATAATTAAACCCCAAGTATGATCACTCAGGGTTAAAGAAAGTCAATTAAAGATGAACGTGAACTATACTTAATAAGTATACATAACCAATGACGAACGAGTTTCGATTAATAACGCAAGGACGTTAATAAGCTGTAAGGAAAGATGATTAACTCGAACCGAGTTGTATTAATGAAATAATTTCATTTAAGTGTTATAAGAGAACGAAGTTGGTAAGGAAGATGTATAAGAATGACGAAAAGTCAGAACCAATAAATAACAAATCTAATACGGGATTAGAATGAGAAGAAGGGTAAGATTCTTTAGGAACAAAGTATGTTCATTCATGACCTAATGTGGTATGTTATGTGATTATGTGTTGTAGAGACTGTAAAGTCTAAAAGGAAACATAATTATTCGGTAGCAGACGCCGAAGAAAAGTTTTTTTAAACCCTTGTCTAACATTCGTGTTAGTTAGGTTTTCAAATGATTCAAGTTATGAGATGAATGTATGGTTTTAAAGAATGAGTCGATGCCCATTTTAACTCGTCTAGACTAATCATGATAAGTCAATTGGTTTGTATACAAGACTTTCAATATAGAATTGCTAACGCTATCCTATGCCAATTCTTTGGTACGGATTCAAGGTAAGCCTGAATATGTATAAACAAATATATTTTCATCAATTATTCGATGGGCACGTGAGGTTTCCATAACTTAAACGTATACACGTTTAATGGATGTAGTGTTAATCAACATAGAGTACTATAGGCTGATCACCTAGATGTACTAGTAAGCTATGCCGGACTTACGGACTTCGTGTCAGGTTGTCCTTTTCAAAGAAATTATAAGATGTTCACGTATTGAACTAGAATTGATGATTTATGGAATATTGTTATTGCAAAATGTTTTGAAATAAAAGGAAAGCTATTTTGAATTATTTATAGTACTTCGTAACTATCATCAAGTTATTGAAGATATACGATTCCTATGTTTTAAGCATGTTTTTAAAAATGAAATTGTTGTACTTGCTGAGCTTGTTATGCTCACACTTACTTGAACCATATTATTGCAGCTTAGACGATATGACCAAAGGATTCGACAAGGATAAAAGTGAAGGCTAAAGTGAACTTGTAGCGTACCTATGTAATAGTATAGGTTTGTAATGATAATATTTGATATTATGACAAGAACAAATGTAACGGTTATAAAGAACTTGGGGAATGGTAGTATTATTTTGGAATATATATAAGACATATTCATTGTTTTGAGGCTTTTTTAATTGAATGTTTGGGTGAACTGTAACATCGTGGAGTACCATTTATCGGGTTGAAAGAGGCTCGAATTTGGGGGCGTCACAGTTGGTACAAAGCATTAGGTTATAAAACTTAAGGGGGTAAGAACCTTAGGCTCATTATCTCATTAATGAAGAGAAGTCTGAAGGAAGAAAAAAACTTGAGTTGAATGAGTCAATAAGGTATTGAGGAAACTCAGTATCAAATGATTTAAAAGATGGAAAGTAACCCTAAATAAATTAAATTTGATTTGTGTTTATACTATTGTGTGTTATGTACTAATCACCATATGTGTTATTGTAGGATGTCGATCGATAGTTTGATGTATAGAGATATACACGCCGTGAGAGAAGAGCTTGTGAACCAAGTAGAGCCTATACCTATGCTGGTGGCAAAGGTACCATTAGTGATTCTAGAGGAGTCAGAGGCAGAGGAGTACTTTTCTTTAGAAGACTACTCCGAGGGAGAGATGAATATAGCGTCATATCTTAGTATGATGAATGATGGAGAGGAAGAAAGAGAGGTAACATCGATTACTACGGTGGTACCTATATTATAGTCATCACCTCTAGATGCAATGGAAGCATTGTATCTAGCAGCGCTTGATAGGAATGTGCAACTGGGTACAGTTGTGCCGAATCAGAGTGAAGAGATTAGTTATCGCTATGAAGCTAAGATGTCTGCAGAAGCAGATTTTGAGTTAGAGCACGATAAGCAGGTGCTTATGGCAGAGCATGGTAGGAATTATAAGGAAGAGGCCGATGAACTTCGTAGAGAACTGGGGGAGAAGGATCGGAAGATAGCACGGATATCTTACATCCATGAGAGTGCACATAAGGATTTCAAGCTGAAGGTTTCTTGTTATTCCATTGAGTCAGGACAAACCCGTCATATGATTAGTCGGGATACTGTAGCAATGATTGCGAATGAGAAACACGAGGATGCTGTTTTGCATTATTAGAAGTCTAGAGTTATAAATATGTGTGTAGTGACGTAAAACCATCTTTTAAAGGGTAGTCTTTTTGTAAATCCTAACTTTTGTGAAGTTCAATTGCGGGATAGAAAATGTAATAGCTTTTGTCTATGAAAACAAATTGTAAATAGTTTCTAACCCTTAAGAAGCATATGTATATAATGAAGTTTTCATGGAAATGATTTGTTATGATGCGATTTGGTATGTGGCGATTAATAATGAAGTAAGTAAATAGATAATAATGATATTTTATCTAATCTAAAAATGTCGCCAGGGAGAAGATAACGTAATAAGGAAGCGGAATCACATAATGATAATTAATGGAGTCAAAACAACCCTATGTAAGAGTTTGTTAAGTTATTAACGGTTGTATTTACCCAAACCGGGGGTAGAGTACCCGCGAAACCTAAGGTTGCTTGGACGATTACCTTTAAAGAGTTTAAAAGCATAGGTCCACCGGAGTTCAAAGGAACGAAAGACCCAATCGAGGCCCACACCAGGGTAAAAGAAATAGAGAAGGCGTTTGTTATTACAAGCGTATGTGAGATGCAGAAGCTTTATTTTGGGACTTACACGAGGAAGAGTGAAGCTAACTTTTAGTAGAAGGCTCACCAGGGTGGGGTTAAAACAGATGCGGTAACGTGGAAACAATTCAAGAAGGTTTTCTTTGAGAATTATTTCCCTACAAATATGTGAGGGAGGGTAGAGATTGAATTCTTAGAACTTAAGTAATGGGATATGATATTTTCCCAGTACGCGACCAAATTCAAATGATTTGGCAAGGTTTGTTTCACATCAAGTGGACACGGAGGAGGTGAAGGTTCGTAGGTTGGAGCAGGGCCTGAAACCCTAGCTCTATAGTGGGATTTTGGTGATCTAGAGTGTTTCCTATGGGATAATTCTGGAGAAGGTGATTATAGCATAAGGAGATAGTGAGTTGTAGACTCAATAGCACAAAGAGGGAAAAGATGAGAGCAAGAGAGAGGGAGGAACCAAGGTAGAGAATAGTAGTGGCAGTACGCCAAAGAGACATAAATTTTTAACTCCGAGAATACTGAAGTGGGACAAGGGGATCCTAAGTGAAGGATCGAGGTGTGTAAGACATGTGGAAAGACTTATCTAGGATTCTATCTGGAAGGGATTATAAATACCTTTAAAACATTAAGACAGAGGAGGAGGGATTAATTTTCGTTAATTATATTCGTGGAAATGGTTTCATGAATAATAGAAGTAAGCAAGTATCGGTAGATAAGTTCTGATTAATGTCGAGAGGATTTGAGGAAATTCTCGTTATGAATGGGTTGATTAATCATAGAACTATAATAAATTATTATAAGAAAAGTGTGAACCTTTAGTTTTCTCAAATCTAAGGTAGTAATTTACGGTAATAAAATACCGAGACATTAATATTGTCGAACCATGACGCAAGTTAGGTTGGTGTTAAGGAAGAGGAGGAGTCATTACGGTTGCGTATCGACTATCGTAGGAGGAATAAGTTAGCAGTTAATAATAAATACCCATGGCCTAGGATCGATGATTTATTTGGTCAGTTAAGAGGGGCAAAGAATTTTTCCAAAGATAGATTTGTGTACGGGGTATAGTCGGTTGGAAGTAAGAAAGAAAGAGGAGGTACCATTAGCGTCACGGGATTTAAGAGAAAGGTTAATTGCGGCACCTGTATTGGCTTTATCAGATGATACGGGGAATTTTGTAGTGTATCTCGATGTTCGCATAGATGACATGATTGCGTGTTCTTATAGCATGACAATGTCATCTTGTATGCATCACGCCAGTTAGAGGATTATGAGGAGGTCTATCCTACTTATGATCTAGAATTGTCAATTATAGTTTTTGAATTAAAAATCTGAAGATAGTAATTATGTAAAGTCCCCGAACCCGGATACTTGAAACCCGAATTCGGTACTTCACGATACCATTTCTATGAGCGGAAATATTACTAATAATAATAACAATAATATAAATTTTCAACTTAACTTACATTTATCAGAGTTTAATCCCAAGTACGCAACCTTTACTACATTCTTTACATGATATATAATACATATCATTAACTTAATACAGTCTATCTATTGTAAATGATACTAATAACATATTTTGTTTGCTTCTCTTTTCACTTGATCCTGGCCGAGCCTTCTAGCTGTTCACACTTAGCTGAAAACATTTAAATTAAGCAAGGATGAGCATTTGAGTGCCCAACAAGTATTATATGTATATATATAAGCTGAAAGAATTTAAATGTTTTCTTTATAATATTCTTCTACAACCAGTCAATAGTTGTGAAGTAATCTGTACCAATAATAATAACATAACAACCCTCGTTCAAATTTTTGAAACTGTGTATTGACTATACATGGGGTTTCTGTGACATACTATGAACATTGTTTTTTATTTTCGAAAAGGTTAAACAGAAATTCATCTGTAAACCGGCATTGCTTACGGGCCTGAGGGTGTACAGTCCATGGGCCCGGTATTGATCAATACTACATTGCTAGAACGATATTATCGTTCATCCTTTGTCCGCCGTAGCGCATAAAAATTTTCCCATTATCGGGATGTTCATACCTGTAGCATCCCTGAATCCAGGCCCCGAATCACCGCGGACTCGGTACACTAATTCTTTCACTAATTGTAGAAGATATAAACATAAATTGTTTATACATTACATTACACACATTACCCCAAGGTCGAGTAACCTTAACTTATACACAATTCATAAAATATCTATTACACAACAACATTTATCAAAATAGACTATAAAAACTAGCCGCACATTTAACCCCAAGTAGAACTTGACTTTAACCTTTTCCTGTATCCGAACTCATTCGCTTTATCTGCAATGTTTATCATGATATAGCAAGGGTGAACATAAAAGTTACCCAGCAAGTTTATATACAATAACATAACAATATATCATGATTGAAGAGTATGAATAATAAGATGGCTATAATTCATCAAGATAATTGAGAACTAGCATGAACAAACATTTGACTGAACAAGTTTTATACATTAACAACATTTCTGAACCAACTGGTAATGAAGGTGATCAACCTTTCATACCTGACTTATACATGCAAGATGTACAGATTATAATTTTCATGGCAATCAGTAATGATTAACCATAAGTTTGAATAAAGCACTCTTATTAGAGTTAAGTACAAAGAAAACTTGCCTGTACCGTTGATTACCGCAACACAATTAATAACGCTTTATCCGAAGACCTAATATTAATAATATAGATCTCCAATATTAGAATAATATCATCACAGTATGATAATGTTATATTTATACACACAGAATAACCTAAACACATTACCACATAAGCCTATCAATCTATATAGCACATAAGACTTAGCATCAAGTCAAACTATTTCAGTCTGAGTTGAAACTGACACAATTCTATCATCCCGACAGTCTAGTCGGACAAAAATTGAGTTTAAGTTCAATTAAACTCTGCCTAACCACTTAACCATTATCACAGATAATTTTCTTATCAGTCAAAACATTTTTCCTAGGCTCGTAATAATTTTCAGATAATTATTACCATTTATCATGATTTTCCAATCATTAATATCGTATTTAAATAAATTAAATAGCACATAATTTCTTAATCATTAATATTTATTTAATATAAAATATTAATGAAAATCATTACATAATATTATAATATAATTATAATATATCAAAGTATTTTTAATACCTTAAAATCACTTTTATATGATTTTCCAACACTTTAATCCATTATCCGATAATTGCTATTAATATTAAAATATTAATATTTTCACGACTATGTATCAAAAGTTATATTTTATAACTTAAAATATTTTTATAACACTTAAATCATTTTTATATGATTTTTAAATCATTAATTCTATTTTTTCTTAATTTATTTAATATATCTATTAAATAAACTAATTATCATTAATATTGATTAATTAATGAAATTCATCCCAAAATATTAAAAGTCATCAAAATAACTTAAAATATTTTCTTATACCATAATATTATTTTTCATGATTTTTCATGAATTAAAACCATTTTTAAATAATTTATTTAATATTATAATTAAATAAATAAATATCATTTATATTCCAAAAATATTAAATATTTTCAAAATATACTCAAAATAGTTAAAAACTATTTTTCAGACTTTAAAATAATTTTTCATAATTTATTTTGTATTTGTAATAATTAAAAACTATTTTTTTCTATTTTTTAATCATTTTCTGCATTTTTTCGAAAATAAAGCGTCGCTAAAGGGTCTTTAGCGACACTTTCTGTCGCCTTTGGTGTTCTTGAGTGTTCATGTCAGTTAACAAAGTCCCTAGTTTGACCGGTGTTTAATGTAGGTTCTTAATGATTCTGGGTGTCTAAGTTGCATTAATATTGTAGTATAAGTGTAGAACTACAACTAACAACCAAGATCCTGGCCAATTAACAACGTATAAAAGAGATTTAAACTTCAGAAAAAGATGTCAGACCCTTTCATCAAATTCTGGGTTTTCCAGAATTTATCAACAGTCACGGTTCCTATTTTGAGTCCTTAAATCCTTGTTTTCCAAGATTGTTTTGCTTGATCTAGTGATGCTAGATTGTAGTCCGGATGTCAGGCTACAATTATATAATATAAAATCAACTTAAAAACATTACATACACCAGATTTGGGTCGGTCAAAGTAGAGGCCAGAAAACGGTTCTTGAATTTTCTGGGTTTTCCAGAAAGTTCTAAAGGCTGAAGGTCAACTCACTTTGGACCACTAATATCTTGGGTTCTGTTATGGATCTGTGTAACATAAAAACATTGATGAGTAGAACTTATGACATGCTACAAGGATCAGTCAATAACAGGTCCATAACATTAAACAACAGCAAGATTAATTGATTCAAAAAGCTTGTCAGACGAGCTGGAGAAATCTAGGCTTGCCCAGAAACAGAAATTGTGATCGGTCAACCATGTTTGATCCGTGTACTTTGATGTTATGGATCTGTGTTTTGACAACCCAGATCTCTAATTGACACCTTAATACACAATTTTAACCAATCAATTACAACATTTTACAACAAATCATAAGATTTTCGAAATTAGGGTTTATACCTCTTTCTAACTTGATTTTTGATTTTTGATCTTTGATCTTGTTCTTGACTTGCTATAAACTGATCATGGTTCATCTTCCCTCTCACTCACACTCTACATTTTTGAAATTGAGGAGAGAGAAGTGTTGGGAGAAAATGAAAATGCAAGAAACCTTTTTCTCTCTCCTTTAATCTTATAATATGATATGATACATTGCATGATCAGATCTAGCTGTTGATCTAGTTGAAATAAGTCATAAGCTAGGGCTAGGGTTTGGTGAAAACTCTCTAGACCCATTCTTGCAAGCTAAGTCACAATAATGCAACAAAGGGCAAAAATGACATTTAACATACTAAATTAATGGCATTCTTGTAATTTGTACAAACCCTTAGGGTTTAGGGTTTGAGAGGGTTTAGGATTTGGAGTATTTAGGATTTAGGTTTTAACCCTTAACTATTTAGCAACTTGGATTTTAAAATTTTCAAAATTTAGATTTTCAAAAATAGAAAAATTAATATTTCTAACTTATAATTAGAATTTTCTAATTATATAAAAATTTCTTAATCATAAATTCATTCTTGCTAATTAGGATGAGCAATTCCTAATTAAAATTGCTAATTAAGCAATTAGAGTCAAAATGGTCGTTACGGTTTATAAACCACTAATTAGGATTTCTAATAGAAAAATAAATTTTCCAATTTAGATATTAAATTTTCGTAATTAGATTAGAGTTTTCTAATTACTCATAAATTGAAATAAGTAGTATTAGGATTTCCTAATTAGCATTGCTAATTTAGCAATTAAATCCACCAATGAACAATTAGGGTTTCTGACGGAACAATGAGGGTTCCAAAAATTTGGAAATTAGGGTTTGCTAAATAATTAACCTTTACCCTAATTAATAATTAATTAATAGCACTAAAACATTAAAATTCTCCATTATATTCCCAGATTAGGGTTTCATTTTATCAGAATCTGAAATTAGGGTTTTCAGATCTGGTATTAGGGTTTCCAAACAATCAATTAAGATTTTAAACAATTCATTAGGGTTTCCCTAATTAATTTAATATTAATGACGTTTAACCTAGTACGTAACATTGCATTCCCAATCTAGGGTTTTCAATATCCGAATTAAGATTTCGGACTCCCGGAACTGAAACTAGGGTTTCCAGAACCGATTTCTAGGGTTTCTTGTTAAACGCTAGGGTTTTCTAACTGAACGCCGTCGTTCATAATATATACTTAGGGTTTGTCACAGATGTAATTTATCTGATCAACCCATGACCCTTAACCACATTCTGAACACATCATTAACCATAACACAGAACATAATCACATAAATCCTTAATCCTCAATAATTCACCTATATCCTTTACTGAATTTTTGAAATCCTCAAAATTCAATCCCAATAACATTAAACACATACACTTATTTTCTGTCTAGGTCTATTATTTAACCTTAACTCAATCATTTAAGATTTTAATAAATTGCCCAAATTCTCGGGTTGTCACAATACCTGTCGGGTTTTATAACAAAGGTCTTATATAATTCAACATATATGTATATCAAAGGTGTATCAATATCTGATTAAATACAATGATTATCCAAGTGGGGACACTTGTATAATCATTTATAGAAATTAACGAATAGAATATATAACTGAATTATCATATACTAACATGTTGATAATCAATGGGCATATATAATATAGGCTTAACAATCTGTACAATAATAATATAACTTTAAAACATTCTTACACTTGTCCAATGCATAAAGAAAATGCAAAGGTAGGATACTTGCCTGATGCGCTGCTTACAATTACGCAACTTAGATTTATCTTTTATACCGAAACCTATCATTAATCAAATCATTTATTCGATTAGAACAATATATCTTAACACATAGTACTGCATTTCGCAGTCAGCACATAACCTAATCTCCTTATCACACATGTTTCACAATCATTGCATCACAAACAAACATCAACTCATTCCTAATCACATTATCACACAACTTTATCCATCATTGAATCACAAATAAAATAATTAACTAACTAAATTTTAAGTCCAGATCAATTTCTGAACCATGTCGGTCTACCGACATCTTTATCGGGTAATTATCGAGTCTAAGACTCTAAACAGTTGTTCAATATCCATTTTGACTAATTAAATAACAGTCATATCATTTTTCATGACCTTATAATAATTATAAAATAATTATTACCATTTACCATAATTTTTGAAATATCAGAATCATTATTAAATGATTTAAATATCAAACAATTCTATTATCATCAATATTTAATTAATATAAAACTATTAATCAAATCATTGCCAAAATATTAAAGTTATTTATAATAACTCAAAATATTCTTAATGTATTTATATTACCCTTAAATGATTTTTAAAATATTTAAAATCATTATTAAATAATTACCATTAATATTTAAATATTAATAAACTATTTATCCAAATATTAAAAGTCATTAATTATAACTTAAAATATTTTTAAATTCATTTTTATCCCTTTTAAATGATTTTTAAATAAATAAAACCATTTTTAAACTATTTATTTAATATAATTATTAAATAAATTTAATATCATTAATCATTAAATAAATATCATTAATATTAAATTAATAATGAAATTATCCTTTAAATATTAAAAGTTATATTTTATAACTTAAAATATCTTTAAACACTTTATCTTCTTTTAAAATGATTTTTAAAGTATTAAAATCATTTTTGAACTAATTTATTTAATATAATTATTAAATAAACTAAATATCATCAATATTAAATTAATATCATTAATATTAAATTAATAATATTTTTTTTATTACAAAATATCAAAAGTCATATTTTATAACTTCAAATATTTTTATAATACTTTAAATGATTTTTAAAATCATAAATTTTATTTTCCATAATTTATTTAATATATTTATTAAATAACTTAAATATCATTAATATTAATTAATTAATTAAATTTCATCACAAAATATTAAAATTCATCAAAAATGACTTAAAATATTTTCTAACACACTAATATAATTTTTTATGATTTTTCATGAATTAAAAATATTTTTAAATAATTTATCTAATATTGTAATTAAATAAATAAATATCATTTATATTCCAAAAATATTAAATATTGTTAAAATATACTCAAAATAATTAAAAACTATTTTTCAAGCTTTAAAATAATTTTTAAAAATTTATTTTGTATTTTTAATAATTAAAAACTATTTTTTTCCTATTTTTAATCAATTTTCAGAAATAATAATAATAAACCGTCGCTAAAGGCCCCTATAGTGAAAAAAACGTCGCTATAGGTGTTCTTCACCAACCCAGAATTCATAAGGCAGTTAGCGAGTAGGCACATTTGACCGAGTATAACTCTCTCATCTGAATGAATTTGGACAATCTATAAATTGGGACTTGTAGTGCTCATGTAAGCCTATAATTTCCAATAAACATAATGGCAAAACAACATTATATATAAGAGTTATTAGCCATCAAAGTAGCTTGTCAGAGCTGTTCTTCATGAAGAACAGTTAGAGGTGCCTACTTTGGACCTCTATAACTTGATGATCGTGTAACATTTATGTGCTCTATCAACACCAGTGTGTCGACAACATGTAGGACTACAATTACAAAGCATCATAACACATTAATATCAAAACATGATCACGATATATCCGGTCAAACTTGAACACGGAAGTTGATAAAAAAAATTCTGGGTTCGTGTTCTTGAGTAGTTTCGGTCAACGGGTTTTGACCATGAATAACTCCAGATCTATAACAGCTATGAACTTGATTCTTTTTGTTCCTTAAAGATCACATTACAGACTATATATAACAACTTTTAAACAACAAAAATCATGATCAGGTATAGAGTTATAAGCCCTGACATGTGCCTAAAAATAACAGAGTTCGATTTTTCAAAAGCTAGAAAAACTTTGATTTTGAGCACTTTGATGTTATGGGTATAGAGTTATATATATATGTATATATATATATATATATATATATATATATATATATATATATATAATCTAGATGCATGTGTGTTTGCTAGGTGGCTGTTGTGTTGTCAATTGTGTGTCACAAAGAGTTGGTAGGGTTGGTAGAATTAGGTTACCAACTAAAGTTGTTGGCCAAAATCACAAGTTTCCTACAATAATGCAAAGAGTGGTATTTAGGTCATTTGATAATTCATTTAAATGGCATTCTTGTCATTTGCAAACCCTTAGGGTTTAGGGTTTAGGGTTTGATCCAAACAAACAAAAATCTAGGATTTTCAAATTTAGGATTTAGCAACTAGGGTTTATAAAGAAAATAAAATTATTTTAGTTTCTAAAATTTAAAAATTAAAATAATTAACTAGATTAGGTTAATAATTAAATTATACAAGAACATTAGGGTTTAGTACCCCTACCCATATTAACCTTGCCAATTAGGCAATTAGTGTTTACAATTTTGATAATTAGGGTTACCATAAGCAAATTAGGATTTTTATCTTTTGAAATTAGGGTTTATAATATAGAAAGATAATAAGGATTTTGAATAATTACAATTCTCCCTAATTAGGGTTAATATATATAACACCGATCAAAAATAACATTATCTTGATTACTTAACGACTTAACAAATTCTCAAAGTCATGAATGACTTTTACATTAGGATTTCAAATCAATTAGGGTTTAACAATTTGAAACTAGGGTTTCTATTTATTAAATAGGGTTTCTAAATATTAAATAGGGTTATATAACAAAATTATATAATGCATAACATATATCATATAACACAGTTAAACAACAATCTTGAACTCACAGCTGAGTTTCAAATTAGGGTTTTAACACTTAAAATTAGGCTTTTTTTTAATAATATAGGGTTTTCTAAAAATTATTAAGGGTTTCTAGAACTTTAATTAGGGTTTACCTAATTAATACATTTAATACATGCCATAAATTATATAACACACTTATAAAACAATCTTGCACTCTAATTTGGATTTCAAATTAGGGTTTAACATTATTACTAAGGTTTGGTCATAATACGCCGTAATTGACCAACCATTATCAATACAGAAATACAGTACATATTCATAGAACTGAAAAATCAAAATATAATTTGTATTATATTATTATTATCATTCCTTATCCCATAACCAAAATTAAGGTTATCATTAACAGTAAAACTGTTCCACACATTAACATTACACACATAATCATACATATCTATAACACTTACAAATAATATTATAATATTATTATTTTCATTCCTTGATCAAAACCCAAAATTAGGATTTGGATTCCATATCTGATTTATCTTTCATATAAAACCTTATTAATTAAGTAAAAATAATTTACTTAATTATTAAAATAATTTCATATAATAAATAATTATTATAATAATTATATAATCATATCATATATTATTTAAATAATATAATTATCATATATTCATCGAAAATAAATATTAAAAACATTTTTACTATAAAACTAATTATTATTAGTATATAATTTATAATGAACAATAATTCTAAAATAAAATTATTCATAACCATTCATGTAATAAATATATTTTATATTCATCACATAATTACATACATAATACCTTTCACGCATTCTTATCTTTAGAATAAATAATTATTCTAAAATCATTTCTTATATTATAAGATTATATTTTCCTTGAAAAATAATTAATAAAACATTTCCAATAAGGAATTAATTAGTATAAAAATATAATTGATAATAATCAATAATTTTAAAATAAATTTATTTACAATACTTAATGTAATAAATAAATTTTATTTATCACACATATAATTATAATTACACATTACCTTGACACATATCATTCATATTTATTTTAATAAATAAAAAAAAATTTGTACGCAAAATTTATGATTTATTTATATAGAAAATATCGGGTTGTCACATTCACCCTCCCTTATAAAGATTCCGTCCCCGGAATCACCACTTTAAAACCTATACATACCAGGGTACATAGTATACACAATCATTCCAAGTAGATCTCTATCATGGTTGATCGATCCGATCTTTAACTATTCAGCAAAAAGCTTATCTATCCCCTTAAACAGAAATTTGATTTCTAAGAGAACTCAAATTCCTCCTTCAAAATAATTTATAAAATAATTTAATATCTATATAATAAAATATTATATAAGAAAATAAAATTGGTTTGAGTAATACCTGGAGTTGCATCCCCGACTGCTACCGAATCCCGAACAGTCCCGCTGAAGACGCTTGCGGTTGATTTCGTTGGTTTGTTTGTTAAAGTTGATCCCGTTGTCGCCAATGTCCTTCTGCCTTGTTCCGTATTCGCATTCCTTGTTTCCATTTCCTTTCTTGGTCAGTCTTTCACCTTATGCTTTATTGATTTGCACACAACACATTCACTATACATTCTTGGATTGGGACATTTTGGAAAGATATATATCCCTTCTGTCCTTACTTTCCACACACAAACTTTTCTTTTAATCACATTCCCGGTTTATCTCCGGTATTATCAAAATTATCTTCTTTTATCATATAGGTGACAAAAGTTGTCTTTTGCCCCGCCGTTATCCTAGCTATCACTAACGCTTTAACAGAGTCGGTTGATCTTCTAAATCATGGCGGTCCGGTTGTCTTGAAGTCTTTGAAGTTTGTCGATCGATTGTCTGGTTGATTCTTCGCGACTGGTATTCTGTTCTGCATAGCTTGATCGTCCGCATTCACAAAATTTCGATGTCGGGTATGGTTGTCGTCCAGCTTTGTTCACAGGTCCTTTTTCCTTTGGTTTCGTTTTTGTTTTGACGGAATTTTCATAAATTATTCTTACATTCTAATCCTTATCGTAAACGCTTAACAAATATCGCAAAACTTTCTATTCACATAATCATGTACTCAAAATATTAGATTTTGAAAACTCGGTCGACTATAGTAACCAGATAAATATTTACTATCTTTATACCAATTTATCCCATTAATCCAACATAGACTCATATTCATAGCACTTGACATACAATAGCACATTGTGCTTTAAACATTCATTATCCCTTTGTGACTTGAAAGTCGGGAATCGCTGTCATAACTTATACAAAATATTACATTACACCAACATACCTATCATATATACCACCTAAAATCATACATATTCAATTAATACTAATACTACATATTCCTTACACATTCACTAACGATCATTTTCTTAGTAACCTATCTATTTCCATTATCCTCAATATCCATTCACACACAATTATACCTAATTTGTCACAACTTATAACACATTATGAGTTTAAGAACTCATCACAAACATACGAGTTTAAGAACTCACCATAATTATATGAGTTTAAGAACTCAACATTGACCACATATCCTTTAACTATACTTTTCCTATCAGTTATACTGATCATTTCTTAATCCGATACTTTACTTTCCAAAATAATCACCTCTTTGAGGTAGCTTTCAATGTGAGCCTCTATTGCAGCTATTAGCTTTGATATTGGCTCAGTCATGGAGATTGACTTATTCTTTACGACTTAAGGGTATCCTAATTCTTTCTATCTAACAGCTATACACAAAATATCCTTACTAGCAAATAATAAATACACACAACACATAAAGGCTTTATATAAGTTATCTTTTAAATTGCTTGACGATGAATTTATTCAATTCATCTCCTTTTTAAACTCTATATGAGTTATTTATATTTTCAACGTTTCCCTCTGTTCTAAGGTTGTAGCCTAAGGTATAACCTGCCTAAGGTCTAACCTTATAGCTCTGATACCAACCTGTAAAGTCCCCGAACCCGGATACTTGAAACCCGAATTCGGTACTTCACGATACCATTTCTATGAGCAGAAATATTACTAATAATAATAACAATAATATAAATTTTAAACTTAACTTACATTTATCAGAGTTTAATCCCAAGTACGCAACCTTTACTACATTCTTTACATGATATATAATACATATCATTAACTTAATACAATCGATCTATTACAAATGATACTAATAACATATTCTGTTTGCTTTTCTTTTCACTTGATCCTGGCCGAGCCTTCTAGCTGTTCACACTTAGCTGAAAACATTTAAATTAAGCAAGGATGAGCATTTGAGTGGCCAACAAGTATTATATATATATAAGCTGAAAGAATTTAAATGTTTTCTTTATAATATTTTTCTACAACCAGTCAATAGTTGTGAAGTAATCTGTACCAATAATAATAACATAACAACCCTCGTTCAAATTTTTGAAACTGTGTATTGACTATGCATGGGGTTTCTGTGACATATTATGAACATTGTTTTTCATTTTTAAAAAGGTTAAACAGAAATTCATTTGTAAACCGGCATTGCTTACGGGCCTGAGGGTATACAGTCCATGGGCCCTGTATTGATCAATACTACATTGCTAGAACGATATTATCGTTCATCCTTTGTCCCCCGTAGCGCATAAAAATTTTCCAATTATCGGGATGTTCATAGCTGTCGGGTTTTTATAACAAAGGTCTTATATAATTCAACATATATGTATATCAAAGGTGTATCAACATGTGATTAAATACAATGATTATCCAAGTGGGGACACTTGTATAATCATTTATAGAAATTAACGAATAGAATATATAACTAAATTATCATATACTAACATGTTGATAATCAATGGGCATATATAATATAGGCTTAACAATCTGTACAATAATAATATAACTTTAAAACATTCTTACACTTGTCCAATGCATAAAAAAAATGCAAAGGTAGGATACTTGCCTGATGCGCTGCTTACAATTACGCAACTTAGATTTATCTTTTATACCGAAACCTATCATTAATCAAATCATTTATTCGATTAGAACAATATATCTTAACACATAACCTAATCACCTTATCACACATGTTTCACAATCATGGCATCACAAACAAACATCAACTCATTCCTAATCACATTGTCACACAACTTTATCCATCATTGAATCACAAATAAAATAATTAACTAACTAAATTTCTAAGTCCAGATCAATTTCTGAACCATGTCGGTCTACCGACATCTTTATCGGGTAATTATCGAGTGTAAGACTCTAAACAGTTGTTCAATATCCATTTTGACTAATTAAATAACAGTCATATCATTTTTCATGACCTTATAATAATTATAAAATAATTATTACCATTTACCATAATTTTTGAAATATCAGAATCATTATTAAATGATTTAAATATCAAACAATTCTATTATCATCAATATTTAATTAATATAAAACTATTAATCAAACCATTGCCAAAATATTAAAGTTATTTATAATAACTCAAAATATTCTTAACGTATTTATATTACCCTTAAATGATTTTTAAAATATTTAAAATCATTATTAAATAATTACCATTAATATTTAAATATTAATGAACTATTTATCCAAATATTAAAAGTCATTAATTATAACTTAAAATATTTTTAAATTCATTTTTATCCCTTTTAAATGATTTTTAAATTAATAAAACCATTTTTAAACTATTTATTTAATATAATTATTAAATAAATTTAATATCATTAATCATTAAATAAATATCATTAATATTAAATTAATAATGAAATTATCCTTTAAATATTAAAAGTTATATTTTATAACTTAAAATATCTTTAAACACTTTATCTTCATTTAAAATGATTTTTAAAGTATTAAAATCATTTTTGAACTAATTTATTTAATATAATTATTAAATAAACTAAATATCATCAATATTAAATTAATATCATTAATATTAAATTAATAATATTTTTTTTATTACAAAATATCAAAAGTCATATTTTATAACTTAAAATATTTTTATAATACTTTAAATGATTTTTAATATCATAAATTTTATTTTCCATAATTTATTTAATATATTTATTAAATAACTTAAACATCATTAATATTAATTAATTAATTAAATTTCATCACAAAATATTAAAATTCATCAAAAATGACTTAAAATATTTTCTAACACACTAATATAATTTTTCATGATTTTTCATGAATTAAAAATATTTTTAAATAATTTATCTAATATTGTAATTAAATAAATAAATATCATTTATATTCCAAAAATATCAAATATTGTTAAAATATACTCAAAATAATTAAAAACTATTTTTCAAGCTTTAAAATAATTTTTAGAAATTTATTTTGTATTTTTAATAATTAAAAACTATTTTTTTTCTATTTTTAATCAATTTTCGGAAATAATAATAATAAACAGTCGCTAAAGGCCCCTATAGTGACAAAAGCATCGCTATAGGTGTTCTTCACCAACCCAGATTTCATAAGGCAGTTAACGAGTAGGCACATTTGACCGAGTATAACTCTCTCATCTGAATGAATTTGGATAATCTATAAATTGGGTCTTGTAGTGCTCATATAAGAGTTATTAGCCATCAAAGTAGCTTGTCAGAGCTGTTCTTCATGAAGAACAGTTCGAGGTGCCTACTTTGGACCTCTATAACTTGATGATCGTGTAACTTTTATGTGATCTATCAACACCAGTATGTCGACAACATGTAGGACTACAATTACAAAGCATCATAACATATTAATATCAAAACATGGTCACGATATATCCGATCAAACTTAAACACGGAAGTTGCTAAAAAAAATTATGGGTTCGTGTTTTTGAGCAGTTTCGGTCAACGGGTTTTGACCATGAATAACTCTAGATCTATAACAGCTATGAACTTGATTCTTTTTGTTCCTTAAAGATCACATTACAGACTACATATAACAACTTTTAAACAACAAAAATCATGATCAGGTAAAGAGTTATAAGCCCTGACATGTGCCTAAAAATAGCAGAGTTCGGTTTTTCAAAAGTTGGAAAAACTTTGATTTTGAGCACTTTGATGTTATGGGTCATGAATTTAACAACCCAGAACATTAATACACTCCTTATTACACAACTTTAAACAATCAATTGCAACAATTAACAACAAATCGAAGGATTTCTAGAATTAGGGTTTTATACCTTTCTTTGATCCAATTTTTGATTTTGTGCTTCTGATTTGTTATTGTTGATCGTGGGGCTTCATTAAGGAACTGATATACTACAAAAATTCGTAGGTTTTGGAAAGGAGAGAGTTGATGGAGTATTAGTTGTAAAAATGAGCCAAGAAATGATTTTTCTCTCTCTCTAATACATATATATATATAATCTAGATGCATGTATGTTTGCTAGGTGGCTGTTGTGTTATCAATTGTGTGTCACAAAGAGTTGGTAGGGTTGGTAGAATTAGGTTACCAACTAAAGTTGTTGGCAAAAATCACAAGTTTCCTACAATAATGCAAAGATGGGTATTTAGGTCATTTGATAATTCATTTAAATGACACTCTTGTCATTTGCAAACCCTTAGGGTTTAGGGTTTAGGGTTTGATCCAAGCAAACAAAAATCTAGAATTTTCAAATTTAGGATTTAACAACTAGGGTTTATAAAGAAAATAAAATTATTTTAGTTTCTAAAATTTAAAAATTAAAATAATTAACTAGATTAGGTTAATAATTAAATTATACAAGAACATTAGGGTTTAGTACCCCTACCCATATTAACCTTGCCAATTAGGTAATTAGTGTTTACAATTTCGATAATTAGGGTTACCATAAGCAAATTAGGGTTTTTATCTTTTGAAATTAGGGTTTATAATATAGAAAGATAATAAGGATTTTGAATAATTACGATTCTCCCTAATTAGGGTTAATATATATAACACCGATCAAAAATCACATTATCGTGATTACTTAACGACTTAACAAATTCTCAAAGTAATGAATGACTTTTACATTAGGATTTTAAATCAATTAGGGTTTAACAGTTTGAAACTAGGGTTTCTATTTATTAAATAGGGTTTCTAAAT
This sequence comes from Panax japonicus, assembly GCA_020205505.1. Lineage (NCBI taxonomy): Eukaryota > Viridiplantae > Streptophyta > Magnoliopsida > Apiales > Araliaceae > Panax > Panax japonicus. The sequence goes on from CM035113.1 coordinate 52,195,763, forward strand.
ATTTAATAGGGTTTAATAACAAAATTATATAATCCATAACATATACCATATAACACAGTTAAACAAAAATCTTGAACTCACAGCTGAGTTTCAAATTAGGGTTTTAACACTTAAAATTAGGGTTTTTTTAAATAATTTAGGGTTTTCTAAAAAATATTAAGGGTTTCTAGAACTTTAATTAGGGTTTATCTAATTAATACATTTAATACATGCCATAAATTATATAACACACTTATAAAACAATCTTGCACTCTAATTTGGATATCAAATTAGGGTATAACATTATTACTAAGGTTTGGTCATAATACGCCGTAATTGACCAACCATTATCAATACAGAAATACAGTACATATTCATAGCACTGAAAAATCAAAATATAATTAGTATTATATTATTATCATCATTACTTATCCCATAACCAAAATTAAGGTTATCATTAACAGTAAAACTGTTCCACACATTAACATTACACACATAACCATACATATCTATAACACTTACAAATAATATTATAATATTATTATTTTCATTCCTTGATCAAAACCCAAAATTAGGATTTGGATTCCATATCTGATTTATCTTTCATATAAAACCTTATTAATTAAGTAAAAATAATTTACTTAATTATTAAAATAATTTCATATAATAAATAATTATTATAATAATTCTATAATCATATCATATATTATTTAAATAATAAAATTATCATATATTCATCGAAAATAAATATTAAAAACATTTTTACTATAAAACTAATTATTATTAGTATATAATTTATAATGAACAATAATTCTAAAATAAAATTATTCATAACCATTCATGTAATAAATATATTTTATATTCATCACATAATTACATACATAATACCTTTCACGCATTCTTATCTTTAGAATAAATAATTATTCTAAAATCATTTCTTATATTATAAGATTATATTTTCCTTGAAAAATAATTAATAAAACATTTCCAATAAGGAATTAATTAGTATAAAAATATAATTGATAATAATCAATAATTTTAAAATAAATTTATTTGCAATACTTAATGTAATAAATAAATTTTATTTATCACACATATAATTATAATTACACATTACCTTGACACATATCATTCATATTTATTTTAATAAATAAAAAAAATTTATACGCAAAATTTATGATTTATTTATATAGAAAATATCGGGTTGTCACAAATTATACGGGGAGAAAAGTGAGATATATAAGGACACTAAGAGTCTGAGATATATCTCCACACAAAAGGAGTTGAATATGCAGTAGAGAGAGGACTGGGATATCTTATATCTTTCAAGGAATGTAAATTTAGAAGTCGACGCGTTAAGTAGGAAGGGTAAGGAAAACTATCGATGTTAACGACTCAGAATGAGTTAATAACGAAGATGGCGGGAGTGGAGTTAGAATTTAAATTACAGAATGAAATGATAGAAATGTTATTCAAAACATAAACTCAATCCACAATAATGGACCGAGTCAGTTGAGTACAATTAGGTAACGAGGAGTACAAGTGAATGAAGAAGATGATGCAGGATAAGTAGAAGACTAAGTATAGTCTTATTTTGAGGGAGGAATTTGAGTTCCATATAAGTCCGAGTTAAAAATATAACTGAGATGATATAAAAATAGCATAATGTGTTAGTAAGTGTTTAACTTCCAACTCAAATTGTTAACAGGAAGTGATAAGTCATGTGTAAAAAGATAATACCTTCGATGAAGGTGAAATGGAAGAACCCCAATGTCGAAGAAGCATTGTGGAAACTCGAGATTAAAATAATGGAAAATTATCCTCTATGGTGTAGGTATTATTAGCGAGATTCTGGGAACAAAATTCTTATAAGGAGGGAAGAATGTAACGCCCAAGAAAATAAAATTTTTGAGAATTTAATTTTTATTTTTATTAAATGAATTTAATTGATTATTTATGGAGCAAGCTAATCGAACATCGTTCTCTGACCTAGAAATATTAGAACATCATAGGATTTTGGCTACGTGGTAGAATTAAAGTGTTTGAATTTCCAAGATGAAAATAAAAGTTTTCCGAGAAATTTTTCGAAAAACACTATTCACACATTTCTGTTCTGGAATTATTTTTGAACTTTTGAGAAATATGTAACGATAGAATATCAAGGTTAGATGGAATATCTAATAATATTTCAGTTATGGAAAACGTAATATCTGACACCCCAAAAATTAGGTATACATCTCCCATCTTGAGTCGATACATGGTACATAATTCAAATATAACTTAACAATACAACTGTCGTGTATAATACGACAAAACATAAACTGTGAGTTTGAATACAAATATTGTCTACTAGAGACTATACAAACTCAAAAGGAGTCCTCATTACAATTATTATCGCACTATTTCACAGAATAATGAGGACTAGTAATGCACCATCTAGGACCATCACTCCATTCCCCCACTCGTTCTAGCTATATTCTCATTTTCTGAATAGAACAGTGAAAGAAAAGGTGAGCTCAACTAGCCCAGTAAGAAATATTATGACTAAGATAATGCAGAATAAATTATCATTAGCCTTAAACAGTGTTAAACTGAAACAATATAACAAACATCAAGTTTAACTGCAGCAGAACAAGCAATCCATTAAAAGAGTCAAGTAGAGAATAAAATCTACTATCTTTTATGTTTTAAAAAGTTTTTCATCACTTTTATCACTGGGACTCAGCTTAATAAATAATCCACATCATCAAATCACCCATGCACTACGGCCAATGATATTCTTTAGTATCACTACAACAATTATCCATACACTACGGGCCAAGAATATTTGTGTATTCAATAATGGTCATGATCATGGCAACAACTGTCCATCAATGCACTACGGGCCAATGAGGACTTTTTCCACATCATTTGTAATATTACGGTAATGATTACACCAAATAATCCCTAGTCATAATCATACCAAGTCCATCTATGCTCTATAGGCCATAGATGACTTTCAATAAAATATAAACACGAGAATGATGACAATGATAGAAGAATTCAATAAAACAAGTTCAAGAATTAATTTGTCCAAGAACCAATAACGTCCAAATTGGCAACATGATACTGCTCTGTAGAGTAAAATTCAAGAATGCTCAGAAGAATATTTCCATGAAAAGATACTAGATGAAGCGCAAATATCAAGGATATTCCACTAATTTCATGGAGTATAAAAGTCAAAGTTTTAACCAACTGAGTATAATAAAGAATGGAATAACAAAAGAAATCACCATGCACGCGGTACCTCGCATAGACAGGTTATTCCAACAGAATACTAAATAACAGAACCATGTCAGGCAAAATTCGCACCGACAGGATGTTCCAACAGAATAATAAAGAATGGAATAACAACAGAAATCACCACGCATGCGGTACTTCGCATAGACAGGTTATTCCAACAGAATGCTAATAAGGACGAAATCAGGTCTGACGTAAAATGCACAGACGGGATATTCCAACAGAATAATAATAAAGATGGAACTAGGTCCGGCGTAAAATGCACAGACAAGATATTCCAACAGAATAATAAAGACGGAATCAGGTCCAACGTAAGATGCACAAACAGGATATTCCAATAGAATAGTAAAGACGAAATAATAGAAGAATGTCACCAAGTATAGGGTAACCCGCGTATACAGGTTATTCCAATAGAATAATAAAGAATGGAATAACATAAGTTCTCTTCATGAATACAAAAGAAATAATACCTTTTACAAGTACAACAAATAATATTCCCTACCTTAAGAAGAAGAGTACTGGATATATGAGTAGTGAAGTAGTAGAATACTTTTCTTCTTTCTCTCTATAGTTTATCTCTCTAGAGTTTCAGTGAATTCGTAAGAAAATAATGAAGGAATGAGCTTCTATTTATAGAAAAATGGACTGCATAGTAACTAACTCATGAACGGTCCAGATTGATTTACTTTTAAACGGACGGTTCAAATTGGTTTACTATAAAATATTCTAATAAAATAAAATCTTTAAATAATATATATATATATATATATATATATATATATATATATATATATATATATATATATATATATATAAAACCTACGAATAACTCCCTCCCTTCCGTGAATCAACATGATTCAAATGACTCCTTATAAAAATATATTATATATATAATACTAATTATTATACTCCCTGCAATCAAGAACCCCCCCCCCCCCTCCCCACTTTCCTGTAACCAATATATATATATATATATATATATATATATATATGTATATATATATATATATATATATATATATCGCAAGCAACCACACGTGATAACAAAAATTTTAGCCATCAACTATGGGCCCCATATGTGGCCCCCCACCTATTATTATATTAAATAATTTTCTACCGACTATTTTAAAAAATGGGTAAATGGGGGGGGGGGGTCCATATAATAATAATAATTGACAACAATTACTATGAAAATAATTGAAGAGAATTGTGTGACTTCTCACGTAAGCATCAATAATCAATACCGTGTGCTACTATGCAACCACGCGTATTACTATACTTTTAACACCGGTGTTTCAACAGTTAATGGTAAAACTTTAGCCGTTATTTTCATAAAGTATTTTTGTCATTTTCTCAATCTGACAATAATTCCGTTGTGGGGTCCACCAATGATTGTTCCATTGTACGAATATTCCCTGTTAAAACGAATATTCCCCGACCAATCGAATATTATATAACAACTTGCGTACTTTGCAAAATTTATAAATATTACCCATAATTATAACATTATATCAAATTCATTCCATAATATTCAAAAATGTTTTTTATAGAAAATTCATCTTTATTTAAAAAGTTGGGGTCTTACATAATATTTCGCCTGTGGACTTAAAACCTAACGTTTAAGGAAAATGATTTAAGAGAAGGAAATGAAATGTTATTAATGAATTAAACGATGATTGTATAATACGTAGGTATTGTATGAGGTAAGGAATACGAATACTATATGAGGTATTATACGAGTACGTATGAATAATGATATGTCTTATATGTGGAATTAGTATACGAGTTAGAATACGAGAATTATACGTATAATATATGTTATAAGGCTTTAAGCCAAAAGAAAGGAATTGGTAGAATTTGTTAAGTATTATGTTAGCCCAAGTATTGGATGGTTAAGTCCAATGTGAGTTTATTAATGCAAGCCCGATGTTTGTTTAATTACAAGCCCAAAGCAATTTAATTCAAGCCCAAATGATTAGGTTAAGTTAATTAAGTTAAATGCCCAAGCTATAATTCAATGGGTTAGGGGATGGTTTAAAACCATGGGACAAACCATGGATAGTCCAAAGTGGTGGACAAGAAATTGATGTGCTAATCAAGTAAACTTAAAGGCTAAGTTAGTGTGGTGATCACACAAAGTAAATATATGTGATTAGCAAGAATACATAATGATTAAGTAAGTATGATGATCAAGTGTTGTGGGGAACAAGATAACATAATGGCTAAGTGATTTGGTGGCCAAGTATTTTGTGTGGAGGACAAGTTTACTTAGGGGCAAAACAATGAATAGTAAGGAGGTGGAATGGCTTTATGTCCCTTATTCCCTAATCTAGGAATTTCTATAAATAGGGAGCTTATGCATTCATGTGAAGGTTGTTTCATTTCATCCCACCTATAAGTTGAGAGCTTATTTGGTTGAGAGAATAAGTTAGCATAAGTTAGTCTTTCATTATTCAAATAAGCAAGAAAATAGAAGAAGAGTTAGTAAGAAGAAGATCAAAGCCTAGTCAAGTGCTCATTAAGGGTAAGCCATCTTGAACCAGGATTCTCTTTCTCTTCCATAGAAAGAGAAGGGGTATTGGTAGAACTAATATGCTACGGAATGAAAATTAAAGGCTTAAGTCTTAATAAGCCGTATACGTAATGAATAAGAAATCCAAACCATGAATAAGTTAAGCATTCATAAGGAACATATGAACTTTTCATATGTTCTCTTAAAAAGATGGTATGATAATAAGAAGCAAGGATGGTGGTTAAAAGATTGAAGCCATAGGAAATCATGAGAAAAGAAGTTATAAGTTATGAGAAATGAAAATATAAGTAATTGATATTTTCATAAGTCATAAATTCACAATGAACTAGTAATAACTTATCATGTTTATAAGTTAACGAAGCATTTATGTCAAGATGATAGTTTAATGGATTGAATCCAAGTCAAATGTTTTAAAAATCTCAAGTAACGACGTTTCGCCGGAATTCACATGATTAGACGATGATCGTCAAATTCGTGAAATTCTCGGAATGGAAGTTAAATTTTGATATTGAGCTTGGAAACATTAATTTTCAATAGAGACAAGTCATATTTGTCATTATAGAGTTGCAAACTCAAAAATGGCTGGATTCTGACTTAGAACAAAGAAACGAGCTTTGAACGTTCACGAACATTTATCGTTTTCGTTAAAAATAGACTAATAGGTGGAATTTTAGCAAATAAAATCGACTAGATAAAATTCTTGCTTGACCACGTAGAGTACGTGATTTGTGAACCGTAGGCTATTGAACGAACCAATTCGGACTTATAACGAATAAGTTATGAAGCCGGGAATCTCACTAAAAGAAAATTCTATAAATTTTTTCTGGTGCTAAGCACTGGCGCCGTGGCGCCAGTCAAGGCAAGGTAAGTCACGCCGCAGTGCCAAAGTGAGCTTCAGCTTCTGGAGACTCAAGCCGTAGCGTGCCCTTTAACACAGGGACTCGTGCCGCAATGCTGAGTTCGGTCTCCAAGCCCTAATAGGCGACGCCGCAGTGCGGAACAAAGTGCAATAGCCGGTGCCACAGCGCCAACCCTAAAACTTCGGCAATGAAAAATGTTGACAAGTAGGAGATGAAGGGAAATTGGTTAGTAACGAACTAAGGGACTTAATAAAACATTATTAAGTTATAATTAAACCCCAAGTATGATCACTTAGGGTTAAAGAAAGCCAATTGAAGATGAACGTGAACTATACGTAATAAGTACACATAACCAATGATGATCGAGTTTCGATTACTAACATAAGGACGTTAATAAGCCGTAAGGAAAGATGATTAACTCGAACCGAGTTGTATTAACGAAATAATGTCACTTAAGTGTTATAAGAGGACAAAGTTGGTAAGGACGATGTAAAAGAATAACGGAAAGTCGGAACCAATAAATAACAAATCTAATACGGGATTAGATTAAGAAGAAGGGTAAGAATCTTTAGGAACCAAGTTTGTTCATTCATGACCTAATGTGGTATGTTATGTGATTCATGACCTAATTATTTGGTAGCAGACGTTGAAGGCATGTTTTTTTTAAACCCTTGTTTAACCTTCGTGTTAGTCAGGTTTTCAAATGATTCAAGTTATGAGATGCATGTATGGTTTTAAAGAAAGAGTCGATGCCCATTTTAACCCGGCTAGACTAATTTTGATAAGTTGATTAGTTTGTTTGCAAGTCTTTCAATATAGAATTGCTAACGCTATCCTATGCCAATTCTTTGGTACGGATTCAAGGTAAGCCTGAATATGTATAAATAAATATATTTTCATCGATTATTCGACGGGCTTGTGAGGTTGCCACAACTTAAACGTATACACATTTAATGGATGTAGTATTGATCAACATAGGGTACTATAGGCTGATCACCTATATGTACTTGTAAGCTATGCCAGACTTACGGACTTCGTGTCGGGTTATCCTTTTGAAAGAAACTATAAGAAGTTCACGTATTGAACTAGAATTGATGATTTACGGAATATTGTTATTGCAAAATGTTTTGAAGGAAAAGGAAAGCTATTTTGAATTATTGATAGTACGTCATAACTATCATCCAGTTATTGAATATATACGATTCCTATGTTTCAAGCATTCTTTTAAAAATGAAATTGGTGTACTTGATGAGGTTATTATGCTCACACTTGCTTGAACCATATGATTGTAGCTTAGACGATATGACCAAAGGATTCGACAAGGATAAAGTGAAGGCTAAAGCGAACTTGTAGTGTACCTATGTAATATTATAGGTTTGTAATGATAATATTTGATATTATGACAAGAACAAATGTAACGGTTATAAAGAACCTGGGGAATAGTAGTATTATTTTGGAATACATATAAGACAGATTCGTTCTTTTGAGGCTTTTTCAATTGAATGTTTGTGTTAACTGTAGCACCGTGGAGCACCATCTGTTGGGTTGAAAGAGACCCGAATTTGGTGTCGTCACAACATTTTTATCCCAAATTGAATCGAAGAACGCCAAAGAAGCCATACTTGATGAGAATTGGCTTCTAGCTATGCAGGAGGAGCTACAACAATTTGAAAGATGTCAAGTGTGGGAGTTAATCCCTCCCCCAAAAGATGTGTCCATCATTGGAACTAAATGGGTCTTCAAAAATAAGCTTGACGAGTACGAAACAATTACAAGAAACAAAGCGAGATTAGTTGCTTAAGAATATAACCAACAAGAAGGAATAGACTATGAAGAAACATTTGCTCCAGTAGCCCGCTTGGAATCCATTCGTATACTACTAGCATTTGCCTATTTCAGAAAGTTCAAGCTACACCAAATGGACGTCAAAAGTGCTTTCCTCAACGGGTTCATAAATGAAGAAATATATGTAAAACAACCACCTGGATTTGAGCATGACAAGTTCTCGCATTACATATACAAACTCAAGAAGGCACTCTGTGGACTCAAACAAGCTCCAAAGGCTTGGTACGAAAGATTAAGTTAGTATCTCCTATCAAATGGGTTCATACGAGGTAAAATCGACTCCACACTATTTATTAAACTCAAAATAAAGATATTATTATTGCACAAATCTATGTAGACGATATAATATTTGGTGCTACTAATAATTTTCTTTGTGAGTGGTTTTCCAAATGCATGCGTAAAGAGTTTGACATGAGCCTTATGGGAGAACACAACTACTTTCTGGGCCTTCAAATTAAACAAAATCATGAAGGTATATTCATTCATCAAACCAAGTACACAATAAAGTTACTTAAGAGTTTCGGGTTTGATAATTCAAACTCAAAGACCACACCAATGAGTACATCAATAAAACCCACTGCAGATGAAAAAGGTACAGATGTAGAGTTAACAAAATATAGATGTATGATTGGATCCTTACTATTTTTAACTGCTTCTATGTAAGACCCCAGTTTTTATAAATAAAGATGAATTTTTATAATTATTATTTTTGAATATTATGGAAGAAATTTGATATAATATTACAGTTGTGGGTAATATTTATAAATTTTGCAAAGTACGCAAGTTGTTATAAAATATTCGTTTGGTCGGGGAATATTCTTTTTGTCAGGGAATATTCGTACGACGGCAAAATTATTGGTGGACCCCACAACAGAATTATTGTCGGATTGAGAAAACGACAAAAATATTTATTAAAAATAACGGCGGAAGTTTTACCGTTGATACTGTTGAACTACTGGGTAGTAAAAGTACAGTAATACGCGTTGTTGCATAGTAGCACACGGTATTGATTATTGATATTTATGTGAGAAGTCGCTCAGTTTGATTCAATTATTGTCGATTAATACTATGAATTATTATAGCGATAATGACGTTTTGTTTTATTCGTATTATTAAAGTTATAAAACGGAAACATCTTTTTATATAAAACAGAATACTTTATTAAAGTTATTTTATAAATAGAATATATTATATTTTATTATGCATAGTGTTGCATAGTGTTTTGCATAGTGTTGCATAGTGTTTGCATAGTAAAAATCTTTTTATATAAATAGAATATATTATATTTTATTTAAAAGATTTTTCTTTAAATATGGACCGTCAGATTAAAGTAAATTAATCTGGACCGTTCATGGATTAGTTACTATGCATTCCATTTTCCTATAAATAGAAGCTCATTCCTTCATTATTTTCTTACGAATTCACTGAACTCTAGAGAGAGAAACTATAGAGAGATAGAAGAAAAGCTTTCTGCTACTTAACTTTTCTTTTCCCATATCCAGTTTCTGTTACGGTAAGGGGTGTTATTCTTTCTTATTCATGAAGAGAACTGTTGTTATTCCATTTCTTATTATTCTGTTGGAATAACCTGTATACGCGGTCTATCCTATACTTGGTGACATTCTTCTATCATTCTGTTGGAACATCCTGTCTGTGTGTTTTACACCGGACCTGGTTCCGTCTTTATTATTATTCCGTTGGAACATCCTGTCTGTGTGTTTTACAACGGACCTGGTTCCGTCTTTATTATTATTCCGCTGGAACATCCTATCTGTGTGTTTTACACCGGACCTGGTTTCGTCTTTATTATTCTGTTGGAACATCCTGTCGGTGTGAATTTCACCTGACCTGGTTCCATTATTATTATTCTGTTGGAATAACCTATCTGTGCGGTCTATCGCATGCATGGTGATTTCTTTTGTTATTCCATTCTTTATTATACTCAGTTGGATAAAATTTTGATTTCTATACTCCATGAAATTAGTGGAATATCCTTGACATTTGCGCTTCATCCAGTATCCTTTCATGGAAATATTCTTCTGATCATTCTTTAATTTTACACCACAAAATAGTATCGTGTTGACAATTTGGACGTTAATAATTCCTGGATAAAATAATTCTTGAACTTGTTTTATTGAATTCTTATATCATTGTCATCATCCTCTTATTTATATTTTTGAAAGTCATCTGTGGCCTGTAGAGCATGGATGGACTTGGTATGATTATGACCAGGGATTATTCGGTGTAATCATGACCGTAATGTTACAAATGATGTGGTAAAAGTCTCATTTGCAGTAGTGCATTGATGGACAGTTTTTGGCATGATCATGACCATTGATGAATACACAAATATCCTTGGCCCGTAGTGCATGGAATTTGTGGTCGTGACCCTAATGAGTATCCTTGGCCGTAGTGCAGGGATGATGTGGATTATTTATTAAGCTGAGTCTCAGCGATAAAAGTGATTAAAAACTTTTTAAATCATAAAAGATAGTAGATTCTATTCTCTACTTGACTCTTTTAATGGATTGCTTGATCCGCTGCTGTTAAACTTGATGTTGTTATATTTGATCAGTTTAATACTGTTGAAGGCTAACGATAATTTATTCTGCATTATCTTAGTCATAATATTTCTTACTGGGCTAGTTGAGCTCACCCTTTCTTTCACTGTTCTCTTCAGGAAATGAGAACATAGTAGGGACGAGTCGGGGAACGGAGTAATGGTCCAGAGGATAGCATTAGTAGTCCTCACTATTCTGTGAAATAGTGTGACAATAATTGTATTGAGGACTCCTTTTGAGTTTGTATGATCTCTAGTAGGCAATTATTGTATTCAAACTCACAGTTGTATTTTGTCGTATTATACACGACAGTGGTATTAGTAAGTTGTATTTGAATTCTGTACCATGTATCTGACGACTCAAGATGGGTGATGTATACCTAATTTTGGGGGCGTCACAGTTGGTATCAAAGCTTAGGGATATGATCCCTGGCTAAGATGTGAGACTAGAACTAGGAGGGGAGAGACGGGGAATTCCTTCGCTAGTATGACCTACTTAAATTTATTTTGTATTTAAATTAGTTGGTCAAAGTTTAGAGATATTATGTTACATGTCAATTAATCTTTGTTTTGTGGCAGTATTTGAAAATGACTTCCGAAAATGTTGAGAATAACAAAGGAGCACAAGAGACCGTTGAGTCTCCACATATCAATAATCAGGAGAATGTGCATCAGGAAGGCGACAATCCTCATGACCAAATGATGAATGATGGATTTTTCAGAGGCTTTATGCAATTCATGCAACAGCAAGCGGGAGCGGCTCCTGTTCAAAATGTAGATGGAAACACTGGAAATTCTCGGGCGGTCACCGCTAAACAGTTCAAGGAGCTGGGACCACCAGAGTTTAAGGGAGAGCCAAAACCACTTATTGCGGAAGCATGGATAAAGCAGATCACCAAAATATTTGATGTCTTGGGATGCTCCGAGGAGCAAAAGGTTCCCTTTGTCGCCTTTATGTTGCGCGGAGAGGCAGATTACTGGTGGGAATCGGTAAAACGTACTCAACCTGCCGTACTGAAGATGTCTTGGGAGAAGTTCCAAGAGCTGTTCAATGACAAATACTTTCCTGAAAGTATCCGTCACATGAAGGAGGTGGAGTTTATCAAATTGGAGCAAAATAATATGACCGTGTCGCAATACGAGGCAAAATTTGCGGAGTTATCCCGGTTTGCGTCCCATTTGGTGGATAATGAAGAGAGAATGGCACGATTATTTTTAAGAGGTTTGAAGCCGGAGATACGTCAACATCTTATTTCTCATAAACTGTGTTTGTATTCTGATGTTGTAAATAGGGCTCAGTTGGTAGAGCGCGATAACGAGTCAACGCAATCAAAAGAGAGCAGCCAGCAAAATGATAATACCAGTGAGAGCAGTCATCGAAGCGGTGACAACAAGCGTGGAGGAAATCATCAGGCCAGAAATGGTAACCACTTCGATGGTAATCAGGGCCAAAACAATAAGAATGGACATTTCAAGAAGAGGAGATTCAACAATGATGGAAAGACGTCAGCATCAACAACCGTTGTTAAGGAAGGAGAAAGACAACCTATCATATGCTTCAAATGCGGAGGGGAGGGACACATCAGTCCAAATTGCGCGATGCCGTCCAAAGCATGTTATAATTGTGGAAGAGAAGGCCACTTAGCCCGATTTTGTCGTTCACCGAAGACAAATTCAACTAGGATGGAGGCACCAAAGGCTGTCCCAGAAAAGTCAAAGCCGGTAGTGCAAGGGAGAGCGTTTGTTGTGACCTCCCAGAAAGCAAGGAACCCGCATGAGGTCATCACGGGTAAGCTTATCATAAACTCTAGCGAAGTCTACACTTTATTTGATACCGGTTCTACCCATTTTTTTATTTCTCCTACTTGCGCTCAACGATTAAATTTGACTCCGGAGAAATTAGACTTTGACTTATCTGTGGAAACTCCGTTGGGAGAAAACTTCATTACATCCACGGTTTATAAGTCTTGTTTAGTTCAAGTTGGTACCCACGCATTACCTGTCGATCTTATTGCATTAAAAATACTTGCATTTGATGTAATTCTAGGGATTGATTGGTTAACTACTCATCATGCAAAAATTGATTGTTTCCGTAAGGTTGTTAGCTTTCATATTCCCAATCGACCTATTATGCGAATTCAAGCAACCAAACCATTAAAATCAATCACTGTCATCTCAAGCCATAAAGCTATTCGTTTATTGAAAAACGGATGTCAAGCTTTCGTAGCTCATGTCACAGATCTAAACAAAAATACGTCAGTTCTGAATAATATTTCTATTGTTAATGAATTCCCTGACGTATTCCCTGAAGAACTTCCTGGCCTACCCCCAGAGCGTGAAATTGAATTTTGTATTGACCTTGAACCCGGTACAAAACCCATTTCCAAAGCCCCATATCGAATGGCTCCTACTGAACTTCAGGAGTTAAAGACTCAACTGCAGGAATTGTTAGACATTGGCTTTATTCGTCCTAGTACTTCTCCTTGGGGTGCTCCTGTTCTATTCGTGAAGAAGAAAGATGGGAGTATGCGACTTTGTATTGATTATCGGGAGTTAAATCATGTCACCATCAAAAATAGGTATCCATTGCCACGTATTGATGACCTATTTGACCAGTTGCAAGGAGCCAAATTCTTTTCAAAGATTGATCTTCGTTCCGGATATCACCAATTGAAGATTAGAACCGATGACATTCCAAAGACGGCTTTCAGAACTCGGTACGGGCATTATGAATTCCTAGTCATGTCCTTTGGATTGACTAATGCTCCTTCTGCCTTAATGGATATGATGAACCGAGTATTCAAGGAATATTTGGATCACTTTGTGGTCGTCTTTATTGATGACATCCTTATTTATTCCAAAAGCCGTGAAGATCATGAGGAACACTTGAGGCTAATACTCCAAAAGCTTCGTGAATACAAGCTTTATGCCAAGTTGAAGAAATGCGAGTTCTGGCTTGAGGAAGTAGCATTCCTTGGGCACGTGGTATCAAATCATGGAATATCTGTTGACCCAACAAAGATTGAAGCTATTCAAAGCTGGGAGCAACCTAAATCAGTGACCGAAGTACGTAGCTTTCTCGGCTTAGCTGGTTATTATCGGAGATTCGTAGAAGGGTTTTCTCGAATCGCTACTCCACTAACTCAGCTGACTCGGAAAGATACAAAGTTCGGTTGGAGCGAGGAATGTGAGAAGAGTTTTCAAGAACTCAAGAGGAAACTCATTTCAGCACCTGTTCTGACAATACCATCTGGTTCGGAGGGATTTGTCATCTACAGCGATGCTTCGGGCAAAGGGTTAGGATGTGTTCTCATGCAACATGGGAAAGTCATAGCCTATGCATCACGACAACTCAAAGGATATGAGAGAAATTATCCTACTCATGACCTAGAGTTAGCAGCTGTTGTCTTCGCACTTAAAATTTGGAGGCATTACTTGTATGGGGAGAAAGTGGAGATCTTTACGGATCATAAAAGCCTCAAATATTTCTTCACTCAAAAGGAACTCAACATGCGACAACGACGTTGGCTTGAACTGTTGAAAGATTATGATCATACCATCCAATACCATCCTGGAAAAGCGAACGTAGTAGCTGACGCATTGAGTAGAAGGTCATATGCGGGTGCGAGTGCAATATTGTCAACGCAAAGGCCCATTTTGGATGACTTGCAAAGGATGGAGATAGAGATAAAGACTCCAAGGACCCACATTATGATGGCGAATATACGAGTAGAACCGACTTTAATTGATAAAATTAAAGCTGCTCAAGTTACAGATCCGGAGCTGATGCGTATGAGGAAGAAAGTATAAGAAGGTGCGATACCGGAAGCAAGAATCGATGAAGAAGGAATACTTCGAGTCAACTTCAGACTTTGTGTTCCTAACGACCCTGATTTAAAGTATAAAATCATGATGGAGGCGCACAACACACCGTTTGCAATCCATCCTGGGAGTACCAAAATGTATCATGATCTTCGACATACATTTTGGTGGGGCAATATGAAGAGAGAGATAGCGCTTTTTATCTCAAGGTGTCTAACGTGTCAACGAGTCAAGGCGGAGCATCAAATACCAAAAGGACCATTGCAACCACTTGAAATTCCAGAATGGAAGTGGGAGCACATTACCATGGATTTCGTTACTGGTCTTCCCAAAGTTTCTCAAGGCATAGATGCGATTTGGGTCATTGTTGATAGATTGACCAAGTCTGCTCATTTCTTACCGATACGAGAAACTTATACACTTGAACGTCTTGCTCGTATGTACATAAACGAGGTTGTAAGATTGCATGGTATGCCAGTATCCATAGTTTCTGATCGAGACCCAAGATTCACTTCGCGATTTTGGGTTAGTTTGCAAAAAGCTATGGGCACAGATTTACGATTTAGCTCGACATATCATCCTCAAACGGACGGACAGTCAGAAAGGACTATTCAAACTCTTGAAGATCTATTAAGACTCTGTGTCCTTGATTTCAAGGGAAGTTGGGACAAGTTCTTACCATTGGTGGAGTTTTCCTACAACAACAGTTATCAAACAAGTATTGGCATGGCTCCGTTCGAGGCGTTGTATGGAAGAAAGTGTCTTTCTCCAGTATGTTGGGATGAGGTGGGTGAAGAAACGTTGTTGGGACCGGATTTGGTACGTATGACTACGAAAAAGATTCAAACGATCCAGAAACGTATAAAAACCTCACAAGATCGATAAAAGAGTTATGCTGATCTTCATCGAAAGGACGTGGAATTCGATATAGGAGATCATGTGTTGTTACGTGTTGCTCCATGGAAAGGAGTTACGAGATTTGGAAAGAGAGGAAAGCTCAATCCTCGATTCATCGGCCCATTTTTAATCCTCGATCGAGTAGGAACTGTGGCCTATAGACTCGCTTTACCGCCAAGTATGTCTCGTGTTCATAACATTTTTCACATATCCATGCTACGTAAATATGTGAAAGACCCGAACCACATTATTGAGTTAGAACCGGACGAAATAGCGGAAGATTTAACGTATGAAGAGGTTCCTGTTCAAATCTTGGATAAGAAGGAACATATTTTACGCACCAAGGTTATACCTCAAGTCAAAGTTTTGTGGAGAAACCACGATGTTAAGGAAATGACTTGGGAGTTAGAATCTGAAATGAAATCAAGGTATCCTTACCTCTTCGACATACCAGGTACGTACCCCAATTTCGAGGTCGAAATTTCATAAGAAGGAGAGGTTGTAAGACCCCAGTTTTTATAAATAAAGATGAATTTTTATAATTATTATTTTTGAATATTATGGAAGAAATTTGATATAATGTTATAGTTGTGGGTAATATTTATAAATTTTGCAAAGTACGCAAGTTGTTATAAAATATTCGTTTGGTCGGGGAATATTCTTTTTGTCAGGGAATATTCGTACGACGGCAAAATTATTGGTGGACCCCACAACATAATTTTTGTCAGATTGAGAAAACGACAAAAATATTTATTAAAAATAACGGCGGAAGTTTTACCGTTGATACTGTTGAACTACTGGGTAGTAAAAGTACAGTAATACGCGTTGTTGCATAGTAGCATACGGTATTGATTATTGATATATATGTGAGAAGTCGCTCAGTTTGATTCAATTATTGTCGATTAATACTATGAATTATTATAGCGATAATGACGTTTTGTTTTATTCGTATTATTAAAGTAATAAAACGGAAACATCTTTTTATATAAAACAGAATACTTTATTAAAGTTATTTTATAAATAGAATATATTATATTTTATTATGCATAGTGTTGCATAGTGTTGTATAGTGTTTGCATAGTAAAAATCTTTTTATATAAATAGAATATATTATATTTTATTTAAAAGATTTTTCTTTAAATATGGACCGTCAGATTAAAGTAAATTAATCTGGACCGTTCATGGATTAGTTACTATTCATTCCATTTTCCTATAAATAGAAGCTCATTCCTTCATTATTTTCTTACGAATTCACTGAACTCTAGAGAGAGAAACTATAGAGAGATAGAAGAAAAGCTTTCTGCTACTTAACTTTTCTTTTCCCATATCCAGTTTCTGTTACGGTAAGGGGTGTTATTCTTTCTTATTCATGAAGAGAACTGTTGTTATTCCATTTCTTATTATTCTGTTGGAATAACCTGTATACGCGGTCTATCCTATACTTGGTGACATTCTTCTATCATTCTGTTGGAACATCCTGTCTGTGTGTTTTACACCGGACCTGGTTCCGTCTTTATTATTATTCCGTTGGAACATCCTGTCTGTGTGTTTTACACCGGACCTGGTTCCGTCTTTATTATTATTCCGTTGGAACATCCTGTCTGTGTGTTTTACAACGGACCTGGTTCCGTCTTTATTATTATTCCGTTGGAACATCCTGTCTGTGTGTTTTACACCGGACCTGGTTTCGTCTTTATTATTCTGTTGGAACATCCTGTCGGTGTGAATTTCACCTGACCTGGTTCCATTATTATTATTCTGTTGGAATAACCTGTCTGTGCGGTCTATCGCATGCATGGTGATTTCTTTTGTTATTCCATTCTTTATTATACTCAGTTGGATAAAACTTTGATTTCTATACTCCATGAAATTAGTGGAATATCCTTGACATTTGCGCTTCATCCAGTATCCTTTCATGGAAATATTCTTCTGATCATTCTTTAATTTTACACCACAAAATAGTATCGT
This sequence comes from Panax japonicus, assembly GCA_020205505.1. Classification (NCBI taxonomy): domain Eukaryota; kingdom Viridiplantae; phylum Streptophyta; class Magnoliopsida; order Apiales; family Araliaceae; genus Panax; species Panax japonicus. Next base: position 52,213,506 of record CM035113.1, read on the forward strand.
GTTGACAATTTGGACGTTAATAATTCCTGGATAAAATAATTCTTGAACTTGTTTTATTGAATTCTTATATCATTGTCATCATCCTCTTATTTATATTTTTGAAAGTCATCTGTGGCCTGTAGAGCATGGATGGACTTGGTATGATTATGACCAGGGATTATTCGGTGTAATCATGACCGTAATGTTACAAATGATGTGGTAAAAGTCTCATTTGCCGTAGTGCATTGATGGACAGTTGTTGGCATGATCATGACCATTGATGAATACACAAATATCCTTGGCCCGTAGTGCATGGAATTCGTGGTCGTGACCCTAATGAGTATCCTTGGCCGTAGTGCAGGGATGATGTGGATTATTTATTAAGCTGAGTCTCAGCGATAAAAGTGATTAAAAACTTTTTAAATCATAAAAGATAGTAGATTCTATTCTCTACTTGACTCTTTTAATGGATTGCTTGATCCGCTGCTGTTAAACTTGATGTTGTTATATTTGATCAGTTTAATACTGTTGAAGGCTAACGATAATTTATTCTGCATTATCTTAGTCATAATATTTCTTACTGGGCTAGTTGAGCTCACCCTTTCTTTCACTGTTCTCTTCAGGAAATGAGAACATAGCAGGGACGAGTCGGGGAATGGAGTAATGGTCCAGAGGATAGCATTAGTAGTCCTCACTATTCTGTGAAATAGTGTGACAATAATTGTATTGAGGACTCCTTTTGAGTTTGTATGATCTCTAGTAGACAATTATTGTATTCAAACTCACAGTTGTATTTTGTCGTATTATACACGACAGTGGTATTAGTAAGTTGTATTTGAATTCTGTACCATGTATCTGACGACTCAAGATGGGTGATGTATACCTAATTTTGGGGGCGTCACATTCTAGACCTGATATAATGTACAGTGTGTGTCTATGTGCTCGGTTTCAGGCCAAACCCAAAGAATCCAACTTACAGACGGTTAAACGAATATTTAAATATTTGAGTGGTACTACTAATTTAGGATTATTCTATCCAAAATGTGACAATTTTGATCTAATGGGTTATTCAGATGCTGACTATGCAGGTTGTCAAATCGATAGAAAAAGCACAAGCGGTGCATGTACATTTTTGGGACAAAGTCTTGTTACATGGCACAACAAGAAGCAAACGTCAATCGCTCTATCAACCGCTAAGGGTGAATATTTAGCAGCAGGAAGTTGCTGCTCCCAAATTTTATGGATACGTCAAACACTGTGTGACTTTGACATCATATGTGAAAATGTGCCCATATACTGTGATAATACAAGCACCATATCCATCTCTAAAAATCCAGTACTACATTCTCGCACAAAACACATAAAAGTACGCCACCATTTTCTTAGAGACAATGTGTCGAAAGGGTTAATAAGATTAATATTTATTCCCACTGAGCATCAACTAGCAGATATATTTACAAAACCTCTAGGGGAAGAAAGATTCAGTACTCTAAGGAAAGAACTCGGAATGTGTATAATACAAATATGATCCGAGTGGGTTAAAGATATTAGACAACCAAATTATTGGCGTATCTATTCAGCCATAATTACACCCATTAAAACCTATTCAGATTCTCCTTCCCAAAGCCGGCTTCACCACTTCCCATATCTCAATAACGTATTCTCTACACAAAGTCCAGAAGCCGCCTTACCCTTTCTCTGTCTCTCACTCTCTAGTCTCTAAATATCTCCCATCACCCTCCTTCATCTCAATCGACTCAACTCCTCTCTGCAACAATGAGAACTAGGCGCGACAAACAGCTTCGTGATGAATCGGAAGATGAAGTCTCACCTCCCTCTCCACCATCTCAACCACCGGTCACTCGACGACTGAAACGAAGACCATCCTCTGTCACGATCATCTTCGGTGGATCATCCCCTGTCATGATCTTCTCCAGTGGATCATCCCCTTGCATGATGTACCTGACAATTTTTTTAGAGGCCATAATTTCGAACTCCGTTTTAAAACCTCTATCTGCCAAAAATCCTTTGTCTATGAAAAATTGATCGATATGTTTTATTACCAAAACTCGCCGCTTCATTGTCTCTTTTAGTCATCTGGTCTGTCTTCATTAAGTACTCCTCCCTCGGTAGCCTACCCAAAATTAGTTTATCACCTTTATACCAATCTTGAGAATAATGTCGATTGCTTCACTTCATTTGTTAAAGGTAAATCTTAGTTTTTCACTGATGATGCTCAAACACAGGATTCACTATGTCAAACATTCCAAAAAGTGTCTGCCCTACAGCTGTTACCTCACCAAACTATTTATTCACTTCCAAATTCCACTCGACGATGAGGGTTCAATTCAATTAACTGATTCTATCGATTCTACCTATCTCAAAGGGGCTCACATCACTCTACTTAAAGGAAAGTTCATTCGCGTGGTACCCAAAATTCCTAAACCCATACCTCATATTTCCTCACCTTCCTCCCCTGACATTCTCACTGTCCTTCACACCATTGCAAATAATCAAGCCCAATTCACTTCTGATGTCAAAGATATTCAACTCTGTCTCTCTGTCCTTGAAAAAAGTCAAACTTCCCATCCGTCATGTTGATCTTCAGGCTACGTTTCGCAATGTGGAAGATGAGTTCATAGACCTTCAAGATGGATTCGAATTGCAGACTCGGGCGATGGTCGAAGCCCTGCAACGGAAGATGAACCGCAATGCCTGTCAATTAAGCACATAGCTCAAGTTCATCAGCCATCAAATTGGGACCCTTGGACGATTTACAGATCATCATATGAATGACCTAAGTGAGGAGCTACAAGCAGACCAAGTCCAAGTGCATACCTGAATGGACCTAATGCAATTGGATGGCAGAATTTCAAGGCGACTTTCTAGACCTGCCTCTCGCACCTCCCACCTTCATTGCTCGTCCTCCCCGCTTTGCTAACTCACTGTCCCTTGAGGAGATCGAACACCGAAGGCATCACTGGTCCTATTTCATTGCTCGCGAAGCTAATCACGTTAATCTTGACGAAGAGGATGCTTAGACGCCATGCCCCTCTTTGGCTTCTCGACACACCTTTTTGATGGATGCCAAAGGGGGAGAAGAATTATAATTATGCCTGCTTCCCAAATATAATTTTTTAACTTTTCATGCATGATAACTTATGTTGTTAAGACTATGGTTTAAATCTGTTGATGGATGATGGTTTAATCGTTTAATTTTTTGCTTAACATATTATGGACTAACCAAAAAATGCAGGGTGATTGTCAAAAGTTTTATAAAAAGCAAAAAGAAGGGTTATTCAAACACTGCTCATATGCAGTCAAATAGGATCCATGAACTAAGGGGAGCTGTAACTCTCTTGAAATGCATGGCTTTAGGGGGAGCCATAATTATTTTGCTGTCATCATTAAAAGGGGGGAGAATGTTGACTTATGTCACACTCCAGGTTTTGATGTTGACCTTATTATTCCACTAATCATGCTATATCACATTTCAGGGAAAGATATGACATTATATGAACATCAAGGAGAAAACTACAAAGACAAGGAATTTTTGAAGAAGGAAGAGCAAATTGAGTCCTTGGAAAAATATGTAAGATCCTAACATTTATTAATTTCCAAATACAAGGCTTTAGGACATGTGCATCTCATATATACATATATAAGTAATTTTGAATATCATTAAATAGATTCCCTAAGATAATGGAATAAGCAGTGGTTTCGTGCTTCATGGATTAAGGAATGAATCTCTGATAAAATCGAATATAAGATTGGTTGATTGAATATACATCTTAAATCATGTACCATATGATAAGGAGAGAAATTAATTCATGATTTAAAAACTGGATATTCCTAAAGAATCAAAAACTATGGTATGTCACATATTGAAATAAATCAGAATGATCTTGGTGTGTAAATAAAGATTCTGATTTCCAGCAATCAATTAGGTTACTGCGTGTTGAATTAAATAATGGGTTAAACATATCTTGCTTCATGTATTTAATGTAAGGAAAGACATTAAAAATCCTTGTTCCTCGTGCCTGACGAACAGATATGGTAATCTTTATACGTGTAAATCTTAAACAAATTGATTGCATGAAAATTGATCCGGGTGTAGACATATAACAAGATGGGAAGTATTCTATCACATGGTGAGCACTCAATCTCTTTCTAATCACTATAATGATATTGATCACAACAATATCCTTCGTCATCATACAACTGGAAAGATCCTTGATCAATGGCATAACATCTTTGACTGGTGAGATTTGTTCATAGTGTTAATTGGAAATTAACAACAGTAATATTTGTTGGTGGCCTATAAAAGAATTGGTCCAATAATAAGAGAAGTTAAGAAAAACAAATACTAAGATCAGAAAGCATACAAGATACATAACTATTTTTTTATTCCTGATTATTGCTGATCATGCTAAGAAGGTACCTCGGCTAAAAGTGGTCTTATAGAAAATATTCTGGTAACATTCATATTGCATATCATTTCATACTAGAGCCTTGCATTGGAAAGTGATGTGTTGCTTGATCATTTGACCTCTAGTGTGTATTTTAATTTTCCTTATCTAAATCTTTATTTGGGTAATCTAGTTTTTGTTGATAATTTATTACAGTCAAGTTGAAGGAAAGCATAGGTGCTTAAGAGTGCATAGGTGCACAAGGAACAAAGGTATTCAAATTTGCTAGAACTTGTATTGTAATTGGAAAAGTTGAATAAAAGTGAGTCTCCAATACTAGTTGGTATTGGACTTGAATTAGGCTACTGTTCTAGAGGGTAGTAGTTCAACCACGTAAAAATTCTGATGTTTGTGTGATTACATTTTATGCTTGAATATTCTGTTATTTATCCAGCAACCTGTATTCTATTCATATCATTAATCCAACATGTTGCATTAAACACCCAAAGAATTTTTGATAAGAAATAAAAATTGGACATAGTTTATGCCTACACTTATTCAACCCCCCCTTCTAAGTGTACCTATTTAAATTTCAGTTTCTACCGTTCCTAACCAAGCAATACACATCTAACTTATACGCGATGGTTTTAAACTTGTCCATTAACAACAATTATCATACGATGGTTATAAATTTGTCCATCAACAACGTTCTTTGTGTTCTTCACGTGTTCTTCGTGTTCTTCATTCGTTCTTCATTTTAATCGATATTTTGGATTACAATTTCACTTTTTATTGGAATTTGATGTTATAGAATATCATTCCTTACTTATTTCACCAACTTATTTAGATAATCCACTCAGATTGTTCTAATTCATTACGAATCTTATACTTCTTTAAGAAATTTATAAAATAAACTTCTAATATTTATTTCTTCATTTTCTTACGATTTCAACCATATGAAATCATTCCTAACATTATTAATTTTTTATTCTTATTAAGTTATGTTTTATCATAGAAAACTTAAAGAAAATCTATTAGAAGCTAGGTTTTAGGTTACCTCTCTTCTTTATTTTTCTTCCGCTAGAAAAAGTCGGTGATTCGCAAGGTTTTCTATTTCACGGTCAAAATCCTGTCTATCTTCACACCCAGATTCTGTACGTCACAAGTACATCATACATCCAACATACATAATTATATACTGAAATATAACAACATACACTCTCAAATCCCAGGTTCTGGAAACCTTATAACCTTTTTCATTACAAATAAGGATAAATACATTATTCATTTCATCTTACAATAGTGACTTTTATCCGCGACCAAGGATACATAACAGTTCCTTAAACTAGTCTATAGTTCAATTTCATTTTTCTATATTACAAGTCTTCACTTGATCTTCTCATTCATTCATATTCTGAATGGTACTTCATCTGGATACCGTCATCTTGATCTTTACGGGATCCTTAAGTTCTTCTAACCTTGTTCGCTGAAAATTATTTTTAATTTAAAGCAAGTGTTAGCATTCAATTTCCCAGCAAGTCATAACAGTTAAACAAACAACTTTAGAATTAAAATATTTCATTGGAACTTCTATAACCGAACAAAGGTTATGAAGAAGCTTGAATAATAGGAATAGTCTCGATTCCTATCATCTTAAAATATCAGTCATTTTCACTTTGAAATACTTTCATTCTTCTATCTTTTTCATATACATCCTATATGGTTAGAATCATTAGCACAGACTTAACAATAATGGTTCATGTATAAACAGAACATACTTGTATTGAACAACTTAATCACATAACAATGCAAATCATAGAAACGCCGAAGTGTTCAAATTGTGGCTCAAGGCCTCATACATTCTACAACAATATACAAATATCGCACATTCGCACATAGACAGAATTCTCAAGTACAACATCTGAGAAGTTTAAGAAACTAGAAGTCATGTAATATGAATGATGTTAGAAAACTTACCTTACGCATAGCTACAGCTTACGCCAAACTGTTCATTCAAATTCCTATATAACACATAACGAGAAAACATAAACACCAATTAGACATATATTGAACTTACGCATTGGTTTACTTAACATTACTTCTTAGGGTTCGCGTTCTTGCAATATAAGTTTACGTGACTAACTTCCTTTACAAGTTTATGGCTTTATGACATACGGAGATGTCTTACTCAAAACGTTCATCATCTCGGATGATTTATATTCTTATATTCTTTTTATAAATTCTCTAGGAATCAGCACACATCATTTCTCTGCTAGTATTCCATATGGTACTCTTAGTGGTTTCCAACAAACAACCAACAAACAAGTTCCCGTCTCATCTATACTGCCATCAGAGTGAGGTAGATCAGTTGCCAGTTTCGTATATACCTTCTCTCTCTGAAGGAATTGTTTAGCCCAGCTCCCATATGTCAACCATCAAAAAGTTACGATTGTACCACAACCTAAACTTTATCTTAACTTATCCGAACCATTAAACTTAATGTTCGTTAATCAATTTCTTATTCCTTACGGCTTTTTGGAAACTAAATACCATACCTTAGGATTCATTCCTTATTCGACTCACGTTCGGCTTTCATTAATCTTATTACCGTTTGTTACAGCTTTATTGATAATTTCTATTTTATTAATACTTTCATTATTCATTACCTTCTTGATCTTTTAATCTCTTTTGATCATTTCATTCAACATGTACTAAAGGTTTAAATTACTTGATTAAGTGTTACTTTTGATGAACTACACGTTCATTAGCTTTCGTTACACTTCCCCCAGGTTTTGAGCAGTTAAAAGCTCGTTACCAGGATTTTTCCCTGCACCGGCGCTGCGGCGCCACTCTCTTCTTTATCTCTCGCACCGCGGCGCCAAGCCCTAACCCAAGAAAATTTCTCTAAGTGTTCAATCAATTTGAGACGCTTATTTCCCGATCTCATAACTCCTTCTTTATAACTCAGAACAAGGTCATTCCAATGCTATTCTCTTACTTATTTTATGTACTTCAATACACCTCAGGTAGAACTTCATTCCAAATCCGTTAACGTGCCATTCAATTGGCTTGATCTTCACCCTTTATTCATTTTATGTTTTTAACTCTCTTCGTTCGTCCGTCCAGAATTCTGTCATCCGAACTCAAAACTCATTCGTTCTTGAGTCTACGACTCACGTTTTATTTGTTCTCTTACTTTCTTATGAAACCCTACCCACTCGGGTTCATTTACTAACTTTCTAATCCTCGTTTGTCATTTATGAAATATTTTCCATAACTTCGTTATTACTAAGTTTTAATCTGTTCTTCATGAACGTTTCTACCGTTCCTAATCTAGAAATTCACATTAAACTTATATGTGATGGTTTTAAACTTGTCCATCAACAAAAAATATCTTATGATGGTTTTAAATTTGTCCATCAACAACGTTCTTCGTATTCTTCGCGTGTTCTTTGTGTTCTTCGTTCGTTCTTCATTTTAATCGATATTTTGGATTACGATTTCACTTTTTATTGGAATTTGATGTTATAGAATAACATTCCTTAACTATTTCACCTACTTATTTATATAATCCACTCGGATCGTTCTAATTCATTACGAATCTTATACTTCTTTATGAAATTTATAAAATAAATTTCTAATTCTTATTTCTTAATTTGGTTAGGATTTCAACCATATAAAATCATTATTAACTTCTTATTCTTATTAAGTTGTGTTTTATTATAGAAAAATTAAAAAAAATTATTAGAAGCTAGGTTTTAGGTTACCTCTCTTCTTTATTTTTCTTCCGCTAGACAAAGTCGGTGATTCGCAAGCTTTTCTATTCCACGATCACTTTCGATCCGATCATTTATGCTCATGCTCTTCCTTCTCCTCTTCCTCTGAGCTCTCTCTCTCTCTCTCTCTAAGATGTAGGATTTTCAAAATCCCATCAAATGAACATAAGGCTTCCTATTCATAAAAAATCTAAAGCTAGGGCAATTTGGTCATTTCGCACCCCTTAACTCCCTTACTATTCAAGACATAAGCCCTAAGTTAACTTGGCCCCCACATTAACTTAGCCATTAAGTCTTCTTAGCCCTTAAGTTTACTTACTTATCACTTATAAGCACTTTATTTAGCTATTAAGTTTACTTAGTCATTATATAACTTCTCCTTTACTTAACCATTGAAACTAATCTATTCTACGCTTCTCATTCTAATATTCTCTTCGTATATAGTTCATACGGTATTCATATTATACGTCGTAATAAACTTCGTACTATACTCGTATAATAACTAGTATTGCACTCGTATTTCTTACGCATAATAACCCTAATTATTATATAAAATCATTAAATTCTCGAAACTCACTTTTTCTAACCCTTAGGTTTTAAGTCCGCAGACGAAAACTTTGTTTTTGCCATAAATGAAATATTATTGAATATTCCATCACGTCTCAAAATTCTTTCATTACACGTTTTTTGGAAATTCAAAATAAATCTCCGAGAAAAAACGGATGAATGGTGCATATTTCGTCTTTTTCCTCGGAAATATTTTTGTTCCTGGAAAATTTTTATTTTCTTCTTGAAAATTTTTATTCTCTCAATCTAGCTCATAGCCAGAATACTCTCTACTTATAATCATTATAGGTTCTAGAATGATTAATAAACACATATCACATAATAGTATTAATAAAAATTAGTTTTATTAATAACTAATTCTTTAAACTTAAATTCTAGACAATCCGAATTTCCAGGTCGTCACAATATAGACTTCACAAAAAGGAATACCAAGCATGCATATACTGATTATAACAACATAACAACAACAATCATCAAATTTAGACCCTAAAATTCAATGTTCTTGCTTAGAACTCAAATTTTAACATGTTTAGCGGCATAGAACATCATGAATCCATTTCTCAACCAAATTAGTCAATATAACTTGCATTCTATTTCGTATTTGAATGTATTAACACAATCAATCATCAATTTACATATTAACATACAATCTAAGCATCAAGTTTTATACATATAAGCCATCTTCGTATATTTTTCACTATAAACTTAAAACTTCCTTTTTAAACATAATTTTCATGAATTAGTTCAATTTAAACTATTTATAAACATCATATAATATATTATACATGCTTATTAACAACTATAAACAACTTCTCAATAATTTAACCACGAAAACTCAATTATAGAGAACTTATAAAAAAATTCAGTTAAACCATGAAGAACACAACAAAAGCTTTGAGATAAAGAGATTACCCTTGATTTCTTGTTTAGATTAGGCAAGATGATAGAACACTCCTCTTTAATTCTCCAAATGTTCTTCTTCAATCCCAATCTCTCTCAAGCTCTCTTTTTCTTTGTTTCTCTAAGGCTTAAGCAAATGATACAATACGTGAAATAAGACTGATATAATGTGTATAACTGATATACGTGGGTATCAGTTAACCGCATCATGGCTTCAACTGATCCCAAGTTCTCAAAGCCTTGTTTGGCTAGCCCTTAAAGGCTTCCCTTTAGTTTATTTTTATTTCTTTCCTATTATATGGTACAAAATGTCATACTTTAATATATCAAAATCTAATATTTAAATTCAATTAAATTTAGGTCAATATGCACTCATTAAATTAAATTACCAAATTATTATAATTCTTATTTATTAATTATAATTTCATTTATCAAATTATTAAATCTCTAATTAATTAATAAAATTAATTAGAATAACATAATAATTATTTAACAACTCATTTAATTAAATATCCAAATTCAATTAAAACTTTGAACTAAAAAATTATACCACATTAATTTAATTAATATATAACACTTAATTAAATTAATCCACAATAATTCCATCAAATATTTACTGACTCAATAAATAAATTAACATAAATATTTATTTAATTCAATAAATATTTTAATTTAAATACAAAAAATCACATTCATTACATCTTTCCCTCCTTAAAAGGATTATGTCCCTAGAATCACTACTCAATTAATTTGGCGCGTTACATTCTCCCCCTTACAAAGATTATATTCACATAATCGCTACATATAGACTAAGCAAATAACTGAGGATAATTTTTTATCATCTGCTCTTTGAGTTCCCACGTAGCTTCTTCAGCATTGTGGTTCCTCCAAATTACCTTAAGAGAGTGTATTACTTTATTTCTGAGTACTTGTTACATGCTTGTAATCGAGTTTGCATAGTCGTAACACCGAACATGAAAAACATTATTTATTTGTTCTAACAAGGGAGGTAAGGCTACCACATAAGTCACCTCACTTACTCTTCACAAAACTTCAAAGGGCTCAGTTTCCATTCTTGCCAAATCGAATCTTTCTCTTCTAGGGAAACAATTTTAAGAAAATTAAATTACCTGATTCAATTCTCGATTCTATCGGTGTTGATAAGCATATTTCTTTTGCATGTCCTAAGCAGCTATCAATCTCGCCCTGATCACTTTGACATCTTCGACAGCTTATTGAACCAATTCTGGTCCTAGTAGTTGATGTTCACTGACTTCATCCCAACATAACCGAGTCCTGCATTTTCTATCGTATAACGCTTCATAAGGCGGCATACCAATACTTGCATGGTAACCATTATTGAAAGAAAATCCACCAACGATAGATGATCATCCCAATTTCCTTTGAAATCTATGATGCTCTCACTCTGGCCATCTGTTTGAGGATGGTATGTCATTCTCATTCTCAATTGTGTTCCCATGCATTCTTGTAGTCGCTTCTAGAAGTTCGATGTGAAACGCATATCTCGATTAGAGACTATAGACACTAGAACATCGTGCCTTTAAATAATCTCCTTCACATACAATTGTGTCAACTGATCTAAGTTAAATTTGATCTTAATTGGTAAGAAATGTGTTGATTTCGTGAGTCGATCCACGATAACCCAAATCGCATCATAACCCTTTGAGTCGTTGGAAGACCTACTACGAAATCCATTGTGTTATGCTCCCATTTCCATTCTAGTATATCTAACGGTTGTAATAATCCACTCGGTTTCTTATGTTCTACTTTAACCTTCTGACATGTCAAACATTTTTCCACATAATCAGCAACATCCCTTTTTATATTCGGCCACCAGAAATGATGTTGAAGATCCTGGTACGTTTTAGTACTCCCTGGGTGAATCTAATATCTCGAACTATGAGCCTCGCTCAAAATTTCCTCAATGACTTCCAGTATTGGCGGAACCCAAATTCTCCCTTTAAATCTTTGCAACCCTTCAGTATCAACCTTGATACGTACCTCTTCACCCTTAGACAATCTTTCCCTCATCTTTTCACATTCCTCATCCTGAAGTTGTGCTTCCTTCAGCTTATCCACAAAAGTTGGGCCAATTCCCATTTGGAACAATTTTTTATCCAAATCCTATGTGTTTTTAATTCCCAACTTCAGCATAGTATTTCATTTACCAACTTCTCCTGAGTAGTTAACAACATTAATGTCACCCGACTCTTTTTGCTTAAGGCATCGGTAACCACATTAGCTTTACCCGGATGGTATAAAATCTCACAGTCGTAATCCTTAATCAACTCCAACCATCTCCTCTGACGCAAATTCAAATCCTTCTATGTAAAGATATACTTCAGACTCTTATGGTCTGTATATATCTCACACTTCTCCCCATAGAGATAGTTTCTCCAAATCTTCAAAGCAAACACTATTGTAGCCAATTCAAAATTGTGTGTTGGATACCCCTTCTCGTAGTCTTTCAATTATTGTGGTGCATACACAATAACCTTGTTGTTCTGCATAAGCACACAGCCTAGTCACTTATGTGACGCATCACTATACACCACAAAATTTCATGTGCTATCAGGAAGAAACAAAACATGTGTCGTACTCAACCTCTTCTTCAACTCTTGAAAATTTTGCTCACACTTCTTCACCTTTTTCCTAGTCAAATTTGTCAACGAAGTCGTAATTTTGGAAAACTCTTGAATGAATCTTCTTTAATAAACTGCTAATCCTCGGAAACTCCTAACTTTTGACTGATCCCAATTTGTCAAAGCTGAAACTTTGATGGATCTACTAAAATTTGTCATTGTCAATCACATGTTCAAGAAATTACACCCGCTTTATCCAGAATTCACATTTTGAAAACTTAGCGTACAACTTATCTCTTCTTAATGCCTCCAATGTCAAATTAAAATGTTCCACATGCTCATCTTTGGTTTTGGAATACACCAAAATATCATCGATGAACACCACGATGAATTTATCTAAGAATGGCTTAAACACCCTGTTCATTATGTCCATAAATGATGCAGGTGCATTCGTTAGACCAAATGAAATCATCAGAAACTTGTAATGACCATAACGAGTCCTAAAGTTTTCTTCGGTACATCCTCTTTTATCACCTTCAACTGATGATACCCACTCCTAAAATCTATTTTTGAGAAGTATCTAGTTCCCTTCAGCTTATCAAACAAATCATCAATCCTTGGAAATGGATAATTATTCTTCATTGTTACCTTATTTAACTCTTTGTAATTAATGCAAAGTCGCATTAACCCGTCTTTCTTAACGAAAAACGTAACGCCCGAGAAAATCAAATTTTTATGATAACTATATTTTAATTTGATTATGTGGATTAAATAAATTTAATTGATTATTTATGTGAGTAAGCTATGTGAAGGTCATTCTATGACCTAGAATGTGCGGATGTGGTTAGTATTGTGGCTAAGAGATAGAACTAAAGTGTTTGAATTTCCAAGACGAAAAAAAAAATCGAGAAATTTTTCGAAAAACACGATTTATAGATTTCTGCTCTGGAATTATTATTAAATTTCTGAGAAACACGTATTAATAGAATTCGAAGATGAGATGGAATATCCAATAATATTTCAGTTATGACAAACACAGTTTTTCACCTGCGGACTTAAAACCTAACGATTAGGGAAAGTGATTTCTGAGAAGGAATTTAAATGCGTATAATGAATTAAAGCGATGATCGTATAATATGTAGGTATTGTACGAGGTAATGAATTTGAGTATGATACAAGGTATTATACGAGTATGTATGAATGATGGTATGGCATATATATTGAACAAGTATACGAGTTGGAATACGCGATTAATATGTAGATTATACGTATAAGGCTTTAAAGGACTTGTAGGATTTGTTAGGAATTTTACAAGCCTAAGTATAGGAATGATTAAGCCCAATGGTAGAAATGGTTAAGTCCGATGGAATTAAATGTTAACGTCCAAAGTGAATTAATGAACAAGCCCAAGTGTTTGTTAAATGTAAGCCCAAAGTATGAGTTAAGTTAATTAAGATAAAAGCCTAAAGTAAGAACCTATGGGTTATTGGATGATTAAAACCCAAGGGGAAAACCATGGGTGATCCAAAGTGATGAGCAAGTAACCTTAATGGTTAAGCAAAGGATAAGTTAAGTAATGGCCAAGTAAAGTGCTTATGCTTGGTGGCTAAGTAAAGTGCTTATACTTGGTTGCTAAGCAAAAGATAAGCTCTGTGATAAACAAGTAAACTTAATGGCTAAGTAAATGTGGTGAGCAAGTAAGAGATATAATTTATGGAGGCCAAGTAAACTTGATGGATAAGCTAGGAATAGTAAGGAGGTGGAATGGCTTATTGACCATTAAACCCTAACTTTGTGATTTCTATAAATAGAAGATGTCCTAGGTCATTTGTTGGTTGTTAAAATTCATCCAATATTATAAGTGCTTATTGGTTAGAGAGAAAGAGCTAGAAAAGCTAGAATGTTAGACTTTGCAATTCAAGAAGCAAGAAGAAGAATAAAGTTTAATCAAGTGATCTTCAAGGGTAAAGACCTAACCCATGATTCTCTTTCTCTTCAATTGTTAGAGAAGTGAGTAGTGGTAGAACATGTATGTTAAGAAGAGGTAGGAATGATTAATCAAAGGACTTAAGCTTTAACAAGCCATGAATAATCAATTCGTAATCATATAAGTTATAAACTTATGAAGAAAATGTAAGAACTTATCTTGGATATACGTTAACAAATTATGTATGTTAAGATGTTAGTATAATGGATTGAATCCATTTGAAATGGTTTAAAAATCTTAAGTAAAGAAGTTAAGGCGTAATTCACGAGTTTGGACAATAATCGTCGAATTCGTGAAATTCTCGGAATAGAAGTCAAATTTTGACATTGAGCTCGGGAATGTTGGTTTTTGATGCAGTATAGTCTCATTTGGAATTCTAGAGTTGAGGACTCAAAAATGACCGAATTCCGGCTTAGAACAAAGAAACGAGCGTTGAACATTCACGAACGATTATCATTTTCATTAAAATGAACTAAAAGGTGAATTTTGAGTTAGCAGATTTGAAATTGTAAAATTCTTCAATGATTACTTAGAGCATATAATTTGTGAACTAACGGCTTTTAAACGACCCAATTCAGACTTATAAAGAAGAAGTTATGAGCCCGGGAATCTCACATAAAACTTTGTCAAAATTTTTCATGTGCTGAGGACTGGCACCGCGACGCTAGTCAAGGAAAAATAAGAGACGCTGCAGCGCCAAGAATGGCTATGAGCTACCAAGGTTTCGTGCCACAGCGCGGAAGTTAACACTAAGACTCGTGTCGTAGAGCCGAGTCCGGGCCGTAACCACTGAAGTGTGGCGCCGCAGCGCCAACACTAGAAGATAGAAAGAAGAAAGATTTTGAATGTAAAGTAAAGGAAAAGTAAATGAAGAGTGAATTAAATCCTTAATCAACTTAATGTAACATCATTTGGGATGTTATAACCTTAAGTATGACACTAAAGGTTGAAAGAAAGATAAATTGAACGTAAGTTGTTAAATATTACGTGAACGTGAACGGTATGCAATAAGTGCACTTAACCAATGACGATCAAGTTTCGATGAATAACGTAAGAATGTTACTAAGCCGTGAGGAAGGATTATTAACTCGAAACGAGTGGTATTAATGAAGTAAATCCACTTAAGACATTGAAAAGAATGAAGTTGGTAAGAACGATGTAAATAACGACGGCCAGCCAGAACCAATAATAATAAATTTAATATATGATTAGATTGAGAAAAAAGGGTAAGATTAATTAGGAACCATGTATATTCATTCATGACCTAATGTGGTATGTTATGTGGTTATGTGTTGTAGAGACCGTAAATACTCAAAGAAAAATAATTTTATTATAGTAGACGATGAAGGCAAGTTTTCTTATCGCTTATCTAACCTTCGTGTTAGCCAGGTTTTCAGTGATTCATGTTATGCGATGCATGAATGTTTTTACAAAAAGGGTCGATGACAGTTTTAACTCGGCTAGAATATTCTTGAAAGATTGATTGATTTCTTTACAAGTCTTTCAATATAGAATTGATAACGCTATCATATGCCAATTGTTTGGTACGAATTAAAGGTAAGCTTGAGTATGAATAAACAAATGTATTTTACATCGATTATTCGTTGGGCACGCGAGGTTGCTAAAACTTAAACGTACATACGTTTAACGGATGAGTGTTTATCAACATAGAGTACTATAGGTTGATCACCTAGATGTGCTCGTAAGATATGCTAGACTTACGAACTTGGTGTCGAGTTGTCCTTTTCATGAATAAAAGCTAAAGAGAATGTTCATGGTCTATGGACCTACTCGAAATTTCCAAACTACTATATGTATTTTAGAATTGTTTTATGAGATGAGAAGTGATATTCAATATTTCATAGTATTTTATAACTGTTGTTCAGTTATTGAAGAATAATCATATGATTCTCGAAGTGATATCTATATAATATATTGTTAGACTTGCTGAGCTAGTTATGCACACTTCTTGTTTGAATCATATGATTGCATCTAAGGTCGAGCGAACCGAGGGTTCTAGTAGAGATAAAATGTGACGCCTCGAAAATAGGTATACATCACCCATCTTGAGTCGCCAAATACATGGTACAAAATTCAAATACAACTTAATAATACAATTGTCGTGTAAAATATGACAAAACATAAACTGAGAGTTTTAATTGGAATATTATCTTCTAGACAATATTCAAACTCAAATGGACTCCTCAATACATTTATTATCACACTATTTCATAGAATAGTGAGGACTACTAATGTAAATATCTGGACTACCACTCTGTTCCCCAACTAGTCCCAGCTATATTCTAATTTCCTGAAGAGAACAATGAAAGAAAAGGGTGAGCTCAACTAGCCCAGTAAGAAATATTATGACTAAGATAATGCAGAATAATTTAGCGTTAGCCTTCAACAGTGTTAAACTGATAAAAATAAAAACAAACATCAAGTTTAACTGCAGCGGAACAAGCAATCCATTAGAAGAGTTAAGTAGAGCATGATATCTACTATCTTCTATGATTTAAAAGGTTTTTTCCATCACTTTTATTGCCGAGACTCGGCTTAATAATCCACATCATCCCTGCACTACGACCAATGATATTCATTAGTATCACGACCACAAATTATCCATACACTATGGGCCAAGGATATTCGTGTTTTCATCAATGATCATGATCATGCCAACAACTGTCCATCAATGCACTACGGCCCTATGAGGACTTTTAACACATCATTTGTAACACTACGATCATAATTATACTGAATAATCCCTGGTCATAATCATACTGAATAATCCCTGGTCATAATCATACCAAGTCCATCTATTCACTACGGCTATAAATGACTTTCAACATAATATAAACATGAGGATGATGACAATTATATAAGAATTCAATTAAAAGAAAGCAAAGGATAAATTGTAAAGATTTATAATTTAATTTATCCATAATTCAATAATATCCAAATTGTCAATATGATATTGATTTGTGGAGTAAAATTCAAGAATAATATTGTATCAAAAATAATTTAGACAGAAAAAAATTAATTTTTGTCATGAATAGTACCATGGGTGAATAGTAACCGAGTGAATAGTAACTTCGAGAAAATTAACCTGGCATGAAAAAGTTAAAACTTATCAAGAATGCTCAGAATAATATTTTCATGAAACGATTCTGGATGAAGCGCAAATATCAAGGATATTCTACTAATTTCACGGAGTATAGAAGCCAAAACTTAACAAAATGAGTATGGAATTCAAAATCTGAAACGAAATAATATTACTTACATACTACAGAGTATGGAAGAAAATATTATTTTATACGAATACTGAACAAAGATAATATCCCTTACCTTGAAAAGAAAAGTATTCCAACTGGCATAGCGAGGATATTCTTGAAGAAAACTTTCACTATTTTCTACGCTCAAAGCTTTCTAAAACTCTAAAGAAATACACTCAATATTATAGAAGAATAATTCTCTGATTCTGGTGTGATTTTCAATTCTAACTAAGCATTCTATTTATAGGAAAATGGAAGGATACTATTTGAATTTAGAAATCATGGACGCACAGTAACCATAATCATGAGCACAATTCTTCGACCGAACGTTTGAAAATTTTGATTGACTATGCGGCACTATGCAATAAAATATTCTAATAAAATGAAAACATTAAATAAAATATAATATATTCTGTTTATAATAAAATAAAACAAAATTTATTATAATATATATAATATATAATAATCATTTCGTATTCCCCCGTGACAATTCATTACACCAAAAGTCATGGCATTATATCATATATATATATATATATATATGTGTGTGTGTGTGTGTGTGTGTGTGTGAGAGAGAGAGAGAGTGAGGGCCCCGAATTCGAGGTCCCGAATCATCGCGGATCCGGTTCGATCATTCTATCACTATTACTATATTTGCGGAAGATATAAACATAAATTGTTTATACAATACATTACATACTATTCCCCATGGTCGAGTAACCTTAACTTATACACAATTCATAACTTATTTGACTTACAATAACAGTAAAATATAATATTTATTACAATTCTAATCGCACACATTAACTTTACGCTGGAACTGTCTTTAACCTTTCATTGCATCCGACGTATTCGCCTTAATCAGAAATGTTTATTATGATATAGCAAGGGTGAGCATAAGATTGCCCAGCAAGTTTATGTTCAATAATTTAACGATATATCATGATTGAAAGGATTTCAATAATAAGTTGGCTATAATTCAACAATATAATTGCGAACTAGCACGAATAAACTTTTGACTGAACAAGTATATAACATGAACAAATATATCTGGATCGAAGGGTAATGAAGGTGATCAGCCTTTCATACCTGACTTATACATGCATTATGTACAGAGTACAATTCTACAATGGCAATCAGCAATGATTATCCATAAGCATATCTGAATGAAACAACTCTTAGTAGAGTTAAGTAATAACTTGCCTGAACCGTTGATTACTGCTACGTAATTTATAACGCTTTATCCGAAGACCTAATATTAGTAATATAAGTCTCCAATATTAGAATAATATCATCACAATATAATATTATTATATATATAGATATACATGGAATAACCTAAACACATAATACATTACACATAACCCTATCAGTCTATAACACACATAAGACTCGGTATCAAGTCAAATTATTGAAGTCTGAGTTGAACCCGACATAAATCTGACATCCCGACGGTCTAGTCGGACAAAATTTTGAGTTTAAATTCAATTAAACTCTGTATAAACACTTAAGCATTGTCTAAGATAATTTATTAACAGTCAAAATATTTTTCGTAAGCTCATAATAATTTGTAAATAATTATTATCATTTATCATAACTTTTCAATCATTATATCGTATTTATATAATGTAAATACCACATAATTCCTTTATCATTAATATTTATTTATTATCAAATATTAATGAAATACACGTCATAATATTATAATATATTTATAATATTTCAAAGTATTTTTAATACTTTATTATTTCCTTTAAATATTTTTAAAGTAATTAAAAACATTATTCAATAACTGTTATTAATATAAATACCACAATATTTTCATTATAATTAATATTTATTTAATATTAAATACTAATGAAAATCATAGCATAATATTATAATATAAATATAATATATCAAAGTATTTTTAATACTTAAAATCATATTTATATGATTTTTAAACAATTAAATCCATTATCCGATAACTGCTATTAATATTAAAATATTAATATTTTCATGACAAAATAATAAAAGTTATATTTTATAACTTAAAATATTTTTTTAACACTTAAATCATTTTTATATGATTTTTAAATCATTAATTCTATTTTTCCATATTTATTTAATGTATTTATTAAATAAATTAATTATCATTAATATTAATTAATTAGTGAAATTCATCACAAAATATAAAAAGTCATTGAAAATATCTTTAAATATTTTCTTATACCATCATATTATTTTTCATGATTTTTCATGTATTAATATCAATATATAATTAAATAAATTAAATACCATTTATATTCCAAAAATATTAAATATTTATCAAATATACTCAAAATAATAAAAAACTATTTTTCAGACTTTAAAAAAATTTTGAAATTTATTATGTATTTTTATTAATTAAAAACTATTTAATTTGATTTATTTAATAAAAATAATTATTTTCAAAAATTAAATGTCGCTAAAGGGCCCTATAGTGACAGACCAGTCGCTATATGTGTTCTTGAGCCTGTTCTTCATCAACCGAGAAACGTATGGCTAGTTTGCACGGTGTATGTTTGACTAATGCTAGATCTGTGATCCTCAGGTTTTATGTGCTACTAAAGTGATATTGTTGTAGAACTAATGTATTACTACAATTCTAAACAAGTTCCAAGGTCATTCACTATCATAACAGAGAGATTCAATCTTCAGAAAAGTCCGACAATGTTGTTCTTCATTTCTGGGTTTTCCAAAAAAATTAAGAACAGGCGATGGTACTATATCTCGATCCTTATAACTTGAGTTCTGGGTTTTGTTTGTGTAAAGTAATGGTTGCATCTTGTAGTGGAGATGTCAGGCTTCATTTATATAGCAACATATCGTCATAACAACATTACACATTACAGATCAAAGCTGGTCAAACTAGGGGTCAGGACGCGGTTCTTGACGATCTGGGTTTCACAGAATTTTTCATCTTGTCAGTTGGTTAACGGTGGTTTGACCATTAATTAATTGCTACAATCCTGTTATAGATCTGGGTGATCTAAAGGTTATAATATGCACTCCTCATGTCAGACTACAAGGATCAAACACCAGCATAGCCAAAACATAAACATACAGTAAGGCTTTGAAAATCTTGTCAGGCATCCAGGGGAAATTTTGGGTTACCCAGAAACGTTTTCTGTGATCGGTCAACGAGCTTTAAGTGCATATAACAAGCGATCTAGAAATGATATGTTCATCATTCCAGTTCGAGATCGAAGCATACATGGCATAGAAAAAATCCATAACTTAAAATACAACAAATCATTAATTAACTGGTTGAGATCTATGATCTCTGACATTGGCTTGTCAGACAACAATATTACGGTTCTAAGTCAGTTTTGAAAAATTGATTTTCGTCCATCTAGATGTTATAGATCCATGAGCTATCAACCCAGATCACACAAAGGCATTATAATACACAACTTTAAACAACAACTAAACATCAAACAACATAAAATCTCATGATTTCGAAATTTTAGGGTTCATACCTCCTTAGCTTTGATCCTTTGATTCTGAACTTTGTGATCTGTTCTGTCTAAGCTAAGAAGCATTCTTGGCTTATCTTATCACTCTATCTCATTCCCATTCCCAAAATATAGAGAGAGAAGGTCTTGGGAGAAATGAGAAATAAAAGTAGTTTTTCTCTCTTTAATCTCTATAAATGTAATAATGCAATGTATGTGGCTATCAAATTGGCTGAGATTGCTGAATATAAAAGTCATATGCTAGGCTAGGGTGCCTCACCAACTTCACTAGGACAACTCTCGCAAGTTAAGTCATAATAATGCAACAAATGGTAAAAACGTCATTTCGCACACAAAATTAATGGCATACTTGTCTTTGTCCAAACCCTTAAGGTTTAGGGTTTGAACCCTTAGGTTTTGGCAATTTGATTTCTAAAATTTCTAATTTAAGTTTTAAAAATTGAAAATTAATATTTCTAAATTATAATTAGGATTTTTTAATTATATAAAAATGTCTTAATCATTATTCAAATCATTCTAATTAGGATTTGTAATTCCTAATTAAAATTTCTAATTTAGCAATTAGGGTCAAAATCATGGATTAGGGTTTACAACCCAAAAATTAGGATTTCTATTAGAAAAATAATTTTCTAATTTAGAAATTAGATTTCGTAATTAGATTAGGATTTTCTAATTACTTATAACTTTAATATTAGGATTAATATTTCCTAATTAACATTAAAAATATTAAATTAACACTTAGATTTTCCCTATTTATAAATTAGGGTTCAAATCCATAAATTAGGATTTAAAATTTGAAATTAGGGTTTGCTAAATAATTAAGCTTTACCCTAATTAATATTATAATTAAAAGCACTTGAGCATTATAATTATCCTTTAAGTTCCCAGATTAGGGTTTTAAATTCCCGAAATCTGAAATTAGGTTTTCTAGATCTGGTATTAGGGTTTTCTAATAATCAATTAGGGTTTCAAGTAATTCATTAGGGTTTTCCCTGATAAATGACGTTTAAATCTTATACGTAGCATTCGTATTTCGAAACTAGGGTTTCATACACTGAATTAGGGTTTTAAATTCCATAAACTAAAATTAGGGTTTCCAGAACCGATTTATAGGGTTTCTAATAATTCGCTAGGGTTTTCTAACCGAATGTTGACGTTCTTAATATATATCTAGGGTTTATTACATATACTATTTATCTAGTGAACCCTTGACCCTTAACCACATATTGTACACATACATAACCATATTCACAGAACATATTCACGTATTCCATTAATCCTGAATAATTCACATAAATCCTTCACAGAATTTTAAAATCCTCAAAATTCCTTCTCAAAAATAACAAACGCGTGCACTTATTTTCTGTCTAGGTTCTAATATTGACCCTTAAATCAATTAATTAAAATTTTAAAAATTTTCTAAATTCTCGGGTTGTCACAATATATATATATATATATATATATATATATATATATATATATATATATATATACACATTACATATAATACACTCCGTCCTTTTTTTCTTTCTTTTACTTGTGATTCCCATCCTTTTTAGTTTCCACGAAACACACATAGGCCCCACATGTGGCCCCCACATGTTGCCCCACACTTATACTATAAAAATATACTAAATAATTTTTCTATCGATTTTTTTGAAAAATGGGTAAGTGGGGGTCCAAATAATGAGCAAAATTTACAACAAATATTTCATAAAATCCCTTCAATTTATTCATCATTATTATAACTCACAATATTTAACAACCAGATCGTTCCTAGGAAAGAGAGGGCTTTCTAATAAGGATTTCTCCTTATTGGCGCGTAATAAGGTGACAAAACCTCTCCTTGACAGAACTTCTAGACATTGTCAATATTGCAAGTAATAATATGAATAACTTTGTCGTCTCAATTATTGATTTAATAATATATAATATTATGCAGATGATACTGTGACAATAATTGAATCAATAATATGAGAGATATGACACAACAATTGCTGTAGCAATAATTGAGTATAACAGAATGACTTCTCGTGTAAGCATTAATAATCAATACTGTGTGCTACTATTCAACCACGCGTATTACTGTACTTTAAACACCGGCTATTTCAACAGTTTAACGATAAACTTCCACTGTTATTTTTTTAAAAAGATATTTCTGTCGTTTTCTCATTTCGATAATAATTACGTTATGGGGTCCACCAATGATTGTGTCGTCGTACGAATATTCCCTGTTAAAACGAATATTCCCCCCGACGAATTGAATATTATATAACAACTTGCTTACTTTGCAAAATTTATAAATATTACCCACAACTATAATAATATAACAAATTCACACCTTAATATTTAAAAATGATATTTATAGGAAAATTGATATTTATTCATAAAAGTTGGGGTCTTACAACCTCCCCTTCTTATGAAATTTCGCCCTCGAAAATAGGGTACATACCTGGTATGACGAAGAGGTGAGGATACCTTAATCTCATTTTAGATTCTAACTCCCAGGTCATTTCCTCAACGTCGTGGTTTGTCCATAAAACTTTGATTTGAGGTATAACCTTGGAGCGTAGAATATGTTCTTTCTTATCCAAGATTTTAACAGGAACTTCTTCATACGTTAAATCTTGCGCTATTTCATCAGGTTCTAACTCAATAATGTGGTTCGGGTCTTCCACATATTTACGTAACATGAATATGTCAAAAACGTTATGAACATGAGACATACTTAGCGGTAAAGTGAGTCTATAGGCCACGGTTTCTACTCGGTCAAGAATTTCCATGGAGCAACACGTAACAACACATGTTCTGCGACATTGAATTCCACGTCCTTCCGATCGATCTTGTGAGGTTTTTATACGTTTTCGGATCATTTGAATCTTCTCCGTAGTCATACGTACCAACTCCGGTCCCAACAACATTGCTTCACCCACCTCATTCCAGTATACTGGAGAACGACACTTTCTTCCATACAACGCTTCAAATGGAGCCATGTCGATACTTGATTGATAACTTTTGTTGTAGGAAAATTCCACCAATGGTAAGAACATGTCCCAACTTCCTTTGAAGTCAAGGACACATAGTCTTAATAGATCTTCAAGAGTTTGAATAGTCCTCTCCGACTGCCCGTCCGTCTGAGGGTGATACGCCGAACTACATCGCAAATCCGTGCCCATAGCTTTTTGCAAAGTAACCCAAAATCTTGAAGTGATTCTTGGGTCTCGATCATAAACTATGGATATTGGCATACCATGCAATCATACAATCTTGTTTATATACATACGTGCAAGACATTCAAGTGTAGATGTTTCTCGTATCAGTAAGAAATGAGAAGACTTCGTCAATCTATCAACAATGACCCAAATCGCATCTATGCCTTGAGAAACCTTGGGAAGACCAATAACGAAATTCATGGTAATGTGCTCCAACTTCAATTCTGGAATTTCAAGTTGTTGCAATGGACCTTTCGGCACTTGATGCTCCGCCTTGACACGTTGACAAGTTAAACACCTTGATATAAACTCCACGATCTCTCTCTTCATATTGCTCCACCAAAATGTATGTCGAAGATCACGATACATTTTGGTACACCCAGGATGGATTTTAAAATGTGCGCCTCCATCATGATTTTATACTTTAAATCATGGTCGTTAGGAACACAAAGTCTGGAGTTGACTCTTAGTATTCCTTCTTCATCGATTGTTGTTTCTGGAATAACAGCTTCTTGCACTTT
This sequence comes from Panax japonicus, assembly GCA_020205505.1. Classification (NCBI taxonomy): domain Eukaryota; kingdom Viridiplantae; phylum Streptophyta; class Magnoliopsida; order Apiales; family Araliaceae; genus Panax; species Panax japonicus. The sequence goes on from CM035113.1 coordinate 52,238,229, forward strand.
CTTCTTCATATGCATCAGCTCCAGGTCTGTAGCTTGAGCAACTTTAACTTTATTGATTAAAGTCAGTTCAACTTGTATATTAGCCATCATCATGTGTGTGACGCCCCCAAATCCAGGTTCTCTAACCTCAGATTCAGTGTTCACGATCCTATCATCATCATAAGCATTCTATAACTATTACGAGATAATAAACATACATTGTTCATAATAATAATATCTCATAACATGGTCCCAAGGTCTCCATAACCTTAACTTCAAATACACTATTTATAATACAAATAGTTTACTTAAGGAAATCCATCAGATAATAATTTAATTAACATTCATTCTAAATTACTCCTGGATCTTGCCCTTGCCCTTGTCCTTCGTGTTAGATCCTTCAGGCTTAGCTGAAATAGAGGTCATGATATAGCAAGAGTAAGCAACTAATGTGCTTCACAAGTTTATAAAGACGAAGGAGATATATCATGACTTAGAAAGAAATATTGCCTTCAATGTTCAACAATAATATAAAATTTTAGAGGAACATGAATTATTAATCAACAATTGAATATTCGATAATTGAATAACATGAACTGAGTGGTTTTGAATAACCATGAACATTTACCAAGGTGCTCAGTAATTTAAACTGGACCTTTTAATATATTTTGGTATTCAAGGGGATCAGCCTTTCATACCCCGTGATTTATGCATAAACACTTAATAATCCGACATTGATATCATGCCTTAATCAAATTCGTTCTTTTCTCAGTCAAGAGTTCTTACCATATCAATTAATAAGAACAGTTCTTTAAAACCCATTTGATTTAACAAATTTAGACATGCTTGATCTAGCTGATACAATTAGCATAGATCTATCCCATAAACAGTTCATAAATGAAGAACTTTAATTTAATTCACAGTTCAATGGCAGTAGAACGGAATTCAATTGCACAAAGTGCGAATTTCAATAATCAATATAGACGTGAATAATCATCAATAATTATTCACTAACATGCTTTGAAAATAATAACTCAAGTTTGAGTTAGGAAACTTGTCTCGATCGTAGGTTACGGCTACGAAATTAATTTCTATCCACTATGCAGTTAAATTATCTTCCTTTGAGAGACCTATAATTAGTCTTTCAATTAGTAAATGTATAACATCAGATTATGTAATCACATAGATATTATACATTACATTTAGTTCTTATAAACCTTATCATGTCTAGATAGTGTTACTATTAATTAACAACTACCTTTAATTCACATAATATTATTAACTTAGATAATATTTAATTCACCTTCTAGTATTATTGGTTCCCTAATAATACTTTCAATCATTTACTAATATTTTATTTACTTACTAATATTATTAATCATTTAATAATATTTTATTTCCTTTACTAATGTTATTATATTTAATAACATTTTATTTAATCTCGAATATTATTATTTAATAATATTTTAATTATTTAATAATAATACTTTAATCTAATATTATTAATTATTTAATAATATTTTAATGAAATTTTAATCTCAATATTTTTATTTACATAAAAACATCATATCATAATATTATTAATATTATAATAATATTCCAATGATTTATTAAATTAATAAACAATTTATTCTAATTGTTCATCCATTATTAACCTCTTATTTATATCCATAAAAGGTTATAAATAATATTTATTGTTATAAATTACCAACATGCCCTAAGATAGTCATGATAAAACATACTATGAGCATTCAAGCATAAAAATCATATTTTTCTTATTAAAGACATCATTTAACTATTTATTTCCTTTTAATCATAACTTAACTATTTTTAGGAAAAATAGCAAACTGACTTCAAAATTTCTAAACTTCTGGATTTCTACAGATTATGAATTAACAATGAGATTTTAATTTTTCTGGAATTTTTGAAAATGATCTACTATTTTTAAAGTGCTCAAAACACTCAGATCTTGCTCTATTTGTAAAAGATTGAGTTTTGCTCCGAAAAATCTGAAATTTTCAGGGTATGTTCTCCTAACGTATATGAAGCCGCTGTAAAAATTTCAGAACGTTTCAGTGTATACACAGTAAGATATTCGACGTTTAATATTTCGGAGTCCTTTACGGAAATGACTATTACTCACAACCTATAAGTCGAAACGCGTCCGTTCTTTTTCCTACGCGTAGATAACTTCATAAGGTACCTCTGTAATATTTTTTCAGATTTTTTACAAGACAAGGAACTAGCCGAAACAGCCTCATGACAAACAAGTCAGTAGCTGATTTAGGATTTCAAAGCTTTAACATAAAAAGTGGGCTGTTTTGGGAAAAATAATCTTAAAGCTTTCAAAACATGCTAGATTTGTGTCCTATCACTTGGGTTTAATAGATAACTCATGTATCTAGCACCCCCCTTTGACGGATCAAAATTCCAAGTTGTAAAACTTGAGTTACACAAGATTTAGTGGAAGAAAAACAAGAGTTTTCACCCTTGGAGAACATATGCTCATTTTCTTCCTCTAAGCCTTAGATCCAACACTCAAGATACTTAGTTCCATGCATGATGGTATGTATAACTAGTGTATCTTGAGTAGTTGTACATAACCCCATCAAAACTCAAGCTAGCAAAACAAGGTGAAAGAAGAAGATGAAGGTACAATATACCTTGACTTAGTTGCTACCTTTCTTGATTTTCCAAAGTAACTAATAAACTTAGGGGGCATGAACAACTAGCACTCTTATAATTTTTCTTTCTATGACTGAAATTCTCTCTTTCTTTTCTCTCTTTGAAGTTGGCTAGCTTGGGAGCAAAAGATAGAAGAAGAAGATGGAGTACGAATGAGGTGTTGGAAGAATGAGATGAGAATTCAAAATGTAATGGGCAATTCATTATTAATTCTCCCACAATCATTTTGTTTCCCACTAGGTGAAATCTTTGAATTATTTCCTCAATTAGTCTAGACATGATTATGAGTGGCAACCAATGGGAGCTTGTCCACATTTTTCATGTGTAATAATTTCAACTAATGGCCAAGTTAGCTTAATTATTCTACTTAGGATCCTCATAATATTCTCCATTTAGCTTTTATTTTAAATGCCCAATTTGGATTAATCAAATGTCTAGAATACCCCCAATCAAGTGGGCTAAGTATTGGATTACATTTTATTTCCTTTGGGCTTTTATTTTAATTGATTTGGGCTAGATAAAAACATAGTCCAACAATTTTAATAATGTTACCCAATTTGATAATTTAGGGCTTTCATTTCTAATCATATGAAATTTAATTAATTATACATATGATTTTATCTCATAACCTAATTAGATTTACAAGAATTAGGTTTAAAATTATTAGTCACTTGAAATACTAAGTTTACCCACTTAAGTTAGTATACATATAAAATACTAACTTTTTCGTGTTACCATAACCCTTAGGTTATTTAATATTCTTACCTAATGTATAATTAGGTCACAAGGCTTTCATTTTTAATGAAATCTATAAATGTATGTATCCATATATAAAAAATGTACATACATACGTGGTGACTAAAAATTCACGGTTATTACATCCTCCCCTCCTTATAAGAATTCCGTCCCCGGAATTACATATAAGGTTACTCAAAAAGGTGTGGGTAATTTTCTCTTATCTTTTCTTCAAGTTCCCACGTAGCTTCTTCAGCATTGTGGTTCCTCCAAAGATCTTTTACAGAATGTATAATCTTATTTCGCAATTTTTGTTCATTTCTATCTAAAATTTCGACCGTAATTTCCTCGTACGATAAATCTTTTTCGACCTGAATTGGCTCGTACGATATCACATGCTTGTAATCAGGCTTATATGGTCGTAGCACTGACACATGAAACACATTATGAATATGTTCCAGTTCAGGAGGTAGAGCTACCTCGTACGCCACTTCGCCTATCTTCTTCAGGATCTCAAAAGGTCCAATAAATCTCGGACTCAGTTTACCTTTCTTTCCAAACCTTATCTTCCCTTTCCAAGGAGATACTTTCAAAAATGCATGGCTTCCCACCTCAAAATCTCGCTTTTGGCGATGTAAGTCTGCATACTTCTTCTGGCGATCCTGAGCTGCTACCAGTCGGGCTCTAATCACCTTAATGGTCTCTACGGTCTGCTGCACCAGTTCTGGTCCCAACAGTTGACGTTCACCCACTTCATCCCAGTATACGGGCGTTCTACATTTCCTCCCATACAGTGCTTCGTACGGCGGCATTCCGATGCTAGCGTGGTAGCTATTGTTGTATGCGAACTCTACTAATGGAAGATGATCCTCCCAACTACCCTTGAAGTCCATCACACAAGCTCTGAGCATGTCTTCAAGTGTTTGAATCGTTCTTTCGCTTTGTCCATCGGTCTGCGGATGATACGCGGTGCTCATCCGTAGCTGCGTCCCCATTCTTTCTTGAAGACTCTTCCAAAAGTTTGACGTGAAACGCGGATCCCTATCCGACACAATAGATACTGGTACGCCATGTCTCGATATAATTTCTTTGATGTATAGTTTGGCTAGTTGGTCCAAACTATACCTGATCTTGATCGGCAAAAAGTGAGCCGACTTCGTAAGACGATCTACGATCACCCATATGGCATCGTGTCCCGTTTGCGTTGCTGGAAGTCCTACCACAAAATCCATCGTGATGTGCTCCCATTTCCACTCTGGAATCTCTAAAGGCTGTAATAATCCACTCGGTCATTGATGCTCTGCCTTGACTCTCTGACAAGTTAGACATTTGTTGACACACTCTGCAACATCTCTTCATGTTTGGCCACCAAAAGTGTTGACGTAAGTCTTGATACATTTTTGTGCTTCCTGGGTGTATCGAGTACTTCGTATTGTGCGCTTCTTGAAGAATCTCTTCTCTTAGCTCTGGTACTAACGGTACCCAAATTCGTCCTTCAAATCTTAGCAGTCCGGTGCCATCAATCTTGTATTTCAATTCCTCCCCTTCAGCTAGCCGCTTCTTGATACTGTCGCAATCTTCGTCCTTCTCTTGACCCTCTTTAACTTTATCTAATAAAGTAGAGCTCGCTGCCACCGTAAATAATTTCTCATCGACCTCCATTGGATACTTAACCTCTAAGTTAAGTCGTTCGAAATCCTTTACCAATTCCTCTTGAATGGTCAACTTCAGTAACTTCTCTCTGCCTTTTCTGCTCAGGGCATCTGCTACTACATTTGCTTTGCCTGGATGGTACAGAATCTCACAATCATAATCCTTGATCAATTCTAGCCATCGGCGCTGCCTCATGTTTAGTTCTTTTTGCGTGAAGATATACTTCAGACTCTTGTGATCCGTATATATCTCACACTTCTCACCATACAAATAGTGCCTCCAAATTTTTAAGGCAAAAACTACTGCTGCTAACTCCAGGTCATGAGTCGGATAACCCTTCTCATAGTCCTTTAGCTGACGTGAAGCGTACGCAATGACCTTTCCATGCTGCATCAGTACACAACCAAGACCCTTGTGTGACGCATCACTATACACTACAAATCCTCCCGTGTTGTCCGGTAAAGTCAACACAGGTGCTTGACTGAGCCTTTTCTTCAATTCCATGAAACTCTGTTCACATTTTTCCGTCCAAACGAATTTCACTGTCTTTCTAGTAAGGTTGGTCAACGGCGATGCTATCTTTGAAAAATCTTGGATGAATCTTCGATAGTACCCTGCTAATCCCAAGAAACTTCTAATTTCTGTTGGTGTCTTTGGCTGTTCCCAGTTGATAACCGCTTCTACTTTTGCTGGATCTACCGAAACACCATCCTTGTCGATAACGTGACCCAAAAACTGCACTCTCCGCAACCAAAACTCACACTTGGAGAACTTTGCATACAACTTCTCCCTCTTTAACGTCTCCAATACTTTCCTTAGATGTTCAGTATGATCTTCCTCTGTCTCTGAATATACCAGAATGTCATCGATGAACACGACAACAAACTTATCCAAATACTGTTTAAACACTCTGTTCATCAAATCCATGAATGCTGCTGGCGCATTCGTTAACCCAAAAGACATTACCAGAAACTCAAAGTGTCCATACCGAGTTCTGAATGCCGTCTTTGGAACATCCTCATGTCTCACCTTCAGTTGGTGATAACCGGTTCTCAAGTCGATTTTTGAAAAGTATTTTGCCCCCTTCAACTGATCAAACAAATCGTCGATCCTGGGCAACGGGTATTTATTTTTAATGGTGAGCTTGTTCAACTCCCGGTAGTCGATACAAAGTCTTAATGACCCGTCTTTCTTCTTTACGAATAAGACTGGTGCTCCCCACGGTGATACACTTGGTCGAATGTATCCCTTATCTAACAACTCTTGCAGTTGAATCATCAGTTCCTTCATTTCTACCGGAGCCATACAATACGGCGCTTTGGATACCGGTGATGTCCCTGGTGCCAAATCGATAACAAACTCTATCTCTCTATCTGGCGGCAATCCTGGAATCTCATCTGGGAAAACATCAACGAATTCCCTTACAATAGGTATTTGACCCAGTTCACCCTCGATTCTGCGGGTATCCACAACGTGAGCCAAATAACCTTTACAACCCTTCCTAAGCAACTTCCTTGCTTGCATCATCATCAGACAACAAGATTGTCTTGGCGATTTACTACCATGAAATACCACCTTTGACTTATTCGGAGTCTTCAGGTGTACACACTTTTTCTTACAGTCAATGACCGCTCTGTGACTTGATAACCAATCCATCCCGAGGATTACATCAAACTCTCCAAGACGAATCGATATCAAATCCACGTTAAGCTTAAATCCTCTTACATTAGCACAACAGTTCCTATAGATGTTGTCTACAGGGATAATTTCTTTGTTTGCTACTTCTACATTCATTGGGTGTTCTAATTGTTCGCGAGGTAAACTTAATCTTTGAGCAAATTCATCAGATACAAAAGAACATGAAGCTCCCGAATCGAATAACACATAGGCATTTATATCATTGATCGAAATTATACCTGACACCACCTCCTTGGATGCCACAGCATCTTGCACTGTCATATTGAATGTTCGTGCTGTCGGCTTATTTGGCTGGGCTGGTCCTCCACCGGTTGTTTTAGTGTTATTGCCCCTGTTGCCATATCCGCCATCCGTGCTTTTCTTCTTTGGGCACTCCTTGCTCCGATGTCCCACTTCATCACAATTAAAGCAACCTCCTTTCTTCACCTTAGGACAATTGGGTGTGGTATGCCCTTCTTGCCCACATGTATAACATATTATTTTTCCTTTCAAGCATTCCCCCGGGTGACTCCTTCCACAGTTTCCACACACTGACTTCTTTTGATGCACACTCCCGTGCTGCATCTCCAAATTACTACCCATACTGCTCCATTTCCGCTTATTATTGTTGCTACCGCCACTGCTAACATTATGATTCCCACCTTCTTCTTTCTTTTTATTCTTCTCCCGATTGTATCTTGAGACCGCTTCGCTTCCTCCTTCCGCTATAAGAGCTTTTTCCAACAGAGTTGAGAATGATGTGATTTGTAAAACCGCTACCTTACTATAAATCCACGGCTTCAGTCCATTTTCAAACCTTCTCGCTTTCCTCACCTCTGTGTCCACCTGATGTGGAGCGAATCTGGCCAATTCATTGAATTTCGCAGCATACTCTGATACTGACATATTCTCCTGTTTCAGTTCCAAAAACTTGATCTCCATTCTTGCTTGAACACTCTGAGGGAAGTAGTTCTCAAAGAACAACTTCTTGAATGCTTCCCAAGTCACGATTCCAGTTCCGGCTTTGTTCTGGTTGGCATCCCACCAATAGTTAGCCTCACCCTTCATTAAGTAGGTAGCAAAAATTGTCTTCTGCTCTTCTGCTACTCTAGCAATAACGAAGGCCTTCTCAATCTCCTTTACCCACGTTTGGGCTTCTATCGGGTCTGCTGTTCCTCTGAACTCCGGCGGTTCTACTGCCTTGAAGTCTTTAAAGTTGACTAGTTGGGTGCCTGCCTGATTTCCTGCAGGTTGATTCCTCATGGCTTTAGTCCTCATGTTGACGAAATCTTGCATCTGGTTTTGTTGAGATCCCGCTGCATTATTAACTGATTCCTCAATATCTTGGTTCCTCAATCCACGTCTGCGTGCCATTATCTAGTGAAACAAAATTCTAACACGTTACTTGGATTTATTATCATATGGTTACTTAGCATGTATCACGCTATTTTATTTAAACAATCGAATGATCCTTATGTGAGAGTTTGAAGCTAACAAGATTTGGAAGTCTTTCCCCCTGCTTAATGGGTTAAGTTTGTTTTTTTTTAAAGAACATTTTTCCAAATCAGCCTACTGGATTCACATAACATTAAATAGACAATTTACTATTTAAAATTTTCCAACATATATCATATCAATACTGCATTTATAATCATACACCAATCTTCAGTGACTTACATGATTAATGCAGGTATATTTTATAAATGCTACTATCCCATTTTAACACAAAAGATGGGATTAACTCATAATGATACCTCCCTACAAACACAATTAGGGAATGTACCTAACCACTTACTACCTCACACCTGTTGAGGTTTACATCAACATAAAACCTTATTACACAACAAGAAAGGTACTAATGCATCTATCTACAACTGGACCATAACATCATCACCACTGGTGGCCCTGCCAGGTCACCTGCACAGGCTCCTAGGGAAGCAACTACTCCAGAACTCTACGTCAAACGGATTGACTAGACTCTCCTATCTCGGAGTGGACCCTCCTAGCCCCACTGCGCTGGCCCTCATACGCAGCGTCTAATACCAATCCTAAAGTCTCTACCCTGACCTTCATGGCATCCAGTGCCATCTCTAATAGGTCCACCTGTTTGGCTGACTTATGAAATGCTTCTTCTACCCGTATCTTGTCTGCAATTTCTACATCAAACTCAGCCCGCATCTCCAGATGCTCTACTCTCAATGCTATGAACTTTGCCTTCTCCTGCTCTAGCTGGACTCGTATCTCTGCTAGCTCCATCTGTGCCTGATAAGCAGCATCCTTATATTGCTGCTCCGCGTGCTGATGGTTCATATTCTCCGCCTCCAACTGTAAAATCCTTTTCTCCTGAGCATGGTTTTTTTCTAACAGGTTACTAATCATCACATCCTTCGAGGTTTTCGACACCTCCTCTGGGACGACCTCCTCCTGGTCTACAGAATGGCTCCCCTGACTATCACCTGACATCCTATAAAACAAGGATACAACATCAGTACTACAATAAAATATATCCATTGATGAAATGAAATAATATTTTATTAAGTACAACACAAACTCGATGAATTTCCATAATCCATCTCCTAACATACTCCATAAGAGTTTTCTACTAAGGTTATAACCTAGGTTTCGCATTCCTAATGTTTATAACCTACAGCTTTGATACCAACCTGTGACGCCCCCAAATCCAGGTTCTCTAACCTCAGATTCAGTGCTCACGATCCTATCATCATCATAAGCATTCTATAACTATTACGAGATAATAAACATACATTGTTCATAATAATAATATCTCATAACATGGTCCCAAGGTCTCCATAACCTTAACTTCAAATACACTATTTATAATACAAATAGTTTACTTAAGGAAATCCATCAGATAATAATTTAATTAACATTCATTCTAAATTACTCCTGGATCTTGCCCTTGCCCTTGTCCTTCGTGTTAGATCCTTCAGGCTTAGCTGAAATAGAGGTCATGATATAGCAAGAGTAAGCAACTAATGTGCTTCACAAGTTTATAAAGACGAAGGAGATATATCATGACTTAGAAAGAAATATTGCCTTCAATGTTCAACAATAATATAAAATTTTAGAGGAACATGAATTATTAATCAACAATTGAATATTCGATAATTGAATAACATGAACTGAGTGGTTTTGAATAACCATGAACATTTACCAAGGTGCTCAGTAATTTAAACTGGACCTTTTAATATATTTTGGTATTCAAGGGGATCAGCCTTTCATACCCCGTGATTAATGCATAAACACTTAATAATCCGACATTGATATCATGCCTTAATCAAATTCGTTCTTTTCTCAGTCAAGAGTTCTTACCATATCAATTAATAAGAACAGTTATTTAAAACCCATTTGATTTAACAAATTTAGACATGCTTGATCTAGCTGATACAATTAGCATAGATCTATCCCATAAACAGTTCATAAATGAAGAACTTTAATTTAATTCACAGTTCAATGGCAGTAGAACGGAATTCAATTGCACAAAGTGCGAATTTCAATAATCAATATAGACGTGAATAATCATCAATAATTATTCAGTAACATGCTTTGAAAATAATAACTCAAGTTTGAGTTAGGAAACTTGCCTCGATCGTAGGTTACGGCTACGAAATTAATTTCTATCCACTATGCAGTTAAATTATCTTCCTTTGAGAGACCTATAATTAGTCTTTTAATTAGTAAATGTATAACATCAGATTATGTAATCACATAGATATTATACATTACATTTAGTTCTTATAAACCTTATCATGTCTAGATAGTGTTACTATTAATTAACAACTACCTTTAATTCACATAATATTATTAACTTAGATAATATTTAATTCACCTTCTAGTATTATTGGTTCCCTAATAATACTTTCAATCATTTACTAATATTTTATTTACTTACTAATATTATTAATCATTTAATAATATTTTATTTCCTTTACTAATGTTATTATATTTAATAACATTTTATTTAATCTCGAATATTATTATTTAATAATATTTTAATTATTTAATAATAATACTTTAATCTAATATTATTAATTATTTAATAATATTTTAATGAAATTTTAATCTCAATATTTTTATTTACATAAAAACATCATATCATAATATTATTAATATTATAATAATATTCCAATGATTTATTAAATTAATAAACAATTTATTCTAATTGTTCATCCATTATTAACCTCTTATTTAATATCCATAAAAGGTTATAAATAATATTTATTGTTATAAATTACCAACATGCCCTAAGATAGTCATGATAAAACATACTATGAGCATTCAAGCATAAAAATCATATTTTTCTCATTAAAGACATCATTTAACAATTTATTTTCTTTTAATCATAACTTAACCATTTTTAGGAAAAATAGCAAACTGACTTCAAAAATTCAAAACTTCTGGATTTCTACAGATTATGAATTAACAATGAGATTTTAATTTTTCTGGAATTTTTGAAAATGATATACTATTTTTAAAGTGCTCAAAACACTCAGATCTTGCTCTATTTTTAAAAGATTTAGTTTTACTCCGAAAAATCTGAAATTTTCAGGGTATGTTCTCCTAACATATATGAAGCCGCTGTAAAAATTTCAGAACGTTTCAGTGTATACACAGTGAGATATTCGACGTTTAATATTTCGGAGTCCTTTACGGAAATGGGTATTACTCACAACCTATAAGTCGAAACGCGTCCGTTCTTTTTCCTACGCGTAGATAACTTCATAAGGTACCTCTGTAATATTTTTTCAGTTTTTTTACAAGACAAGGAACTAGCCGAAACAGCCTCATGAAAAACAAGTCAGTAGCTGATTTAGGATTTCAAAGCTTTAACATAAAAAGTGGGCTGTTTTGGGAAAAGTAATCTTAAAGCTTTCAAAACATGCTAGATTTGTGTCCTATCACTTGGGTTTACTAGATAACTCATGTATCTGGCACCCCCCTTTGACGGATCAAAATTCCAAGTTGTAAAACTTGAGTTACACAAGATTTAGTGGAAGAAAAACAAGAGTTTTCACCCTTGGAGAACATATGCTCATTTTCTTCCTCTAAGCCTTAGATCCAACACTCAAGATACTTAGTTCCATGCATGATGGTATGTATAACTAGTGTATCTTGAGTAGTTGTACATAACCCCATCAAAACTCAAGCTAGCAAAACAAGGTGAAAGAAGAAGATGAAGGTACAATATACCTTGACTTAGTTGCTACCTTTCTTGATTTTCCAAAGTAACTAATAAACTTAGGGGGCATGAACAACTAGCACTCTTATAATTTTTCTTTCTATGACTGAAATTCTCTCTTTCTTTTCTCTCTTTGAAGTTGGCTAGCTTGGGAGCAAAAGATAGAAGAAGAAGATGGAGTACGAATGAGGTGTTGGAAGAATGAGATGAGAATTAAAAATGTAATGGGCAATTCATTATTAATTCTCCCACAATCATTTTGTTTCCCACTAGGTGAAATCTTTGAATTATTTCCTCAATTAGTCTAGATATGATCATGAGTGGCAACCAATGGGAGCTTGTCCACATTTTTCATGTGTAATAATTTCAACTAATGGCCAAGTTAGCTTAATTATTCTACTTAGGATCCTCATAATATCCTCCATTTAGCTTTTATTTTAAATGCCCAATTTGATTTAATCAAATGTCTAGAATACCCCCAATCAAGTGGGCTAAGTATTGGATTACATTTTATTTCCTTTGGGCTTTTCTTTTAATTGATTTGGGCTAGATAAAAACATAGTCCAACAATTTTAATAATGTTACCCAATTTGATAATTTAGGGCTTTCATTTCTAATCATATGAAATTTAATTAATTATACATATGATTTTATCTCATAACCTAATTAGATTTACAAGAATTAGGTTTAAAATTATTAGTCACTTGAAATACTAAGTTTACCCACTTAAGTTAGTATACATATAAAATACTAACTTTTTCGTGTTACCATAACCCTTACGTTATTTAATATTCTTACCTAATGTATAATTAGGTCACAAGGCTTTCATTTTTAATGAAATCTATAAATGTATGTATCCATATATAAAAAATGTACATACATACGTGGTGACTTAAAATTCACGGTTATTACAATGTGGGTCCATGAAGTCTTTAACTCTAACTATATCCTTTGCAAGTCATATAAAATGGGCCTTTGCGTTGACAATATAACACTCGTACCCGCATACGATCTTCTACCCAATGCGTCAGCTACCACATTCGTTTTTCCAAGCTGGTATTGGATGGTATGATCATAATCTTTCAACAGTTCAATCCAATGTCGTAGTCGCATGTTGAGTTCCTTTTGGGTGAAGAAATATTTGAGGCTTTTATGATCTGTATAGATCTCCACTTTCTCCCCATACAGGTAATGCCTCCAAATTTTAAGTGCGAAGACAACAATTGCCAACTCTAGATCATGAGTATGATAATTCCTCTTATATTCTTTGAGTTTTCCAGAGGCATAGGCTATGACTTTCTCATTTTGCATGAGAACACATCATTACCCTTTACACGAAGCATCACTGTAGATGACAAATCCCTCTAAGCCAGATGATATTGTCAAAACAGGTGCTGAAATGAGTCTCCTCTTGAGTTCTTGAAAACTCTTCTCAAATTCCTCTCTCAAACCAAATTTTGTATCTTTCCAAGTCAGCTGCGATTCGAGAAAATCCTTCCACAAATCTTCGATAATAACCAGCTAAGCCGATAAAGCTACGTACTTCGATCACTGATTTGGGTTTATCCTAGCTTTGAATTGCTTCAATCTTTGTCGGGTCAACAGATATTCCATGATTTGATATCACGTGCCCAAGGAATGCTACTTCCTCAAGCCAGAACTCACAGTTCTTCAACTTAGCATAAATCTTGTTTTCACGAAGCTTTTGGAGTATCAGCCTCAAGTGTTGCTCATGATCTTCATGGCTTTTGGAATATATGAGAATGTCATCAAAAAAGATAACCACAAAATGATCCAAATATTCTTTGAATACTCGGTTCATCGTGTCCATGAAAGCAACAAGAGCATTAGTCAATCCAAAAGACATGACTAGGAATTCATAATGCACGTACTGAGTTCTGAAAGCAGTCTTAGGAATGTCATCAGTTTTAATCTTTAAAACACTGGCTCTCCCCATGGTGATACGTTCGATTGGATATACTTCTTATTTAACAACTCCTGCAACTGCACCGTCAACTCCTTCATCTCATCAGGAGCAATTCGATATGGGCTCTTCAATATAAGAGCAGTCCCTGGTGCTAAATCGATTACAAATTCCACTTTCCTATCTGGTGAAAGTCCTGGCAAATCATCTGTAAATACATCTACAAAGTCTCTAATGATAGGTATCTCTTCCAATTTCACACTCTCATTTTGAGTAGTAATTATATAGGCTAAGTATCCTACACAACCTTGTCTCTACAACTTCCTGGCGTACATCATCATCAGACAACTCGCTTGTCTAGGCGATTTGCTGCCATAAAATACTACCTTTGACGAAGTCCTAAAGTTAATACATTTCTTTTTGCAATCAATTATCGCCCCATAATTGAATAATCAATTCATTCCCAAAATAATGACAAATTCCCCAAGATTAATCGGGATTAAATCTATGATGATAACATTTCCCTTAATATCAACCCTATATTTTTTGTGTACAAACCTAACAGGAATTACCACCCTATTTGCAATTTCTATGTTTAAAAGGTAAACTAATTCCTCTTTAGGAAAATCCAAATTCTTATCAAAATCATCGGATATAAATGAACAAGTAGCACCCGAATCAAATAATGCATAAGCATTAATACTATTGATCAGAATGATACCTAACACCACATCCTTTGACTGTACAGCATCCAACACGGTCATGTTGAAATTTATGGCAGTGGTTGGTTTAACGGTGTTGATCCAGTGATAGTCAAGGTGCTACCACTGTTGTTTCCCCTATTTCCACCTGTTCCTGCTTCCTTCTTGGGATAATTCCAAGCCAGATGATCCCTTGACCCATAAGTGAAACAAGCACCCTTCTTAGGATTAGGGTAATTTGGGGCTATGTGACCCTCTTGACCACAATTGTAGGAAACCATCTTCCCCTTCATACATACCCCCACGTGATTCTTTTCGTAGGTAGCTCAAGCCTCCACCCTCTTCTTCTGACTCCCCTATTGATTCCGAATACAAACGTTGTCATTCCATCTCCTTTTCTAATTGTCACCACCATAATTGTTACCACTAGCCTTGTTGTTCTCATTTTCATTCTCATTCGTCTTCTACTCCTGAGTATATTTTGTCAAAGTATCATTTCCACCTTCCGCGATGATTTCCTTCTCCAAAACTGCTGCAAAATGTTCAATTGGAAAATCAAAATCGTGATGTACAACTAGAGTTCAAATCCCTGCTCAAACCTTCTCGTTTTCCTCTCATCAGTATTTACTTGGTATGTTGTAAACCTTGCCAACTCGTTGAATGCCATGGCATATTCTGGCATGTCATGTTACATTGCTTCAATTCCAGAAATTGAACCTCCATCTGGTTTCGCGATCTTATCGGGAAATACATCTCGAAAAACATCTCTTTGAATCTATCCCATTTAATTATACCCTATCCCCCTCGAACCTTATCGTCGGCCACCAGTAGCTGGCCTCTGATGTAAGACCCCAAATTTTATGAAATAAAAGTACTTAATTTTCTTATAAATATTATTCTAAATAGTAAGGTGATAATTTAATAAATGTTATAGTTATGGGCGATATGTGCAAATTTTACAAATTAAGCAAGTTGTTATAAAATATTCGCTGTGTCGGGAAATATTCATTTGATCGGGAATATTCTTTTTGACAGGGAATATTTGTAGAACAGTGCAATCATTGGTGGACCCCACAAAAAAATAATTTTTAGATATAGAAAGAGACAAAAATAACCTTTTTAAAAAAATAACAGCAAGACTTTTATCGTTAAACTGTTGAAATACCCGGTGATAAAAGTACAGTAATACGCTTTGTTGCACAATAGCACACGGTATTGCACAGTATCTTTGATTATTCATTCTTACGTAAGAAGTCACTCAGTATTTAATAATTACCACAGTAGTTGCTGCATAGTATTTTATATTATTGATTCAATTATTGTTACAGTATCACCTGCACAATATTTTATATTATTAAATAAACAATTGACATGTCACAGTTATTCATAAAATTATTTGCATTATAGTTAATGTCTAGAAAACTCTGTCGAGGAAATGGGTTAGGTTATTTAATTGTGCGCCAGTAAGGAGAAATCCTTATCTGAAAGCCCCTTCTTTTCTTGGAACGATTTGGTTGTCAATATTGTGAATTATAATAATATTGATGAATAATTATTGATAAAAGTATTTCTATTTTATTTGGAATATTAATATTAGTGGAAATCGACATTTATTTTGATAATAGTTGATTTCTGGATGTTAAATTGACCAAACGGGCAATTAATCAAATAAATGAGCAATTAATTACTATTGGTTCACATACAATGAACTATTGGTTCACGTGCAAGTACTATTAGGGGAGGTCATGCAAAATCTATAAAACTTGAAGGACTAATGAGAAATGGAGGCAAAGATAAAGGTACTAAAGTATAATAAGCCGAGCCCCTAAAAGTGCAATTAGTAAAACTATGCTTTCTTAAAAATAGAAGCTCATTTCTTCCTTATTTCTCACCAATTCACTAAAACAATAGAGAGAAAGAATAAGAGATAAAAAAGAAGAGTATTCTGCTACTACACTATTGTATTATCCAATCTTATACTAAAGTGAGGGGTATTTTTTCCTTCGTATTCATAAAGGATGTTATTTTCTTCATACTCATAAGGGTTGTCGTTTTATTCTTTATTAATCTGTGGGCACAACATGTCTATGCAGATTACTGTATACTTGGTGAATAACACTTCGTATTCATTCTTTATTAAATTGTAGAAATAATCTGTCTACACGGATTACTGCAGTACGGGTGAAAATCCATTTGCAGTTTTGTATATTATTTCATTTCATATTCCTAAATCTAAACTTACTACGGTAAGTATTGCTTCTATAATTCTAATCTTTTCATGTCGACGCATTATTCATTATTTGCATGACATGGTACTATTCATTCGGGGTACTTTGCATGACAGGATACTATGCATTTGGGGTACTATTTATGCCGAGGTACTATTTACGATAAAATTATTTTTTTCTATCCAAATTATCTTTGATATATGAATCTTGTCGACGTCGGGAAGAATTTTTTATTTCTTTGAAATTCCTCTTTTTACCATTTATGTTTTTATGTGTTGAGTTTTGTTTGAAATGGCAAGTTTGAAAAGACTCCGATAACAAAATATTGACGATTTGAAAATTCAGAGTTGCCAGTTGTTAGTTTTGAAATAGTTGTACCAACTCAACCGATTTTGAAAAGGTTTACACAAAGGCCCAATTGTTGAAATCTATTTAATAGGCCTTGGAAACCGAGATTCATATAGTTCCGGGGCTTGATTAAAGGCGGGGAAGTGTTGGGCACCCCCCGACTTTCGTGAAAACACGATTACCGCCTCTTTTCAATTCGTTAATTTATTTTAAGTGTGTGTGTGTGTGTGTGTGTCTATTAATTTGGCCTAAGTACATTTACTTGGAAGTAATGCTATGCCTCGTTTACACCTATATACATATGGTTTTATTTTTATAAAAGTTCAATTTTAAATAATATGTGCAGAAATGATGTCTTGAAAACATGTTTTCAAACCCTTATGCTCACATAGTAATTGAGGCCTTTGATACTTCCATTGTATTCCATATTGGGCTTGATTTGATTTTATTCTCGAGATGCAAAGCTTCTTCAACAAAATAATATACATATAAGTATCGGGGTCCTTGTGGGCATAAAATCCATCTAAGGGTATCCAAACACCATAAATAGGATTTACAAGCTAGCTGTACAACTAAAATAGGTCTTAGATCTCGTGGCTCCTAGGCTCACATAATACAAACTAGAAACAAACTAGATTTAAATAAATCTTAGCCATTCTAGCTCAACGGTTCTAGTTTTGTGACTTTTAAACTGGTTAAAAGTTATATATGGCTAGATTTAGATAAATCTAATCCACGGATTTAAATATTATGGATTTACATTGAATAAACATTTATAACAGATATTTAACACAATAAACAGTTTATATATATATATATATATATATATATATATATATATATATATATATATTACAGCAGTAGAAAGTTTGAAATCTAAAAAACTCTTACAATGTAGTGCAAAGAAGGCTTCAAACCACTTCAAAAGCTTGAAAACATTGTTTCCACTTGTTAAAATTTGATATATTGTAGAATATATGTATACAAGTGTTTAGAAAGAAGAATATTAAAGTTTGCAACACTATATGAGGGGTTAAGAGCTAAAATGGACAGAGTTTTCTCTCTCTTCCTTTTTTTATTTTTATTTTGGCTAATGGTTGGGTCTATTTATAGACCAAAGTAGTCGCGGGTCTATCTTCGGCTGCCCGAGTGGGCGTGGGCCCCGTGGGTCTCTTTGTCTCGAAGTACGTGCACTCAGGCCAACGATTTGCCTACTCGAACATTCATAACTTTCAATTCGAGAATTCGTTAGAGGCATGCTATAACTTTTCAGAAATCCCTTGACTAGAGCTACACAATGACATGGGATTTGACATTTTTCGAATCTGGGAAGATGGGTCCATCCGTTGAGCTGCCTTGTGATGTTTTCACTCAGGATTGATGTTATGGTTCAGCATGACTTCTTTTGGAGTTATTTGGGCTGAATTTGATGTGGAGTTGGCAAAATTACTGTTTTCCCCTCCCGGGTTGGTTATGGGATTAATGCAGTTGTAGCCGTCTTTTCTCTAGGTTGTCTCCGAGATTGGACTTATGTTAACTTTTGACAATCCTCTGGGTTATCTCTGAGGATGGTTTTATTTCCCGGGGTTGTCATCGGTGTTGGCTTGATCTCCCAAGGTTGTCTTTGGGGTTGGAATTGATCTTTGGGGTTGTCAACGCGGCTTAGATTTGATCTCATGGGGTTACCTCCGGGGTTAGATTTGATCTCCCGGGGTTGTCTCCGTGGTTTGATTTGATCTCCCGGGGTTGTCACCGAGGTTTAATTTGATAATTTTGACTTCCAAAACTGTCTTTGGAAGATGAAAGATGATTTTGTCCTCCTGCATGGTTAGTAATATGAATGTCAAATTTCGAGTCTCTATAGATGTCCCTCTTTATCATGTTTATGCAATGTAACGAAATTAACAGGATAAAGATTAATATACACTCGAAATATAAAAAGATTTAAATGGATACCATGCAATTCAGCCTGATGTGATGTTATAGATGCTGGATGTTTTTGGTTGGAATTATTTCCAACGGGATTCTATCACTGATTGTTCCCACCGTTACTACTAGGGATGGAGTTGTCAATGATGGTCTCCACTGAACCGCTTTGATGTATACTAAAATGGTAGTTTACAAAGCTTTCATCACCGAATCTTTCCCAATGCTACTTTGGGGTTGTCTCCAACGGCTTGAAATGTCCATCACTGCTATTGAGATTGATTCGATGACAAGTTGTAGAGATGTTTTCAAGATCCCAACTGTGGAGGTTTTCCTATGGCTAAGACCATTGGATTTTGACGTTGAGGTTATCAACAATGTTCATGTGCTTTCTAACTTTATTTCCACCGAAGATGTTTTTCTCTTTTGTAAGTAACTCTTTGGGGATTATTAATGTTTATCCCGATGATAGATTGACTTGGTTACCATTATTAGATTCTTCCTGCCGTAACATTGGGATTGTCACCACCGCCCAAGCTTTCTATTAGGTTGATGCCAATAGCTCCACCAGAGATAGGATTTTACTGCTTGCTTTCCCAGCATCCTCAAAATACTTACTCGAATGGTGCCTACTTGAACAGTAGTTTACAATGGTCTAGAAATCACTGAACCTTCGTGATGTCTTAGCTGGGGATTTGTATAAAAAATTCCATCATCAGTCCTCCTCGATGTTACGCTAAACTTTTAGCCAACGGTTTACATCATCATATATCTGCTCTTCATTAAAACAATTTTCAACTGCTTACATCACAAGACCATTCCCGATGCTATGCTGGAGTTGCTGCCAATGATTTACACTATCAATCATTTTGACCTTCATTGAAGTAGTTTTCAATGGCTTACATCACCAGACCCTTCCTGATGCTACGCTAGAGTTGTCATAAACGGTTTACACTGTTAACCATTCTGACCCTCGTTGAAGTTGTTTTCAACGGCTTACATCACCAGAACATTCACGATTCTACACTGAAGTTATCGTCAACGATTTACAATGTCAATCATTCTGACCTTCGTTGAAGTAGTTTTCAACGGCTTACATCATATTACCATTCCCGATGCTATGTTGGAGTTGTCACCAACGTTTTGCACTGTCAATCATTCTGACCTTCGTTGAAGTAGCTTTCAACGGAATACATCACCAGACCATTCCCGATGTTACGTTGAAGTTGTCTCCAATGGTTTATAATGTCAATCATGCAAACCTTCGTTGAAGTAGTTTTCAATGGCTTACATCCCCGGACCATTCCCAAAGCTACGTTGGAGATGTCGCCAATAGTTTACAATGTCAATCATTCTTACCTTTGTTGAAGTAGTTGTCAATGGATTGCATCATCGGACCATTCCTAATGCTACCCTGGAGTTGTCACCAACAGTTTGAAATGTCAATCATTATGACCGTCGTTGAAGTAGATTTCAATGGCTTACATCACCGAGCCTTTCTCGATGCTACACTGGAGTTATCGCCAACGGTTTTCACTGTCAGACATGTCTGATATCTCTACTGGGGATATCTTTCTGATGAATCATACCCCAAAATGAATTTGGACGTTAAGACCCATAGTTCAGGACAGCGGACCTTCCCGATGTTTTGACAAGGGTTGTTTTCAATTACGTCTATTATCGGCTCTTTGAACCCTACATCCGGGTTAATACCAATAACTTACATGTAGATCAGAAGTTTTATATCTGAATTTAGTATTTCAGGCCCTTTCTGCTCAATCGCGTAGCACCTTTTTCCCTTATTAAACTTTTTAGCTTCTGGTAACTCTGTCAACTCAAATTTGATCAAACTGGAGGGGGGGTGGGGACCACCATGGGAGGCCTCAAGTAGACTTGCGGCTCCCATCGAGTTTAATTACTCCATCCCTCTCTTTCATAAGTCATTTTCAAGTTGAACACAATAGAAAATTTGATATTTCCTTATCAGATCTACTGAGTTCGGGATGCTTTTTGCAAAATCTGTCATCGTGCAAACATTATGCACTACCCTGGTAACATTTACATATTTTCTTTTCATGTTTAATCGTTAGAATGTTAGATTTCATATAGAATGCTTTGAAACACAATGTAGTGAATATGCATGCTCATATTACTTGATAAAAATTATTCAACTTAGTAAATGTTCATATTTTACCATGTTGAATGTATTGATGTGAATAAAAAACTAATGTTTGAGACAGTCATTTGGCATTCTTTATTTGCTAGTTTATTCATCCTATTTGAAGACAAATGAGCATGGTTTTCAAATAAAACACACATTGGTAATATTACTGCCATGGTGGATTTAATTTTGATGTATTTTCATGCATATGAGATGTTCATGATTTTGGGTTGGTGTGCTACTAAATGGCCACCTAGTCATGTATATGCTCATGTGGACAGTCTAATTTACAAAGCAGACTCCAACAAAAAAAATTCACGAGTTTGGGCATTTAATGAACATGTAATTTTAACTCTACTGTTGATGTATGTTAACATAATGCATGTATTAGGGCTTGGATTATGCATGAAGCAATGATTTGAATTTAATGAGCTTTAAGTTTAGAACTTACCTCACCCTTTCTGTGGTGATTTGGAGACATTGCTAAGATTATGGATCTAGATCGGTCGAGTAGCTCTCGTAAGGCCTTCGTAGGTGTGAGGAGGAGAGATTCTGATATTCCTCAGCCTCGTCCAACTCAACAGCCTCGCCAGTTGACTGAGTCAGTTATTCACCCTATCCGGGTTGAGAGGTCGAATGTCGTGGACGAGGAGGACGATGTTCCTATTGCGGATCTATTTCCTTCTTCTTTCATTCCCCATCGAGAGCTTCCAACTATTAACATGACGATTCCAGATCTTCTAAATTATTTGTGTAATACCCAAAAAAAAGAGAAGTATTTATGTTTGTGTTTTAAATATATTATTTGAATTTTTTTTGCCTTTAAATTTGGTCAAAGTACTCATTTAAATTATGTGGGCTAATAAATATTAATAAGTGATAGATAATATTATGTGGTTAAAATTTGGGCCTTAATATTAATTTAACCCAAATAGAAGTTTATTAGGGCAACTTAATTAATAAATAGCTAAAACTAATATTACTTCATTATACAAACTGAATAAGAAGAGGTGGCTACTTTGGAGATAAAGGGAATAGCTACAAAGGGGGCTCGGGTGAAGAAAGACTAGAGATTTTGATCAATAGTGGGGAAATTTCATCAATAACAAGTAAGTATATTATATATTATATAAAGTGGGGATAAACCACGTGGTTCCATATTAAATTATTAAATTTATTATGTTGTTTTTTTTTCATCATGAGCAAGTACTTTTGTAATTCAAGAACTAAGAGCGATCTTTAAAGATGGGAGAGTTTATTTATTAATGTAATAATTTTAAGGATGTACTTATTATTATTATCACTTTATTCTGATCAGATTGAACGGAGGGAGTAGTCTGTGATTGATTTTGGAGATCCTAAAATAATAAATTGATGATTTTTTTAAATAAAAAATATATATAGCAGTAGTTATTAAAGTTTACGAAAACTTGCATAATTTGCAAGAGATGTTATACAAATAAATATGTAAGATTATATGGAATGAATTAAATCTTAATATTATAAGTAATTATATTTTATAGTCATACCAAATAGAAGTGTTCATATTTATATAAATGTACTTACATTTAAAATTATTAATTTGTGTAATTAGTTCGGACGGAATGAACTTAAAGTGTTATATTTGGAATATAAATTTTGGAGTATTAATAATTGATATAAGGTGATGATTAAAGGCCTATTAAATAGATTATGAATTATTTTGGAATTATTGAATTGGATTATATTTAATTTGATGTGAATATATTTAGGTGATGAATAACATTTCGTATTTGATATCGTTGGCATTTGAGGGTATGATTTTGTGGAGTGTGCTATAAATTGTTTGGAAGTATCAGGTACGGATTTCGTACTCTTTCAGCGATACTCTTGTTAAATTTGATTTGTTCGTTTGTTTTCCTATTTCGAATTTTGTTATGATTTCACATAATTTTTTCTTGTGAAATAAATATATTATTTTTATTTTGGAGTTGATACACATGACTCGTGTTTGTACTCTTTGAATTAGGATATCATGTTTAGTATTTATTTTTGATATTTGTAGGGCGGTACATGTTGCTACCTTCTTTTTGAGACCTTGTGACTATAATTTGATTTGGTTCAACATGTACATATAGAACCCTTTTGTTGGTATTATGTCACATGTGTTGTGACATAGTGTTTTTAATAGAATATACCGTAGGGTATACCTGGGCTATAACCACCTGTTGGGGTACCACAGGCATGTCGTCTTGGCACGAGAGGCGTGACACTTTCCGTGGCAGTGTGATTAGTCCACTGCGTCTCCGTTTTGGGATCCGGAGGAAGTGGGCAATTTGGTGTTTTGTGGTGGGAGGCGTATGGGTTAACCCTAATTTTTTGTTCTGCAGATTTATGATGTTGTGCCAAAAACACCTATTCGATTTATATACATTTGGATTCGCGGTCCAATGTGTAATTTGCCAGTGTGGCATTATTTTGGTTGCCTGTGTGACATCATTTGACTTGCCTGTGTAGCATTATTTTGACAATTGCCTGTGTGGCATTGTTTTGACTTGTCTGTGTGGCAATGTATATTTCTAAGCTCAATCGGCATGAAATAAAACTAAACCATTTGATTCAGCCTATTATTTCATTGTATTAGATTTGTTTGTTTCTGTTCATTCAATTCTTTGAGTTAGTTACTTTAGTTCATTATTTCTTTATTATTCTATTGGTTTCGTCAATTTTGTTTATTCAGATATATTCCATTCAGATATTTGGAGATTATATTTTCTTCCGTATTTAAACTTGAGGCTTTGTTCAGTATTTTGTCTTAATTATTTTCGTATATCAGTTGTATATCTTTTGTATATTTGTATCCGTACTGGGCAATTGGCTCATGCTGTGTTTTTCTTCCTACAGATTTGCAGGGGTGATTAAGGGCTAGTGTGATGAGAATGTTGCCTTGACCATCTAGGTTGATTCAATTTTTTTTAAGTTTTGATTATTTTAACTCTAGTTGGAGAATTGTATTTAGTACTTCATTGATGGAAATCACTATTAATATTTTGAAGTTGTTAGTACTATGTTTACTTATTTTGAGGTTTGTTGTGCTTCGCACGTGACCTCCCTTTCCTTTTCGGAGCATAGGTTCTGTCTTGTAGAAAACCTATTTAAGTTTGACATGTGAGTTGTGGGTAAACCATTAGGTAAACGTAGGAGTTTGATTCGATTTTTTTCTTTGTTTGGTTGGTCTCTATTTTAACCAACTGTCGACTCCTTTTCGATTTGTAGTTGATTTGAGGGAAGTTGAATAATTTGTTAAGGTGATTGAGTAATGATTTTAATTGTGATTTAATCATTGAGGTTAATAAAGTTATTCTTTGTACAATTAAGAAGTGATTTTATATGAGATGTGATTATGATGCGAGTATTTGTATCGACGAGTATTTGATTTTGGAAAATTATTCTTTTAGATTTCATTTTTTGTGGCAATCATTATGATCGTTGAATTGAGGATTTGATTATAGTTAGGTTTTGATTTATGTTAAGCTTATGGATAATTTGAGATTTGTGTATTGATGGGATACTATGATAAAGTGAAAATTATTAAATATAAAGGATTTCTTATAATTTGAGTTATTGATATTCGAGGTAATGAGATTAATCATTTGGAGTTAATGATCAATTTTGTGGCTATTTTCTAGTAAGATGTTGGAGTTATATTCTATGAACTTTCTTTGTGATAGTATGGGGAGACATTGATATTTATTGGATTAAGGTTTGTAATAAGGGATGATTGATTTATTATATGATTAGTTAGTAAGTGATGAAATTCAATTAATTTTGAGAGATCTTGAATATTTCTAGTTTGCTTATGCAGATAGTAGAATATTTGACTTAGAGTTGATATGATGATAAAAAGATCTTAGTAGTATATTCTTTGGTGTAATAATATTTAAGAACTAGCTAGTTTGAATTGTGGTTTGAATATTTTGAAGCTCTTGAGGATTTACGAAAAGTTGATATAGTTTGTAGAGTTGTTTGGTTTATCCGATATCCTTGGAGTTTTGTATGATTATATGTAAAATTAAATAAAAATAATTTCTTAAATCTTTATCATGTGTGGAATATAAACGTTTTACGAATTAAAAATAATTTTCAATATTTTGGGTATTCGAATCGTATTTAGATGAAGAATTTTTTTTTATTTCGAATTATGTTCCAAAGGGTACGTTTACAAGAATTAAATTCAAAGATATTAGCGACGGCCTGCACCAACGATTGATCATGTGATCTAATTTGATGCAACGCGAAGAACCTCACCAAAGCTTGGCACGGTAGCTGACGAATCTTTTACAAATACATTGATAATTATGTGGATCGAAGACTTATCCGTGTTGATCGTTACAAATAGCGGCGACGTCGTAACTAAAATTTTTTTGTAGCTTATTTAAATTCCGAGGACGGAATTATTTTTAAGGGATGAAAAATGTAATAACCCATATTTTTTAAAAAATAAATATTAATTAACTTTATTTTATACAATTGTATTCAAATTGGAAAAGGTAAGTAACTATTTTTTTCTTTGTTTTGTTTGAAAAGTTAAATTATTTTAGTGGATAATTAAATAATCGATTAAATTAAAAATGGGAAATCCATTAGAGTTTTGGTAGCTCCTATATTGAGCTATATTTATATTTAAAGAGCGAAGTTGTAACTTAAATCATATTCTAATTTGATTAGTTGAATTTTCGAGTAGATTACTTAAACGTGCTGCAGTCCATTAGAAAAAATTATAATTAATTCAGCTGATATCGGAATTGAGTGAATCCAAATCAGGTTCTTTCAGTTTTTCGTCCTCTACAATTTTGAAGAAGTAAGCAACTTGAGATAAATTTAGATTGTCAAAAGCGGGTTATGAGGAGGAAGACAATCCCATTTGTTAAAATTTTGTGAAAAAAAAATCATCCGGAACGCGGAGCTACTTGGGAGATTGAGCAGTCTATTCGAGCGGAGTATCCGCATCTTTTTGATAATTAGGTACTTTCCATTCTTTTGATTCCGGGGACGGAATCTTTTTTAAGGGGGGTGTAATGTAATACCCGGAAAAAAAAAGTATTTATGTTTGTGTTTTAAATATATTGTTTGAATTTTTTGTCTTTAAATTGGGTCAAAGTAGTCATTTAAATATTGTGGGCTAATAAATATTAATAAGTGGTAGATAATATTATGTGGTTAAAATTTGGGCCTTAATATTAATTTAACCCAAATAGAAGTTTATTAGGGCAACTTAATTAATAAATAGTTAAACCTAATATTACTTCATTATACAAACTGAATAAGAAGAGCTGGCTACTTTGGAGATAAAGGGAACAGCTACAAAGGGGGCTCGGTTGAAGAAAGACTAGAGCTTTTGATAACTATTGGGGAAATTTCATCAGTAACAAGTAAATATATTATACATTATATAAAGTGGGGATAAATCACGTGGTTCTATATTAAATTAGTAAATTTAGTATGTTGTTTTTTTTCATCATGAGCAAGTACTTTTGTAATTCAAGAACTAAGAGCGATCTTTAAAGATGGGAGAGTTTATTTATTAATGTAACACTTATACGGATGTACTTATTATTATTATCACTTTATTCCAATCAGATTGAACGGAGGGAGTAGTCTGTGATTGATTTTGGAGATCCTAAATTAATAAAATGATGATTTTTTAAAATAAAAAAATATATATAGCAGTAGTAATTAAAGTTTACCAAGACTTGCATAATTTGCAAGAGATGTTATACAAATAAATATGTAAAATTATATGGAATGAATTAAATCTTAATATTATAAGTAATTATATTTTATAGTTATACCAAATATAAGTGTTCATATTTTTATAAATGTACTTACATTTAGTATTATTAATTTGTGTAATTAGTTCGGATGGAAAGAACTTAAAGAGTTATATTTGGAATATAAATTTTGAAGTATTAATAATTGATATAAGACGATGATTAAAGGCATATTAAATAGATTATGAATTATTTTGGAATTATTGAATTGGATTATATTTAATTTGATGTGAATATGTTTATGTGATGAATAACGTTTCGTATTTGATATCGTTGGCATTTGAGGGTAAGATTTTGTGGAGTGTGCTATAAATGATTTGGAAGTATCAGGTACGGATTTCGTACTCTTTCAGCGATACTCTTATTAAATTTGATTTGTTCGTTTGTTTTCTTATTTCGAATTTTGTTATGATTTCACATAATTATTTCTTGTGAAATAAATGTAATATTTTTATTTTGGAGTTGATACACATGACTCGTATTTGTACTCTTTGAATTAGGATATCATGTTTAGTATTTATTATTGATAATTGTAGAGCGGTACATGTTGCAACCTTCTTTTGGAGACCTTGTGACTACAATTTGATTTGGTTCAACATGTACATATAGAACCCTTTTGTTGGTATTATGTCGCATGTGTTGTGACATAGTATTTTTGTTAGAATATACCGTAGGATATAACTGAGCTCTACCCACATGTGGGGGTACCACAGGCATGTCGTCTTGGCACGAGAGGCATGACACTTTTCGTGGCATTGTGATTAGTCCACGGCGTCTCCATTTTGGGCTCCGGAGGAAGTGGGTCATTTGGTGTTTTGTTGTGGGAGGTGTATGGGTTAACCCTAGTTTTCTGTTTTGCGGATTTGTGATGTTGTGCGAAACACACCTATCCGATTTGCATAAATTTGGATTCGCTGTCCAATGTGTGATTTGCCTGTGTGGCATTATTTTGGTTACCTGTGTGGCATCATTTGACTTGCATGTGTGGCGTTATTTTGACAATTGTTTGTGTGGCATTGTTTTGACTTGCATGTATGGCAATGTATATTTCTAAGCTAACTCGGCATGAAATAAAACTCAACCATTTTATTCAGCCTATTATTTCATTGTATTAGTTTTGTTTGTTTCTGTTCAGTTCAATTCATTGAGTTAGTTACTTCAGTTCGTTATTTCTTTATACTTCTATTGGTTTCATAAATTTTGTTTATTTAGATATATTCCATTCAGATATTTGGAGATTATATTTTCGTCTGTATTTAAACTTGAGACTTTGTTTAGTATTTTGTCACAATTATTTTCGTATATCAGTTGTATATCTTTTGTATATCTGTATCCGTACTGCGCAATTGGCTCATGCTGTGTTTTTCTTCCGGCAGGTTTGTAGGGGTGATTAAGGGCTAGTGTGATGAGAATGTTGCCTTGACCATCTAGGTTGATTCAAATTTTTTTATGTTTTGAATTTTTTGACTCTAGTTGGAGAATTGTATTTAGTACTTCATTGATGGATATATCTATTACTATTTTGAAGTTGTTAGTGCTATATTTACTTATTTTGAGGTTTGTTGTGCTTCGCGCGTGACCTCCCTTTCATTTTTGGGAAGGGGGTGTTACAATTTGAGTCGTCATCCCTCGATATATCTTCATGCTAACGAGGTAATAGCCATTTCCATCTTTCTTTCCCACTTTTGGGGTAATGGTTTATTGATCTTGATTTGCAATTTGATGTAGGTTCCCGGCTTTACTCAGTCCAGGGGGAACTGGTTTAGCATTCACTCTTTGTACCAAACCCTCCATCCAGAGCAACAGGAGATCATCCATTAATGGGGCTTTCAGGCTTTCTTTTCCATTCCCCCTCGTCGCCGTCCCTTGGGTTATCTGAGAGCTTTGTCTGAGCGTTGGTTTCACCAGACTTAGTATCTCCATTTGTTGGATTGTGAGGTGATGATGACACCGATGGACTGGCGGTTCATCACTAGGTTGGAGTTTATAGGGGCGTTAGTGTCTTTGGTGGCTGACATTTCCCCGAACGTCATTCGATCCCTTTTTGGAGTTCCGACCATGGCCCTCAATTGTCGGACTGTTCGTTATGGGCCCTTGAGTGTAGATGCCATGAGTGGGGCTTTTACCGAGCCTTTGTCTGATGAATCGAGGGTTAGAGGTGGCATTCTTCGACAATTGTTCCTAATCATCATTAGGGGTTGTTTCCTGGCGGATAAGTCATCGATGGTTTCTTTCGCTTTAGTCAGCGCCACTCGTGATGTGGATCGTATTACAGATTATGACTGGAGCTCATACACCTTTACCTACTTCCTTAGAGGGATGCACCTACGCTCCGAGGGCGTGATGGAGACTTGGCTATGATTTTATCCATTTTTGCTTCTAAGTATTTTATTTTTATCTTTTGATTTTCCCCCACTCAAGTTATCAGTTTTCATGACTGAAGATATTTGATCTTTGTATTTTCAATTTTAGGCCTATGAGAGGCTTCCCTATCTTCGTCCCGTTACTATATTAGGTCTAGAGACCTATCCATGGGGACGACGATGGAATTACACCACTACTGCAGAGGTTCCTATAATTGAGGGGTTTACCAGTTTCCCATTTGTAGTTAGAGTTGTTGACAGCCATGTCATCACATGGGTTCCCTACTCCGAGGACCATTTGACAGCAGGCTTTGAGGGTGGCTTTCCGACTGGGGTCAATTATGTATTATCCACCCGTTAGATCCTTCTCCTGACTGATGGAAGTTGGGAGCTCCATTTAGGAGAGTGTGCTATTAGGAGTATCATAGGGGAGATTTATATTTCATTTTTTCCCCTTCCGGGCGACATTGGCCTTTATCTCAGCCGATCATCGAGATTCATGGGTTTAGATGGCTTTACTTTATCAGAGGGCCCTTTTACTTAGGAGGTTTTCTACCGTTAGTGCTTCCATCGCACCATTGGAGCCCAGACTCGCGCCACCAGTTTATGGGGGTATGGTTTCTAGGTCTGTTATTATGATAGACTAGATTATATACGTCTGAGAGCCCACTCATTTAGCTCAGATTGACAGCTTGACCCAGAGGTTGGACCGAGCACATTTTTTCATCTAGCATTTGGGCAGAGATCTATCACAGGCAGATTCTTTTGATCCATCCAGCTCTGGTGCTGGCCCTTCAGGTGGCCCATATTTTGATAGCTTTACTGGCATAGTCCCCCTCTCTTTATCGACCTGACATCCCTTCTTGAAGAGATTTAGTGGCTCAGGAGGAGATATAACAAATAGATCGATTGGGTGATGTGGACATCATTGATTTCCTCTGATAGATTTCGTGTTATCTCTTTTGATAGGTCTCTGTTAGATATTGGGCGGTTTTGCCCCATTTCTTGTTATATCTTTTGATAGGCCTCTGTTAGATATTGGGCAGATGCGCCCCATTTCCCTATACTTTTTATTTTAATTTGTATACATAGATGATGTATTTAATCTTTATGATGATGATGTATTTAGGACTGTATATATAATGTTTTCTAATCTTCACATAATATTATCATTTATCATCGTTATTTATCATGATGCATGCATGGATATGCATTCACATAGGTGAGTTTAGAGTTGACCCATGGAGGGCCTTATGATACGATTCTACAAGTGTCTACATCTACCGTTAGTCGGATTGAGCATACCCCACCCATATTGATAGCCTCTTCTTTAAGATCATTGTATGACAGTTTGTCTCCCATAGATCGGGTGACAGTTGATCAGTTATTGAGGCATTCTATGACCCTCCTAATGTTCCAGGTATCGTTGGGCTTTGTAGAGGGCATTATATATTCTTGGATACTAGAGAGATAGGTCTTTAGATTCGATATCCATGAATTGACTCCTGCATTAGAGGAATATGAGTGTCTCAAAAAATTTCCCTTGGACTGGCCTTGTGCTAGGATGGTTGGCGGTGATATGAGTTGACAGTTTATGACCTTGACGGGATTACGACGCAGAGTTACCCTGAACGAGATTACCTCAAGGCAATTTGGCTTACTAGACAGCTATCTACGACATTCAGGGGATTTCACCATTACTGAGGGTAAGCGGCAGGTTACCCGCATAGATATTCTATTCATGTGCATCGTGACCTATTTGTACATGTCGTTGTATATGGACCATCTGGATATTGGCCTGATTACGGTAGTTCGTGCTCTCAGGGAGGGTTACACCATCTTGACCATGTTATTTGTGGAGACCTTGAGGTCGACCACATTTTACCATACCCATCTTTTGGGGTTTTACAGAGGCAGTGTCGTCTTTTTGTATGTGTGGTGCATAACACATTTGAGGCCGATTGGAACCTTTTGACGTCATGGGTGCTATTTTAATCATGAGATAGTCATGTTATATTCCTTTTAGCCGGCAGAGTGTATAGATGCAGCATCCTGGTTGGCTTTTCTGACAGGGATTGAGGATCCATTTGCTCTCTTACCTTTTCCAGGACTATGCTCTCCTTATAGCTTAATTACTTATGCAGTTGGCCTGGACTATCTTCCCCTGGCTGGTTTGAGAGGGGTGACCACGTATCATCCACTAGCTATCATGGGACAGTTTGATTAGTTTCAGGATATTCACCCCTTTGACGGGGCATTAGGTCAGTAACTATCAGCTTTACTTTTGTAAGTAGAGGACTTGACTAGGATATATAATTGTTGGATTCATCGAGAGAGGGCAAATTTTTGGACTAGTCATCTGGGTCGCTCTTTAGAGTATTCTGCATGGATGGAGGTTGAAATTTCATCGGCTATGGTTGTTCACTCAGAGCCGAGTATTGATTCTGATGATGAGGAGCCTATGGAGGACCATGATTCACCTATCGAGGATGAGCTATTTGATGGTTTGACAGCAGCTGTGGTCTATAATACCACCAACATTTCCAATACTACGGCTCCACCTTCTATAGAGTATTTGGAGTAGAGGCTACATCTGATGACATTTGAAAGGGACCATGCTAGGGCCCTGATCTTGATAGCTCTTTCTTGTCGACGTCGGGATTTTTGGATGTCCCTTTCCGTTACTTGTTCTTTGGTGTTCTCATTTTAGGTGAGATTTGTTTGAAAAAACAAGTGAAAAAGGTCCGACATGTATAATGTCGACAATGGACTGTCAAGAGTCGCTAGTTGGTTTTTTAAATGGTTGTACCAACACAACCAAGAAAAGGTTTGCACATTGACCTAGTGATGTGACACTGTTAAACGGGTCGGTGAAATCAAGATTCATTAGGGTCCGGGGACTTGAATATGCGGGGGGGGGGGGGGGGGGGAGGTGTTAGGCACCCCCCGACATCCATGTTACCACGGTGACTACCTCTTTTCAAGAAACTATTATCTGAATGTTTGTGTGTGTGGGTCAATATGCTGTTATTTAGAAGTGGTGCGAGGCCTCGTTCACACCTATATACACAGGGTTTGAATTTATGTAAAAATTTAATTTTTAGCAAGATATGACAATGATGTTTAATCAAAGGGGTTTTTCAAACACTGATCCTCAATAGTAATTGAGACCTTTTACACACCCATTTGATTAAGTGTTCGGCTTGGTTGATTTAATTTAACGAATTCGAGGCATCCGTATAAAAATAATATACAAAATGATGCCGACTTTCTCGTGGGTATGGAAACCATCTGAGGGAATTCAGACACTGCAGAATAATTTACAAGCTGCTTACAGCTGAAAATGTCCATCACGGGAACCGAATCTAGATTCAATAGGTTGAATTTGTGATCACATGATTCCTAGGCGCACAAGATACTACAATTTTTATGAAAGCAGTAAGCAGATATATATATATATATATATATATATATATATATATATATATATATATATATATATATATAAAAGCTGTAAATATATATATACCGACAGGATCACCAACCACGAAGCGCCTCCATGGGGGATCAGAAATGTAAATAAGTTGTTAAAAGCTATCAATCGCCACAGAGGAGACTCCAGGCAGGACGAAACATAAATAAAGCTATAAATATGGTCAACCGCCACGAAGGGAACTCCAGGTAAGACAGAATGTAAATAAAGATGTACAAAGCGATCAACTGCCACGAAGTAAACTCCAGGCAGGACAAAATGTAAAGAAAGTTATAAAATCGATCAACCACCACGAAGTAAACTCGAGGCGGGATAATATATATATATATATATATATAGGCAGAATAAACGCACCGGATGTAAAACTCAGGCTCATCGAATAGAGTCCGACCACAGTTCACACATATATATATATAAGCGAGTAAACGCACCAGACCGAAGTCTAGGCTCATCGAACAAAGTCCGACACACAGTTAATATATGTAAGTATATATATATATATATATATATATATATATATATATATATATATATATATATATATATTAAAGCAGTAAATGCTCCTGGCCGAAGTCTAGGCTCATCGAACAAAGTCCGACACATAGTTAATATATATATATATAAGCAGTAAACGTTCCAAACCGAAGTCTAGGCTCAATCGAGGCATAACTCGATAATTTTAGTCAATATATATGTAAATATATATATAATATGTATATATATATATATACAAAATGAAATGAAACCACGGACCGAAGTCCGTGCAAAAGCAAGCAACACGACTCTCAACGTGTAGAAGGGTGTGTGCAAAGATGAAAAGAAATACTCTAAAGTGTGTGAGAAGGCTTACAGCTGACTGATAAAGAAGGCTTCTATATCTTTAGAGTGGGTAAACACTGACTTTTGTAGGTACAAAAGGGCTATATATGAGCTCACAAGTGTTTAGAAGGGGAAAGTACACTGCATGGGGTGAGTGCAAAGCAAATTGGGCTGGGCTTCCTCGCCTTTTTCTCTTGGAAAATCAGCACCCCAAGCCCTCTATTTATAGGAATTTTAGCCTCATGTGTAGCAGAGGCAACCCGGGTGGGCCCGGGTTTTTTGGGTTGGGTCGTCTCGAAGTACGTGCACTCATGCACTGTAATGTCCACTCGAACTTTCAGAAGTGCAATCCGGGCATCCGTTTGAGGTATACATGACCTATTTCGGACATCCGTTATCGAGAGTTGTACGATGGCATGGGATTACAGTTTGTACGAAGTCACTGAAGATGGGACGATGCCCTCCGGTCTTCAAGCTTCAACTTTCATCCGTTACCCCGCACAATAGTCACTCGGGATTGCTTAGTCTTGTGGGACATCGTTGCGTAGAGACGTGATGTGGCATCGTGTTGAAGATATGATGATGTTGCCCCTCACCGGTGTTATCGCCGGATTGGGTTGATAAAGCAGACGTTGCTCAGGCTTCGCTGAGATTGGACTGCTACAATTGTTGAAGGTCCTCAATGTCACATTTGAGGTGTGCCTATCTTCCCGATGTTATTTTCGGGTTGGTCTAGTGTATCTCGTTGTGAGCGCCGAGATTGAAGTTGGTTGCATTTGAAACAAGCATTTCCGGGGTTATCTCCGAAACTGCATTCCTTGGGGTTATCACCAAGGTTGGTGGCTATTCCCATGGTTGGGACTGAGACTGGATACCTCGGGGTTATCTCTGAGATTAATCGGTCTTCTTCGGTGTGTGTTCCGATATTGGATCTGCATGCCTCGTGGTTACCTCCGAGGTTGGAACTGTTACTCCCAGGGTGCGATCCGTTGTTGATGTTGAACTTCCGGTAGTATCCGGTTTGGATTTGGATCGTCTTTCAGGGTTCTCTCTTAAAAGACGAATATGTCCTCCTGCAATGTTAGTAACAGTATTACATAAAATTTCGAGTGTCTACATTTCTGGTAGAGATGTTTCTTTTACTGAGAGGGATAAATCTGAAGTTAGCCAGGATGCTGCTTTTGTTGAGTGAGTGTAGACACTCAAAATTTTCATTCCTGTTACTAACACTATAGGATGGCAGAATTGTCTCCCAGAGAAAACCCTGGAAGTCAAATCCAGTTTCCAACCCCGGAGATAACCCCGGGAGAGTCAGTTTCCAACCCCATAGATAACCATAGGAGATTAGTTCCAGTCCCGGAGATAAACCCGGGAGATCTAGTTTCCAGCCCTAGAGATAACTCTAGGACATCCAGTTTCAGCCCCGTAGATAAACACAGGAGATTCAGTTTAACCCTAGAGATAACCCCAGGAGATCATGTTCCAACCCCGAAGATAACCCCGAGAGATTCAGTTCCAACTTTGGAGATAACCTCGAGAGATCCAATTTCCAGCCGCATAGATGACCCTGGGAGATCTAGTTTCTAACCCCAGGGATAACCCCGAGAGATCACATCAAGTCCCGAAGATAAACCCGGAAGATCCATTTTCCAGACACAGAGATAACCTTGGGAGATCTAGTTCCAGTCACGGAGATAACCCGGGGAGATTCAGTTTAACCTCGGAGATAACCCTGGGTGATCAAGTCCCAACCCAAGAAATAACCCCGGGAGATTCAATCCAGCCCCAGAGATAACCCTGGGACATTCAGTTTCTATCCCCGTAGGTAAACTCGGGAGATCTAGTTCCAACCCTGGAGATAGCCCTGGGAGATCTAGTTTCTAGCCCCAAAGATAACCCCGAGAGATCTAGTTCCTATCGCAGAGATAACCTTGGGAGATTCAGTCCAAGTCCCGGAGATAACCCCGAGAGATTCAGTTCTAACGCTGGAGATCACCTAGAGGGATGATGTTTAAAGCTTGGAGTCCACCCCGGGAAGTCAAACCAACCTCAGAGGCAATCGTGAGGACTGTCAGAGTCAACAATAGGACAATATCGGAGATAATTTTTAGAAATGATTGCTACAACTGCACCAAAGCTGGAGACAACCCTGGTAGGGGCAAAATGGTTATTTTTCAACCTCAAAATCATTTCAACTCAGTTCAACTCAAACTGCATCAAAAAATGTCCCACAAGAACCATAGCTTAAATCCCGAGTGAAAATTGCACAAGATAAATCAACGAATAGACTGCGAAGACTTGGACATCTGGTCATGGACCCATCTTCCCGACTTCGGACAATATCTAATCCCACGTCATTGCGTAGCTCTCGTCAATAGCTTTTCGAAAAGGTACATCATGCCTCCATCAGATGCCAGGATTGAAAGTTATGAAAGTTCGAGCAGACAGTGCATCGCCCAAGTGCACGTACTTTGAGACGGCGAGACCTGCCAAGCCCGGGGCAACTTGGGCAGCCATAGGTAGACCCACGGCTATCACGAGTTGACCCACTGTACATTTGGTCTATAAATAGACCATTCCATCAACCATTTGAAAAAAAAGAAAAGAAAAGAGAGAAAAATTTGTCAATTTAAGCCCTTAACCACTTCTAGAGTGCTCCAAACTTTGTGATTCTTCTTTCTAAACACTTGTAAGCTAGTATTCTACAACATAATGAAATTTAACCGATGGAAACCGAGTTTTCAAGCCCCAAATCTATCTGAAGTCTTCTTGGCAACCCAGTGTAAGATTTTTTAGATTTTTAATCTTTCTACTATAAATATATATATATATATATATATATATATATACACACACACACACATTTATATAAAGAATCTCACCGATTAGTTACGTCCAGATCGTCGATCTGTGGCTTTTTCCTTTATATATATATACCTATATATATATATATATATATATATATATATATATATATATATATATATCCTAAAAGTCGAACTGCTGAGCATAGATCGAATATATGTGGATTTTTTGTGACAACCCGAGAATTTAGATAATTTCTTAAAAATAATAGACCTAGACAAAAAATAAGTGTATGGATTTGACATTTCTTTGAAGGATTTTTATGGATTTAAAATTTTTTGGTGAAGACGTACAAGGTTAAGTGTATAAGTGTATATGTTTTTGTGTACAATAATTTTTTATGTAGACAATATGTGGTTAAGGGTCAAGGGTTGTTCAGATAAATTATATTAGTGACAAACCCTAATGATATGTTAAGAACATCAACGTTCAGTTATGAAACACTAACGATTTGTTAGAAACCCTAATACCGGCTCTAGAAACCCTAATTTCAGTTCTGAGAATTTAAAACCCTAACTGGGAATACTAAAACCATAATTTGCCTACTTAATGTTATTTAGGAAACCTTAATCCTAATTAGCAATCCCTTAAGTAATTAAAAAACCATAATTCAATTAGGAAATCCTAATTTCTAAATTTGAAAGATTATTTTTCTATTTAAAACCATAATTATAAAATCCTAGAAAATCAAAATTTTCAAAACCTAAGGGTCAAACACTAAAGGTTAGGTCAAATGACAAGATTGCCATTAAAATTGTGTGCGAAAAGACCAAAATACCATTTTCTTAACTTGTAAGTTAAAAGGGTTATGGCCAAAATTGTTGCCACTTCTCTTAAGTTGATACCAAACACCTTGAATCAGCTAAGGGGTGCTACATAACAACAATCATATCCACAAGTATCATCATGTATGAGAGAATAAAGAGAGAGAAAGTTCACCAAAGTTGCTCATTTGCTCTCTATCCTTCAACCAACCATTTCTCTCTCCTTAGCCACAAAATATCTAAGTGATTCATTCCCTAGATAACTTTCTAACACATCCAAATCAGTGTGGTAGAGCCAAGATCAAAGCATATTCAAGAGAAGGTAAAACCCTAACTAATATTTTGATCTTGTATGCTTAGTTAGAGATGTTGTTTATGTGTTTATTTAAGTGTTAAAAGATGTTATATGATGATCTATTATGTTATATCATAGATCTATAGCATCAAAATGCTTTAAAATGAAATTTTTCAAAACTTACTATGAACCCTAAAAAGTTATCTGACAAGCTAAAGTCATAGGCCACAGATCCTTCCTTGTTAATGATTTGTGGTGTTTTGTGTTTTAGATCTGTAATATGTCATGTGGACTGTGATCTGGAAGTGGAATCATGGTCATTTCAAGTCTAGATTACAAGTTATTAATGGTCAAACTCAGTTGACCGACCATGACCAAGTGATTTCTTGGTAACCAAGAAATCCTTAAATAGTGTCTCACAAGATCTTCAAAGGCCAAGATATGTCATATGTTAGAAGCTTTGTTGATGTTATTGTATCTAGTTTGTAGCCTATTATATGAACTTTATATTCATGCCTTTGGATCCTTTAAACAATCAACAAATCGAGTGTAGTGGATGGTCAAAGTAGGTCATTCGGTCGCGGGTTGGGTTTCTGGAATTTCCAGAAACCGTAAGAACAAGCCCTCTAACAGGGTTTAACCGGATTAATTCTGGATATTCTGATGTACTTGGACTGAGATAGTGATATGTCGTTGTTCCTTGACATGAGAATAACAGACTTAGACCATGAGAACACTTAACTAAAGACCAGAACATAAAGATAATCGAGCTAGAAAGTGACACAATGAAACTACCTGGGTTTCTAGGTTACCCAGAAAACCCAGGAGCTGCCTGACAATGACTTTGACGGCTTGAATCGTGCATATGTGATGTGTTATGACCTAGATGAAGGTTGGATCATGTAGTATTACATCAATACTACATGATCAATGTTTAAGATGGCCCAAATTATGCATAAATAGAAAATCACTGTTGGTCAAACTTAGTACCCTGTTAACTGACATGAAGTTCTGGGTTTTCTCAAGAACACTCAAGAACACCTATAGTGATAGTTTTGTCACTATAGGGACCTTTACAGACAGTTATTTACAAAAATTAATTATTTAAATTAATAATTAGAGAAAAATAGTTTTTAATTATTAAAAATTCATAATAAATTCCTAAAAATTATTTTAAAGCCTAAAAAAGAGTTTTTAATAATTTTGAATATATTTCATTAATATTTAATATATTTGGAATATTAATAGTATTTAAATTATTTAATTATTATATTAAATAAATTACTTAAAATGATTTTAATACTTGAAAAATCATTTGAAATTATATTAAGGTATAATAAAATATTATAAGTTATTTATAATGACTTTTAATATTTTGTGATGAATTTAATTAATAAATTAATATTAATGATAATTGATTTATTTAATTAATATATTAAATAAATTATGGAAAATAGTTTTAATGTTTTAAAAATCATATAAAATTGATTTAAAGGTTATACAAATATTTTAAGTTATAAAATATAACTTTTAATATTGTCATGAAAAACATTAATATTTTAATAGGCTTAAATATGATTTACTACCCTAAACTATAGGTCATATTTCACTTCGGTGATCCACCTTGTAATTTTGTCAATTAGGTGATTGAACTATCAATTTTTTTTTGATTTCATTCAATTGGGTCTGCCACGTCAGAAATTGCTGACGTGGCATCCTAATAGGCAGCAGGAGTGCTTATGTGTAAAAATATTATATATTTTTAATGAGATCAAAGGATAAAAAGGTAAAATAACAAATAAAACAACTAAAAATTACACAAATAATATAAATTAGTTGTATAATTATTTATTTATATTTATATTTATATAAATAATTATATAAATAATATAATAATTATTTTTATTACAAATAATTATTTTTATTAAAAAATTGTGTTTTTTAATTAAAAACATTGTGTATTAATATTAATGATAATAAAAATAAAAATAAAAGTATAATTTTTTAATAAAAAATAATAATTATTTTATTAAAAAAAACAACCAACTGCGTTTTTTTTTAAATAAAGCAACTGCGTTTTTATTTTTATTATTTTTATTATTTTTATTAAAAAAAACAATTGCTTTTTTTATTAAAAAAACAACATTTTTTTTATTATTACAAAAAAAACCGTTTTTTATTACAAAAAAAACTGCATTTTATTTTTATTTTTATTGTCATTAATATTAAACACAATTTTTTTAATAAAAATAATTATTATATTATTTATATAATAATTTATATTTTTTATATAAATATAAATAAATAATTATACAACCAATTTATATTATTTGTGTAATTTTTAGTTATTTTATTTGTTATTTTACCTTTTTGTCCTTTGATCTCATTAAAAATATGTAATGTTTTTACACATAATCACTCTTGCTGCCTATTAGGATGCCACATCAGCAATTTCTGACGTGGCAGACTCAATTGAATGAAATCAAAAAAATTGATAGTTCAATCACCTAATTGAAAAAATTGAAAGGTGGATCACCGAAGTGAAATATGGCATATAGTTTATGGTAGTAAATCATATTTAAGCCTAAATATTAAAATTGGCAGTTATTTAATAATGGTTTTAATTACTTTAAAATAATTTAAAAGCAATAATAATGTATTAAAAATACACTTGAAATATTATAAATAATTTATAATATTATGACATAAATTTCATTAATATTTGATATTAAATAAATATTAATGATAATGGAATATTGTGGTATTTAAATAGTATAAATAGGATATTATTGATTTAAAAAT
The DNA here is from genome assembly GCA_020205505.1 of Panax japonicus. Taxonomy (NCBI): domain Eukaryota; kingdom Viridiplantae; phylum Streptophyta; class Magnoliopsida; order Apiales; family Araliaceae; genus Panax; species Panax japonicus. Next base: position 52,278,657 of record CM035113.1, read on the forward strand.
CATTTTAAATTGTAATAATTACTTGAAAATATTATGAGTTATTAAAAAATACTTTAACTGAATAATAAATTATTTATGTTAATATTAAAGGATTTAAGTAGAGTTTTGTCGATAATAGACTCGATAATTATCTGATTAGGCAATCAGGATGTTGAATTAGTGATGATCTCAACTCAGACTATAATAGTTTGACTCGATACTAGGTCTCATGTGTTTTATTGACTGATAGACTTATGTGGTAATGTGTTTAGGTTATTTTATAATTGTGATGATATTATTCTAATTTGTATATCAATATTATTATTTATAATTGTGATGATATGATAAATATTGCAGATTAAGACAAAGAGGTCAGATACAGGAAAAGTAAAAGACAGTTTGTGACAACCCGAGAATTTAGAAAATTTTTAAAATTTTAATTAATTGATTTAAGGTTCAAAATTAAAACCTAGACAGAAAATAAGTGTATGCGTTTGATATTTTTACGATAGAATTTTGAGGATTTCAAAATTTTATGAATGATTTAGGTGAATTATTCAGTGTTAAGGGTATAAGTGATTATCTTCTGTGTAAATGTTATTATACTTGTACAATATATGGTTAAGGGTCAAGGGTTGACCAGATAAACGATATCTGTAACAAACCCTAAGTTTATATTAAGAACGTCAACGTTCGGTTAGAAAACCCTAATGATTAACAAGAAACCCTAAAAACCGGTCCTAGAAACCCTAATTTTAGTTCCGGGAATCCAAAACTCTAATTTGGTGTACGAAACCCTAAATTGGAAACTTAATGGCGTAAGTGTAAATAATTATAATATTAATTATGATAAAGCTTAATTAATTAGCAAACTCTAATTTCAAATTTAGTAAAAACCTAATTTTGGGATTTGAAGCCCTAATTTATAATTAGGGAAAACCTAAGTGTTAATTTAATATTTTTAATGTTGATTATGATATGTTAATCCTAATTTTCAAATTATGAGTAATTAGAAAATCCTAATTACGAAATCTAATTTATAAATTAGAAATGTTATTGTTATAATTAAAACCCTAATCCTGGGTTAAAAACCCTGATGATCAATTTTGACCATAATTGCTTAATTATCAATTTTAATTAGGAATTTTTAATCCTAAGTAGCAATATTTAAATTTTGATGAAGGAATTTTAATATAATTAGAAAATTCTAATTATAAGTTAGAAATTTAATTTTCTATTTTAAGACCTAAATTGGAAATTTTAGAAAATTAAATTATAAACCCTAAGGGTTTTAAATCCTAAACCCTAACCCCAACCCTAAACCCTAAGGGTTTGGCCATTTACTAAAATGCCATTAATTTTGTATACAAAAAGACTAAAATGCCCTTAGTGCATTATTGTGACTTAACTTGCAAGATTTGACCTAGTGAAGTTGGTGAGAAGACCTAGCATAGCATGTGCCTTAAATCCACAAAAATCAGCCACCTTGCATCAGCCTTATACAATGAATCAAGATATAATTGATTAAAGAAAGAGAAAAGTCTCACTTTACTGTTCATTTTTAACCAAGCCACTCTCTCTTTATATTTCGTGTTTAAGAGTGAGGGGGAGTGATAAATAAATTTAGGATCAGTTCATAGCTCTCCAGTAACATGAATCAAAAATCAGAAATCAAGATCAAAGCTTAAAAGGTATAAAAACCCCAAATTTTGATATCTTTGAATTTGATGTTAAATGTTGTAATTGATTGGTTAAAGATGTGTAATAAGGTGTCTTTTAGTGATCTGGGTTGTTAAATCCCAGATCCATAACATCAAAGTGCTCGAAATAGCATCTTTTTGAAATCTGGAAAAACTTGAAAATGATGGTCTGACAACCATATGTCAGGGCCTGTAAATCCTTCTCTAATTTTGATTTTTTTTTGTTTTCTGTTATACATTTGTTCTTTGTCATATGGACTGTAATCTGGACTTTGAATCATGGTCATACCAAGTCTACATCTCCAGATATAAGCAGTCAAACATAGTTGGCCGAGCACAAAAGTTTGAATCTGGGCAACCCAGAACTTTCTAGGTGGTCTGACATGATTTTCGAAGCCCTTGATCTTGCTTGTATTTTATGTTTTATGTCCTGTTATTGGTTGCAGATTGTAGTATGACATGTAAGCTAGATACTCAAACCTTTAGATCACATATATCTTGCTCAAAATCAAAAATATTGGTGGTCAAACCACCATTGACCAAACTGCTCAAGAACATTTCTGGGTTTTCAAGAAATGTTCAAGAACAGTTGTTGTTGCCTAGTTTGACTGACCTAGATCGTACTGTTTTGATTTTGTTAAGTTGATCTGGGGATTGTTTGTTGTACCTTGACATGTGGACTATACAGTTGTACCATTATATCACAAGAATCATGTTGCCTAATTTTTAATTGCATTTTACCACGCAAGTATACGGGTTCAATTGTAATATTCAGCAATCAAGGATATCGTTAATTCCCACGAGGACATAGACTAATATTTATCAATTACCAACTCTAATGCAATTAATCCTATTTTAAACTACAAAATTTTGTTTGTGATTTGAAATTTAAACTTAACAAAACTAATGATTAAAAATCAAAATTTCACAAGAATAACTGCTGATTTAACAGGTTCAGATTACAACTTCCCTTGGTATTTCATTTAAATCAATTCACTTCCCATTTAAAGAAATTAATTAACATGAATCATTATCCAAGAATGATTTATAAAATTCACACTTTTTCCAAAACACGTAAACAAGTCCTCCTAACTCTGATCCTTAAGACACAAAATTACAAGGAACACCCAACTCAATTGATTCACTATATTCCTATGTGAGTCAAGTTAATTAGGGTTTACGCATAAATTCTTTCAAAGGATACAAAAGACACATAGGTATATTCCTATCCTACATTCTAATCATATTAACCCTATTCAGATTATATGAACAGATGTTATCATATCCAGATCTCAATCTATACTCCATCTTCCAATTTAATATAAGTTATCACAATAATTGTTGGCCAAACAATTAATCAATAAGCAAAATATATAATAAACAATTAAATAAAAACAAACTTTCATTCAATGAGAAGGTTCAATTTAAACTACATATCAAGTTCCGTTGCAATCTTAATGAAAATTTAGTTCATGATAATAATAAAGAAAAACATCATCCAGATTATTAATCCAAACATCTCAGATAATTACAAAAGATAAAACTAGAGAAGAGAAAAAGAAACTCTGAATTTGCTCCAATACTCTCTCTTTGATCTTCAGCCCTTGCAATTCTTCTTCGTGTTTTCCTTCTTTGTTCTCTCTGCCAAAATCTCTTGAAAAATTAAGTGATACGTCTTTTCTAAAGTCTCCTCCTATTTGTATTAGTCTCCCACCTTATTCAGATTCCTTTTTGGCTTCAAAAACCCACTTGGCAGTAGAAAATCCTCCTTTTTTCCGCACATAAGTACCTAGGCGCTCAACACAAGCCATTTCCAAGTGCCTAGGTGCTTAACCAGGACCACATAATTACAAAAAGGCCACTCAGCTCTAATTTTAATGATTTTTTGACCTTTTTCTTCTCCGAAATGACCAATTTGTCCCTCCAGCTCCAACCTATATGAAATAAACACAAAACAGATAAAAAGATACTTAAAAACAATTAAAGATAGTAATAATTAAGTTTAATAATATCGGATTCATAGGTATAAAACCTACTCATCAAATTCCCCCAAACTTAACCAATTGCTTGTCCTCAAGCAATAAAACACAATGCAACAACTAAATATGCAATACAACTATCTACGTGCCTAAAATTTTAGCAGTCAAACAGAACAAAATCTATTCATCAAGCCTCAGAGAAATCATGTTAAACATGCTAGTACATCATATCAAGACAGATCAATAATTTCCTAGTCAATCATCACATCTTACCTTGTTATTACTGATATAGTTCGTGTGTGCTGAACAACAACGCTAACTAATATAATGCTAAATACCAAACATAATAGATCTCTTTAAAGGCGTCATATAGTGTCAACTCACAAAATTCACGAACAAGCTAGATCCAACTAAAGTCAAACATCCACCAAATTCAAGAGTCCAACCCGGGATACTTATGCTTTACTTATCATCACTGGGGCTTTTTGCTCTTTTCCTGTTTTATTGTTTTTCTCTTTTTTTAACCATGACTGTGCAATGTCTCATTCCATTAGGCTAACAGTGCTACCCATTAGCGAGCTTTCAACCAACGACTCCCAGACCATATAAGACCTTAGGGCGCTAGGTGTAAAGACAATCCCCTCGGGCGTACTTGCTCAAGTAACAAAGGCCCCGAAACAAGACTAGTCACTGTATCTTTTTCATCAATTTTTTTGAAGCTTATATATCCCAAATTTTTCCCTCAAACTTATGTTTTTGTCAAAATTCAATCATCTCTGCTTATTCATGTATTTCATTCATTCAAACTAGTATTATCCTCAAGAAGTCCATTATGTGTCAATTTAGACTCAATCAGTCAACATAGTTATTTTTACTGTGCTTTCCTTATTATATCAGTTTCAAACAGGTAAAGATTCAAATCATGACAAGAAATCACATCAAAGTCTTAACAGACAATACTATACTTGTCTACTCAATTCCAATATCATCATTGACCAAAACAGACTTAAACTATCTAACAGCTGGAAACATGCAAATACATGATTTTTTTTCATTTAATTTTTTAATTTTTTAATTTTTTTTAAAGAAATTAGAATGAAAACTACATGAAAAACTACTGAATGAATACTATAAGAATGCAACTGGAACAAGAAAAATTCACCCCCAAACTTAACCTATGCAATGTCCTCATTGTATATAACAAACAAAACATAAGAAATTAGGCACTGAGGACTTCCCTGAAAGATCGAAGCCTTATTCATCGTCAGTATCCTCCTCCTCTTCTTCTTCTTCTTCATTAGCCAAGGGGTATGCAGACAATGGTGGAAATTGGTAGGGAGCGACAGCTGGATTCATGCGGGCAAACATCTCTAGGAATGCTGCACTACAGTTCTACTACACCTCTGTTTGTCGCTGAGCTAGGATATCCAGATTTCTTTCCATTCGGTCAAAACCCCGTTGAACTCGAGTAGCCACCATGTCAATCCATCTAGTTTGATTGCTTAAATCTCGACGAATATCTTCAAAAAAATTTGGTGGTGGCCAAGAACTTCTAGCTATAGAAGGATTGTCGTAAGACTGTTGATTAGGCTTGTCTGCAGGCTCGGGAGGCACAATAATGAACCCTAACCCTCTCGGGTGTGGTATACCCCCACCCCATACCTTGTACTTCTTAATAAGTAAGTGGTCAATTGCGGCTAAAGGAGGTTGTGTAACTTCTTCGGCATCCCATTTTACTCCTTCTTGTCGACATAGTCCAGTAATCAAAGATGGATGAGGTAGTCCACCTGAGGTTCGTCCTCGAATTGCTTTGTCAATTGAATCATGTATAACATGACCCACATCTATAGTTTTTCCTTGTGCAATGCAGAAAAGCAACGCTGCCCGTTGATTTATAACATCACTCAAATGCCTACATGGCATCAACTTGGAACAAATAAAGGGATGCCATGCTTTCCCGTAACTGCTTAGTGCGGATGCAGAGAACAAAACAGCTTCTTGTTAATCTATTAATTTCCATGTTGTTCCAGGTACACACAAAGCTTGAATGATCTCACTGTAGTCTAGCTCGTGCTCTAAATATTGCATGTAGCCAGTATTGGGTATTATGTTCAAGCCGTAGTAAGCATTTATTGTCCTAAAACTGACCTCCACTGATTTTCCGTGAACCCAAATTATGTTACCAACAACATCTTTTGCATTGGCATATAATTCCTTAACAATTTTAATGAGTGATGAATCCGGTTGGGATGTGAAGTTCACCCATCTTCTACTTCTAATCATTTGTAGTAACTCCACATCTTTTGCCTCTGGCAATAACTCACGCTCAGGAATTAGCGATTTACTAGAAAGCACATTGTAATATCTTTCGGACGCACTAGCACTTATAAATCTCTTTTTGTCATACTTAGTCGAAGTGCCCGAAGTATCGCCTCTTTGCCTTTTAGTAGCCATGAGTCTTGTGTGATATTTTCTTGCCAAACCAAATGATATTCAGTGGCTTAGGACGGTCAAATCCTCTTTGTGACAGATTATCGAATACTTTGTGTGAAAAAAATTTGAACACTATTATTGAAGCACTCACCCAAACTTATGTTTCACCAAATTTGTCAATTACTAAGCACAATATCCTTCCAATGCAATACAAGCAACAATCAAGAGTACCCAAACCCACTTGAGCCAACACAATGAAAGAAACTAGCTTCAAAGTACTAATGTAGCTATTATCCAAGTGAATCCAAACAATTTGCACGAAAATCTTGCACACTTACTTGGTTATAGCCAAATATGATGTTCCAATCAAAATTACAGGAGCAATTTGAGCTTTGAACCCGTACTTCAGATAGATGGGGTTTAAATGTAAGTTGGTGTCAAAATTGGTGAGGAAGGATAACAAGATGGAGATTAAGTGCCTTAGTTTGGGTAGGAGATTGAGTGTTTAATTAGGCTTATACAAGAAAACGTTGATTATTGTGGCTAGATTAGAGGAGGGTTGTGATTTGAGTGAGTTTGAGTTGGAGTGGGAGAGCAAGAGAGACTTTGATTTGGGTTTGTAGGAGTTGTTCCCGATTAGGGCTTTTATTTTTTTTCCCGCGCTGCAATAGGAGCACCTAGGCGCTTGGGTATGCCTTGGCTGGACCGCCTAGGCGGTTGAAAGCAGTATGTGTGGTATGCATGGAGCACCTAGGCGCTTGGTGTTGCCTTGACTGGACCGCCTAGGCGCTTGGGGCGTTGTATTGCTACTGACTTGGGGCGCCTAGGCGCTTGGTGTTGCCTTGACTGGAGCGCTTTGGCTCTTGGGTCGCATCTCAGCTACTATAAAGAAGCGCCTAGGCGCTTGGTTTGTACCGGGCTTGGGCGCCTAGGCGGGTGGACATATCATAATTTTCCAAACTTGTTGATTTCAACCTACAATACCCCAACTTTAATTGTTAGTTTCTTCTTTTGCAAGGATATTAAGACTTATTTTAAAAACCCTAAACTAAGATAAACTACATTCTAAAATAAAAGAAAACTAACCAACATTAAAGATTCGCCTAAAAAAAATACCCTACACCATTTAGCAATTCAATAACACTAAAAATGAGGGAAATGATTAGAAATATGAGAAATATGAGACCCCCGACTAGGTAGTCGTAGTGGCCATTAGTCGAACCCGCCAAATATGTAATCTTGTCTCTTACCCTTAAATCAATTAAATATCGTGTTAGAGAACATAAGGGGTGTAACAAAACCTAAACTATAAAAGTTTAACCACTAAACAAACTAACAGTAAAGCAAATTAAACAAAATAAAAGTAAAAATAGAAAATAACAATAAAAATTCCTGGGTTGCCTCCCAGTTAGCGCTTGGTTTATAGTCTTCAGCCTGACTTTCTTCTCTGTTCTAATCAGCAAGGTTGACCGATGTCTTTGCACGATCAATACAACCCCCATAGTAGTGCTTCAATCTCTGACCGTCAACTTTGAAATTACGTTTAGCATCCTGGTCATCCACCTCTACTGCTCCGTGAGGATAAATATTTGTAATAATAAATGGCCCAGGCCAACGGGATTTCAATTTTCCTGAAAACAATTTAAGCCTTGAATTGTATAATAGCACTGTTTGTCATGCTTCAAACTTTCTTTCCAGAATTTTCTCATCATGCCACCTCTTAACTTTTTCTTTATATAACTTCGCATTCTCGTATGATTGTAGTCTGAATTCATCCATTTGGTTCAATTGTAAAAGGCGCTTCTCTCCCGCAGCAGACATATCAAAGTTTAACTTCTGAATTGCCCAATAAGCACTGTGTTCTAGTTCAACTGGAAGATGGCATGCCTTTCTATATACTAACCTGTATGGAGACATCCCTATCGGAGTTTTGTAAGTTGTGCGATATGCCCATAAAGCATCATCCAAATTACTAGCCCAATCTTTCCGACTAGGGTTCACTATCTTCTCGAGGATTCGTTTTACTTTTCGGTTAGAGACCTCGGCTTGACCACTTGTTTGTGGATGATAGGCAGTAGCTATCTTATGCGTGACTCCGTACTTAGCGAGAATAGCTGAGAACTGCTTATTACAGAAGTGCATGCCTTCATCACTAATGATTGCACGAGGAGTGCCGAATCTAGAGAAAATAGTCTTCCGAATGAACTTAACCACAACCTTAGCATCATTGGTGGGCGATGCTATAGCTTCTACCCACTTCGAAACGTAGTCCACCGCTAGAAGTATATAGGAGTTGCTAAAAGATGATGGAAATGGTCCCATGAAGTCGATGCCCCAAACATCAAATAATTCGACTTCTAAGATCATGTTTAGTGGCATCTCTTGTCGCTTTGATATATTACCCACTCTTTGGCATCTGTCACATTTCAATGAAAACACACGGGCATCCTTAAAGAGTATTGGCCAGAAGAATCCACATTGAAGCACCTTAGCTGCCGTTCTTTCTCCCACAAAATGTCCACTATAGTCAGATGCATGACATTGGTAGATAATATTTTCCATTTCAACTTCCGGAACACACCTTCTTATTACTTGATCTCCACACTGTTTAAATAAAAACGGCTCATCCCATAAATACTGTTTCACATCATGGAGAAATTTCTTCTTCTATTGACTTGTTAAATCTGGCGGAAACACCTTACTCACAATGAAATTTACATAATCTGCATACCATGGAGTACCCATCCTTACCGCGAACAGTTGTTCATCCGGGAAAAATTCATTGATCACTGTTGTGTCATCTTTTTTTAGTTCTGTATTCTCTAATCGTGATAAATGATCAGTAACCTAATTGTCTGTTCCTTTTCGGTCCTGGATCTCTAAGTCAAACTCTTGTAGAAATAATACCCATCTAATTAATCTCGACTTCGCATCCTTCTTTGCTATTAAGTACTTAATTGTCGAATGATCTGTAAACACGATCACTTTTGTCCCAATCAAATATGATCGAAATTTATCAAATGCATAAACAACTGCTAATAGCTCCTTCTCGGTAGTGGTATAATTCAGTTGGGCATCCGTTAATGTCTTACTAGCATAGTATATAACATGAAATATTTTATCCTTTCGTTGGCCAAGAACTGCGCCAATCGCAAAGTCGCTAGCATCACATATTAATTCGAATGAGATACTCCAATTTGGCGCTATGATTACAGGTGCGGTAACAAGTTTCTTCTTCAACACATCAAAAGTTTCCAGGCATGCTTGATCAAAGTTGAATGGGACATTTGTAAGACACCGAAAATTTTTAAATAAAAAGGAATTTCCTTTATTTATTTTTTGAAATAGTAAGGGTGAATTTGATTAATGCGGTTAGTTATGGGTAAAATGCGCAAATATTTTAAATAAGCAGGTGGTTATAAAATATTTATTGTTATCGGGGAATATTCGTTTGGTCGTGGAATATTCTTGCTGTCGGGGAATATTCGTACTACGGCGCAGTCTTTTGTGGGCCCCATAACGGAAAGCGATTGGATGAAGAAAATGACAAGTATAAGTTGTTTATAAAAAATGGCGTAGTTGTTACCGTTAATACTGTTGAAATACCCGGTGGTTAAAACACAGTAATACGCGTTGTTGCACAGTAGCACACGGTATTGCACCAATTATTGATTCTTACGTAAGAAGGCACTACTCAATAATTGTTACAGTAATTACTGTTCAGTATTTTATGTTATTGATTCAATAATTGCTGCATTGATATTTTATATTACTGTTGTTTCAATAATTGTCACTACACAGTATTTTTCATTATCGAAGCAATAATTCGTATTATCTGAATAATATTATTAGATAAAATTATTGGCAATGTCTAGAATGTTCTGTCTATGGAGAGGTTTGGTCACCTAATTACGCGCCAGTAAGGAGAAATCTTTATTGGAAAGCCCCTCTATCCTGGGAACGGCCTAGTTGTCAGTATTGTGATTCTGTAATATTATTTGTGAATAATTAATTATTAATTTATATGATAAGAACAATACTGATTTTATGTGGATATTGATGGAGAAATTTTTTTTAATGTGATAATTGTTGAAAATTAATATTTTATCTTTTTCTGATAAAATAATTCATTTAAATATATTATTATAATTTTAATAATATAATAATGGCGATATTTTTACAATGAATGTGAGATATATGAGTTTATGATGAGAAAGAGTATTTTTGTTGTAATAAATATTAAAAACAGATTTTGTGTGTCGGTAGACCTATTTCTTGACTGAAAATTTGATTATAACCTGTAAAATCACCCGTTTGTGGATTTCGGTCAATTACTGTTTGGAATTTGGAAAAACTTCCTTCTACAAAGTTGTAGATAATGGAATTTCCTATAAAAACTCGCGAGATTCAAATTTTCTGGCAAAAGGGCTATTTATTATGAATTATTGAAGTTCCGAAGCTTCGAAATAATTGATTATTGGAAGTTTAAAATATTTTTATTTACAAAAACGTTTTTTTCATTTGGTTCCCTCATTTAGCATGTGTTGATGGCTGAGATCAGATTGTCTAGATGGGTGTAGAGAATTTATTAAATATATTAATATTATATTAAATTTTCTGTTTTGGTGTTCTAAGCAATTTCTTATAAATAGGGTGCTTAGGTTAGAATTGAAAATCACACCAGAAACTGAAGTTTTCTCTCTCTATATTATCGAGCGTATTCTTGTGAGTATTTTGAGTATACTTTGAGTATTGCTATACGGTGCAAGTTCAAATCATAGACTATATCCGGTGTTTCAACTAGAAGTACTGTCTTTCGAGGTAAGGGATGTTATTTTCTTTTCAAATGATATTATTTCTTCAATATCATTATGCTGAAATATTGGTTGGAACTTTTTATCAAATTTGGAAATTTATCATGTCGGGGTTACTATTCATGAGTTACTATTCACGAGATACTATTCATGAGTTACTATTCACGAGTTACTATTCACGAAGCATGATGATGTTTTTTATGAAATTTCTATCTTTTGGTGTTGGAGTTACTATTCACGTATACGGAATTATTCACGTATACGGCACTATTCACGAATACGGCACTATTCATCAAAAATGAAATTTCTTCTTTTTGTCCAAAATATCTATTCTGGATACTAGCTTTGATTGTATCCATGTTTTGATCATTCTTGAATTTTACTTCAGTATGATTATTTATGAAGTATTTTTGAACTCAGATTGTTTAAAGTACGAATCCTTAACACTTGTTATTTTGTTTCACTAGATTCGTTTCCTTTAAAAAAAATTCATCATCATTAGTCCTAAATGATGATATTACTGAATATCTTTGGCCTGTAGTGCAAAGATGAATGATTTCTTGATGAATATCTTTGGCCCGTAGTGCAAAGATGAACAGGTGTTGAGATGAACATGACCGACTGATTAATATCTTTGGTCCGTAGTGCAAAGATGAACAGGTGTTTAGATGAACATGACCAACTGATGAATATCTTTGGCCTGTAGTGCAAAGATGAATATTTGATTCCAGATATATATTGATTGATGTTACAGGGATAAAATATCGACGATGAACTTTTAAATTCATATATAGAAGATAGTAGTTTGCATTCTCTACTTAACTCTTCTAATGAATTGTTGTTTCCGCTGCAGTTGTTGATTTAAAACTGGTTGTCTATTGTATTCTATTAGATTTTTTCCCTGTTGAAGACTAAAGATAATTTGTTGTATATTATCTTAGTCATAATATTCTTTACTGGGCTAGTTGAGCTCACCCTTTTTCCTTTTTGTTCTATTTTTCTTCTCAGGAGGCGAGAATGTAGCGAGTACTAGTCAGGGTATGGAATGAAGGTTCTAGAGAGAGTTGTTTAGTAGTCCTCACCATTTTTTGTAAAATAATGTATCAATAATTATGATGGAGATTTATTTGCGTGTGGATATTGTCTAGACGACAATAGTTTATATGTTGTAATAATAAAGTTGTAGTTATTTTTGTACCATGTATTGGGCGGCTCAGAATGGGTTGGATAGAATGGACCTATTTTGGGGGTGTCACAGTTGGTATCAGAGCTTAGGGATATGATCTCTGGTGGAGATTGGGGAATAGAACTAGGAGGGGAGACACGAGAAAATCCTTCGCTAGTGTGTCCTACCTAAGCTTATTTGTTAGTTGGTCAGTATATAGGGGTATTATGTGATTTGTTAATTTGTTTAATTAACCCTTGTTTTATGGCAGTATTTGAGAATGTCGACTGAGAATATTAACATTGGAGTAAATGAGACCGTGAAGACGCATGTACTCACCAACGAGGATAATGTGCAACAGGCTGGAAATGTTCCTCATGTGAACAACGCCACTGAGCAAATGATGAACGACGGGATGTTTAGAAGCTTTTTGCAGTTCATGCAAAATCAAACGAGGGAGACACGTGCATAAATTACAGGTGGAAATGATAACAACGCACGGTTTGTCACGACCAAGCAGTTCGAAGAGTTGGGACCACCAGAATTCTGGGGAAAGCCGGTTCCGATCATGGCAGAAACGTGGGTCAAACTAATTTCCAAGATATTCGATGTCTTGGGATGAACGGAGGAACAGAAGGTTCCATTCGCTACCTTTATGTTCCGTGGTGAGACAGATTACTGGTGGGAATCTGTGAAGTGTACCCATCCAGCTGCACTCAGTATGTCTTGCGAAACGTTTTAGAAACTTTTCAATGAAAAATACTTTCCTGAAATTATTCACAATATGAAGGAGGTAGAGTTTATTAGACTAGAACAGAACAACATGACGGTATCCCAGTACGAGGCAAAGTTCGCAGAGTTATCCAAGTTTGCACCTCATTTGGTGGAGAATTAGGAACGTATGACGCGGATGTTTTTGAGAGGTTTGAAACCTGACATACGCCAGTATCTCATTTCTCATAAATTTTCTCTCTATTCAGATGTTGTCAACATCACTCAATTGTTAGAGCGAGATAACGAGTACGTTAAACCGAGGGACCATAACCAGGATCATACTGGTGACAGCAGTCATCAGAACAATGATAACCTGCGAAGAAAGAAGAATACAGGCAAAGGTGGTAACCACTCTGGTGGTAATCACGACCATGAAAATAGAAGAAGCGAGCTGGGAGGAGATTTTAAAAAGAGGAGATTCAACAACGACCATGTGAAGACGTCAGCACCAACAACAACTGGTTCCAAGGGAGGAGAAAGACCACCTGTCGTATGTTACAAATGCGGGAAAGAGGGACATATCAGCCCAAACTGCCCACAACAGTTCAAGGTATGCTATAATTGTGGAAAAGAAGGACATATCGCTCGAGATTGTACGGTAGCGAAACCAATTCCAACGGGGATGGTGATTCAAAAGGTTGTCCCAGAAAAGTCAAAGTCAACGGTTACTGGAAGAGCATTTGTCGTGACCGGTCAAAATGCGAGGAACCCGAACGAAGTTAGCACGGGTTAGTTAATTATAATTCTTGCGAAGTTTATACCTTACTAGATACCGGTTCTACCCATTCTTTTATCTCTCTTACTTGCGTTCAACGTTTGAACTTGACTCCGGAGAAATTAGATTTTGACCTATCTGTAAAGACTCTGTTAGGAGAAACTTTCATTACATCCGTTGTTTAGAAATCTTGTTTGATTCAAGTTGGCACCATCACATTACCTGTTGATCTTATCTCTTTAAAGATACTTGCTTTTGATGTGATTTTGGGGATTGATTAGTTAACTACTCATCATGCCAAAATTGATTGCTTTCGTAAGGTTGTTAGTTTTCATATTCCTAAGCAACCTATTATTTGAATTCAAACAACCAAACCATTTAAGTCAAACTCTTTCATATTAAATTATAAAGCCATTTGTTTATTGAAAAATGAATGTCAAGCTTTCTTAGTCATGTTATGGACTTGAACAAAAATACGTCAAATTTGAATGATATTTCTGTTGTTAGTAAATTTCCTGATGTATTTCCTGAAGAATTTCTTGGCTTACTCCCAAAGTGTGATATTAAATTTTGTATCGACTTTGAACCTGGTACAAAACCCATTTCTAAAATCTCATGGCTCCTATTGAACTTCAGGAGTTAAAAATTCAACTATAGAATTTGGTACCCGAGCCTTTATCTGGTGACTTCCTTTGTGGAATGCACTGAAGCCAGACTCTTCATAGGGGACACAATATTCGTGCGATAGTAAACTGATAGGTGTCATTGTAACGTGCTATCCAAGGTTGGGATATAAGTCACAATTGAGAACAACCTAAGTCGGTAATCGAAATACGTAGCTTTCTAGGCTTAGTTGATTATTATCGGATATTCTCGAATCGCTATTCCATTAACACAGCTAACTTGTAGAGATACAAAATTTGAATGGAGCAAGGAATATGGGAAGAGCTTCGAAGAACTCAAGAGGAAACTCATTTTAGCACATGTTCTGACCATGCCATCCTGGAAAAGCGAACGTGGTAACTGACGTGTTGAGTAGAAGATCGTATACAAGTACGAGTACGATATTGTCAAAGACTAATTTCATATAATTTACAAATAATAGAGATGGAGATAAAAACTCTATGTATCCACGTGATGATATACGAGTATAATCGACTTTAATCGATAAAGTTAAAGTTGTTCAATCTACACACTGGAGCTGATGAATTTGAAGAAGGAGGTACAAGAATTTGTTATTTCAAAAGTGAGAATTGGCGATGTGAGCAAAGCTTAAACCTTCGATTTATTAGTCCAATTGAAATCCTCGATCGAATAGGAACTGTGGCCTATAGACTCGTTTTATTGCCAAGTATGTCGCATGTTTATAACGTTAGTTTTTATGTACCGATGTGGACGACTCGAACCATGTTATTGAGTTAGAACCGGACGAAATAGCCGAATACTTAACGTACGAGGAGGTACCTGTCAAGATATTGGATGGGAAGGAGCATGTCCTACGCACGAAGGTCATACCACAAGTTAAAGTTTTGTAGAGGAATCATGCTATAGAGGAAATGACGATGAAGTTGGAAACGGAAATGAAAGCGAGGTATCTTTACCTTTTCAAAACACCAGTTACGTACGTCAATTTCGAGGACGAAATTTCATAAGGATGAGAGGTTGTAAGACCCCGAAAATTTTAAAATAAAAAGGAATTTCCTTTATTTATTTTTTGAAATAGTAAGGGTGAATTTGATTAATTTGGTTAGTTATGGGTAAAATGCGCAAATATTTTAAATAAGCAGGTGGTTATAAAATATTCATTGTTGTCAGGGAATATTTGTTTGGTCGTGGAATATTCTTGTTGTCGGGAAATATTTGTAAGACGGTGCAGTCTTTTGTGGGCCCCATAACCAAAAGCTATTGGATGAAGAAAACGACAAGTATAAGTTGTTTATAAAAAACGGCGTAGTTGTTACCGTTAATACTGTTGGAATACCCGGAGGTTAAAACACAGTAATACGCGTTGTTGCACAGTAGCACACGGTATTGCACCAATTATTGATTCTTACGTAAGAAGGCACTACTCAATAATTGTTACAGTAATTACTGTTCAATATTTTATGTTATTGATTCAATAATTGCTGCATTGATATTTTATATTATTTTTGTTTCAATAATTGTCACTACACAGTATTTTTCATTATCGAAGCAATAATTCATATTATCTGAATAATATTATTAGATAACATTATTGGCAATGTCTAGAAAGTTCTGTCTAAGGAGAGGTTTGGTCACCTAATTGCGCGCCAGTAAGGAGAAATCTTTATTGGAAAGCCCCCTCTATCTTGGAAACGACCTGGTTGTCAGTATTGTGATTCTGTAATATTATTTGTGAATAATTAATTATTGATTTATATGATAAGAACAATAATGATTTTATGTGGTTATAGATGGAGAAAATTTTTAATGTGACAATTGTTGAAAATTAATATTTATCTTTTCCTGATTAAATAATTCATTTAAATATATTTTTATATTTTTAATAATATAATAATGGTGATATTTTTACAATGAATGTGAGATATATGAGTTTATGATGAGAAAGAGTATTTTTGTTGCAATAAATATTAAAAACAAATTTTGTGTGTCGGTAGACCAATTTCTTGACTGAAAAATTGATTATAGCCTATAAAATCGCCCGTTTGTGGATTTCGATCACTTTCTTTTTGGAATTTGGAAAAACTTCCTTCTGTAAAGTTGTAGATAATGGAATTTCCTATAATAATACGCGAGATTTGAATTTTCTAGCAAAAGGGCTATTTATTATGAATTATTGAAGTTCCGAAGCTTCGAAATAATTGATTTTTGGAAGTTTAAAATATTTTTATTTACAAAAACATTTTTTTCATTTGGTTCCCTCATTTAGCATGTGTTGATGGCTGAGATCAGATTGTCTAGATGGGCATAGAGAATTTATTAAATATATTAATATTATATTAAATTTTCTACTTTGGTGTTCTAAGCAATTTCCTATAAATAGGGTGCTTAGGTTAGAATTGAAAATCACACCAGAAACTGAAGTTTTCTCTCTCTATATTATCGAGCGTATTCTTGTGATTATTTTGAGTATACTTTGAGTATTGCTATACGGTGCAAGTTCAAATCATAGACTATATCCGGTGTTTCAACTAGAAGTACTGTCTTTCGAGGTAAGGGATGTTATTTTCTTTTCAAATGATATTATTTCTTCAATATCTTTATGTTGAAATATTGGTTGGAACTTTTTATCAACTTTGGAAATTTTTCATGTCGGGGTTACTATTCATGAGTTACTATTCACAAGTTACTATTCACGAGTACTATTCACGAAGCATGATGATGTTTTTTGTGAAATTTCTATCTTTTGGTGTCGGAGTTACTATTCACGTATACGGCATTATTCACGTATACGGCACTATTCACGAATACGGCACTATTCATCAAAAAATG
Organism: Panax japonicus; assembly: GCA_020205505.1. Lineage (NCBI taxonomy): Eukaryota > Viridiplantae > Streptophyta > Magnoliopsida > Apiales > Araliaceae > Panax > Panax japonicus. The sequence continues at coordinate 52,295,690 of CM035113.1, forward strand.
AAATTTCTTCTTTTTGTCCAAAATATATATTCTGGATACTAGCTTTGATTGTATCCATGTTTTGATCATTCTTGAATTTTACTTCAGTATGATTATTTATAAAGTATTTTTGAACTCAGATTGTTTAAAGTACGAATCCTTAACACTTGTTATTTTTTTTCACTGGATTCGTTTCCTTTAAAAAAAAATTCATCATCCTCATTCCTAAATGATGATATTACTGAATATCTTTGGCCTGTAGTGCAAAGATGAATGATTTCTTGATGAATATCTTTGGCCCGTAGTGCAAAGATGAACAGATGTTGAGATGAACATGACCGACTGATTAATATCTTTGGCCCGTAGTGCAAAGATGAACAGGTGTTTAGATGAACATGACCAACTAATGAATATCTTTGGCCTGTAGTGCAAAGATGAATATTTGATTCCATATATATATTGATTGATGTTACAGGGATAAAATATCGACGATGAACTTTTAAATTCATATATAGAAGAAAGTAGTTTGTATTCTCTACTTAACTCTTCTAATGAATTGTTGTTTCCGCTGCAGTTGTTGATTTAAAACTGGTTGTCTATTGTATTCTATTAGATTTTTTCCCTGTTGAAGACTAACGATAATTTGTTGTATATTATCTTAGTCATAATATTCTTTACTGGGCTAGTTGAGCTCTCCCTTTTTCCTTTTTGTTTTATTTTTCTTCTCAGGAGGCGAGAATGTAGCGAGTACTTGTCGGGGTATGGAATGAAGGTTCTAGAGAGAGTTGTTTGGTAGTCCTCACCATTGTTTGTAAAATAATGTATCAATAATTATGATGGGGATTTATTTGCGTGTGGATATTGTCTAGACGACAATAGTTTATATGTTGTAATAATAAAGTTTTAGTTATTTCTGTACCATGTATTTGGCGACTCAGAATGGGTTGGATGGAATGGACCTATTTTGGGGGTGTCACAACATCCTTCTCCAAAAGATTGCAAAGTGATTTCGTGATTTTGGAGAAGTCTTTTATAAATCGTCTATAGAAACCAGCGTGTCCCAAAAAACTTCGAATACCCTTTACTGAAATAGGTGGTGGCAGGCTCTCGATGGTTTTGATCTTAGCTCTATCAACTTCAATTCCTTTTGATGACACTCGATGACCCAAGATTATCCCCTCTTGCACCATAAAATGACATTTCTCCCAGTTTAAAACCAAATTCGTTTCCATACACCGTTTGAGCATGAGAGTGAGATTTTCCAAACAATAATCAAATGAATCCCCAAAACTGAAAAATCATCCATAAATACCTCGAGATTTTGTTCGACCATATCAGAGAAAATAACCACCATACACCATTGAAATGTTGTCGGCGCATTACATAATCCAAAAGACATTCAACGAAAAACAAAGGTACCATATGGGCATGTGAATGTCGTCTTCTCCTGATCCTCGGGTGCAATGGCAATCTGGGTATAACATGAGTATCCATCCAAAAGACAATAATACTCATGCCCTGCAAGCCTGTTCAACATCTGATCTATGAATGGTAGAGGAAAATGGTCCTTACGAGTGGCATTGTTCAACTTTTTATAATCCATACACACCCGCAAACCCGTAACTGTTCGAAACAGGATCAATTCATTATGCTCATTTGCAACTACTGTCATTCCCCCTTTCTTTGGCACACAATGAACTGGACTTACCCATGAGCTATCTGAGATAGGGTAGATAATTCTCGCATCCAACCATTTAATGATTTCCTTTTTTAAAACTTCCTTCGTGATGGGATTGAGTCTTCGTTGTTGTTCAATAATCGGTTTTGCTTCATCTTCCAATAGAATCTTATGCATGTAAATTGATGGGCTTATTCCTTTGATATCCACAAGAGTCCACCCAAGAGCAGTCTTGAATTGCAGAAGTACCCTTAGTAGCTTTTCTTCTTGAACCTTATAAAGTGATGCAGAAATAATAACTGGAAAGGTAGAAGAAGAACCAAGGTAGGCATACCGTAGATGGTTAGGCAATTGCTTAAGTTCCAAGGTGGGTGGTTCTTCTACAGATAATTTCACCTTTTCATCCGACTTTCCCCAAAAATCCAGAGGTTCAAATTTTTGCAAACATCGTGTGAACTTCGGTGCTGAATCTAACATTTGAACCCATTCTAGCACAGTTGAATCATTAAATAAATTTTCACTAACCATTGTAGTTTCAAGAGGGTCTTCATTCACAAATTCACTAAATACCTCTCTAGTTGCTTTTTCAATCAGATCAACTCTAAAGCACTCTTCCTCTCCCTTCGGGAATTTCATAGCCTTGAAAACATTAAAAGTTACTTCTTCATCTTGGACTCTCATAATTAACTCTCCCTTTTGTACATCAATCAATGTCCTTCCAGTGGCTAAAAATGGTCTTCCAAGGATAATGGGTATGTCTTTATCCTTTTCGTAGTCCAACACAATGAAGTCGGCTGGAAATATGAATTTGTCCACCTTCACTAATATGTCTTCCACAATGCCTTTAAGGTATGTCACTGATCTATCTGCGAGCTGTAAAGAGATATTTGTTGGCTTTGGTACTGGTAATCCCAACTGAGTGTAGATCGACAGCGGCATCAGGTTAATACTCGCACCTAAATCACATAAAAATCTGTTAAAGAACTAGGGCCCAATCGTGCGTGGTATGGTGAAGCTACCCGGATCCTTCAACTTTGGTGGTAACTTTCTTTGCAGAATTGCACTACATTCTTCTGTCAATGCTATAGTCTCGAACTCCCCTAGCTTCCTCTTTCTTGCTAAAATATATTTCATGAATTTTGCATAGCTAGGCATTTGTTTTAAGGCATCTACAAATGGAATGTTGATTTGCAGCTTTTTGAACAATTCTAAAAATTTTAAAAATTGTCTATCTAATTTTTGCTTTTGAAATCTTTGAGGAAACAGCACAGGTTGTACGACTGTTGTTTGTTTATCTTCTTGTTGTTTTTTCACAACATTTTCTCTATATTTACTTTCTGAATTTCCACTCTCTTTTTCACCATCCTCGGCAGAAATTATTTTCTTTTATCCGTCTAAATCTGTAATCAACTCCTTCCCACTTCTGAGTGAAACTGCCTTACAATGTTCATTTCCATCATTCCTTGGATTTTTCTCTGTATCACTAGGTAAAGAACCTGGAGTTCTAGTATTCAAAGCACTAGCTATCTGCCCAATTTGGTTCTCAAGATTCTTTATTGCGGCTGATTGGTTTTTCGTTGTGGCTTCAAACTGAGTTGCCAATCTTGCCAACAATTCTTCCATTTGTGATAGCTTATCAGGTTGATGAGGTTGTGGATGTTGTTTAGATTGTTGATGTGGCTGAAATCCAGGTGGATATGATTGCCTTAGAGCTTGTGCTTGAGCATGTGACTGATTATTACTCCAAGAAAAAATTGAGTTGTTTCACTCCTGGATTGTAACTGTTTGGATAACTGCCCTGCTGCCTGTTATAACTTGAAACAAACTGGACTGACTCAGGATTTATTGCACATTGATCACTTGAGTGGCTACCCGCACATATTTCACAAATAGTTTCCATTTTCAGAAATGGTTGTACCCCAAATACGTCTATCTTCTTTGTAAGAGCAGAAATCTGAGCTGTCACTTGAGATGATAATGCTGTCATCGCATCCACTTCATAAACCCCTACTGTCCTTGGCTGAGTCGTTCTTGTTGTTGGCCACTGATAATTATTAGCCGCCATGGTTTCAAGCAACTTATACCCCTCATCACAACTCTTGGCCATAATAGCTCATCCCGCTGCAGCATCTATACTCGATCTCACTGTGTTGAATAAACCGTTATAAAAAGTTTGCACCTGAAGCCATTTAGGAATCCCATGGTGTGGACATTTTCGCACTGAGTCTTTAAATCTCTCCCATGCTTCATATACTGATTTTGAATCGTGCTGAACGAAAGAGAAGATATCGTTCCTCAACTTTGCTGTTTTTGCAGGGGGAAAAACTTTGCAAGAAATTTCTGGGTTAGGTCGTTCCATGTAGTAATCGAGCCTGCTGGTAGTGAATGGAGCCAACTCTTAGCCTTATCTCTGAGAGTAAATGGAAACAACCTTAGCCTTATTGCATCCTCTGACACATTATTGTACTTCAAAGTATCGCAGATTTCTATAAAGCTGACTATGTGATCGTTCGGATCATCGTTTGGTAACCCTCCAAACTGACATGAATTTTGAATCATCTATATTGTCCACCGTTTTATCTCAAAACTTGTAGCAGTAATGTCAGGCCTCGTAATACTCGACTGAATTTCAGTAACCCGCGGTGTAGCATAATCCCGCAGTACTTTTTGCTCTTCTTCGGCCATAGTATCTTTCTTATCAAGTGCCTCATTGGTTTCTTTAACCCACTTACACAACCGATGAAACCATTTGTCGATGTCGTCCTCGTAAGGCAATAAATCAAGCTTCTTCGATCGCGTTTTCATACACTAGTCAAGAACACCTGAATAGAACATAAAAGAAAAAGTTTAAATTAAGATTAACGCTATAAAAAATCAATAATTACAAAATATTAAACTAATTTCCCCGGCAACGGCGCCAAAAACTTGTTGCCTAATTTTTAATAGCACTTTACCACGCAAGTATACGCGTTCAATTGTAATATTCAACAAGCAAGGATATCGTTTCCATGAGGAAATAGACTAATATTTATCAATTACTAACTCTAATGCAATTAATCCTATTTTAAACTACGAAATTTTGTTTGTGATTTGAAATTTAAACTTAACAAAACTAATGATTAAAAATCAAAATTTCACAAGAATAACTGCTGATTTAACAGGTTCAGATTACAACTTCCCTTGGTATTTCATTTAAATCAATTCACTTCCCATTTAAAGTAATTAATTAATATGAATCATTATCCAAAAATGATTTATAAAATTCACACACTTTTTCCAAAACACGTGAACAAATCCTCCTAACTCTGATCCTTAAGACACAAAATTACAAGTAACACCCTACTCAATTGATTCACTATATTCCTATGTGAGTCAAGTTAATTAGGGTTTACGCATAAATTCTTTCAAAGGATACAAAAGACACATAGGTATATTCCAATCCTACATGCTAATCATATTAACCCTATTCAAATTATATGAACAGATGTTATCATATCCAGATTTCAATCTATACTCCATCTTCCAATTTTATATAAATTATCACAATAATTATTGGCCAAACAATTAATCAATAAGAAAAAGATATAATAAATAATTCAATAAAAACCAACTTTCATTCAATGGGAAGGTTGAATTTAAACTACATACCAAGTTCCGTTGCAATCTTAATAAAAATTTAGTTCATGATAATAATAAAGAAAAACATCATCCAGATTAATAATCCAAACATCTCAGATAATTACAAAAGATAAAACTAGAGAAAAGAAGAAGAAACTCTAAATTTGCTCCAATACTCTCTCTTTGATCTTCAGCCCTTGCAATTCTTCTTCGTGTTTTCATTCCTTGTTCTCTTTGCCAAAATTTCTTGAAAAATTAAGTGATACGTCTTTTCTAAAGTCTCCTCCTATTTGTATTAGTCTCCTACCTCATTCAGATTTCTTTTTGGCTTCAAAAACCCACTTGACAGTAGAAAATCCTCCTTTTTGCCGCACATGAGCGCCTAGGCGCTCAACACAAGCCATTTCCAAGTGCCTAGGTGCTTGACCAGGACCACGTAATTACAAAAATGCCACTCAACTCTAATTGTAATGATTTTTTGACCTTTTTCTTCTCCGAAATGACCAATTTATCCCTCCAGCTCCAACCTACAAGAAATAAACAAAAAACAGATAAAAAGATACTAAAAAATAATTAAAGATAGAAATAATTAAGTTTAATAATATCGGATTCATAGGTATAAAACCTACTCATCAAATCATGACCGGAACCAATATTAAATTAAGCAACTAGAAGGCTACTGTAATTTCTTGGGTTTCTGGAAAACCCAAGTGATGTCTGATAGTGACTTTAGGATATCAGATGTCCTTGATTATTTGTTGTATGACCAAGTTGATGATTTCTAGTTGTAGTATTACATTTCAGTTACACGTAAAAGGTTCAAGCTAGCCCAGAAATAAAATGACCAAAGATATATCGATGGTCAAACATGTTCCCTCGATGTCTGACATGCATTTTCTGGGCAGCTCAAGAACACCTCAAGAATACCATTAGCGACAGTTTTGTCGCCTATGGTACCTTTAGCGACACTTAATTATGAAAATTAATATTTTTAATTAAATAAATCGAATAAAATGGTTTTTAATTATTAAAAATACTAAATAAATTCCAAAAAATTATTTTATATTCTGAAAAATTGTTTTTAATTATTTTGAGTATATTTCATAAATATTTAATATTTTTAAAATATAAATGGTATTTAATGTATTTAATTATAATATTAAACAAATTATTTAAAAATGATTTAAATATATGAAAATTAATAATATGTTATAATAAAATATTTTCAGTTATTTTCAGTGACTTTTAATATTTCAGGATGAATTTCATTAATTAATTAATATAAATGATAGTTAATTTATTTAATAAATATATTAAATAAATTATGAAAAAATAGAATTAATGATTTATAAATCATATAAAAATGATTTAAGCGTTATAAAAATATTTTAAGTTATAAAATATAACTTTTGATACTTTGTCATGAAAATATTAATATTTTAATATTAATAACAATTATCAGATAATGGATTTAAGTGTTTAAAAATCATATAAATATGATTTAAAGGTATTAAAAATACTTTGTAATATTATAAATATATTATAATATTATGTGATGATTTTCATTAATATTTGATAATAAATAGATATTAATGATAAAGGAATTATGTGATATTTAATTCGTATAAATACGTTGTTAATGATTGAATTTTTTTGATAAATAGTTATAATTATTTAAAAATTATTACGAGCTTACGAAAAATATTTCGACTGATAATAAATTATTTAAGTTAATTGTTAAGTGTTAAATGCAGAGTTTAATAGAACTTAAACTCGTGAATTGTCCGACTAGACCGTCGGGATGACAATTTTGTGTCGGATTCAACTCAGACTGCAATAGTTTGACTTGATACCGAGTCTTATGTGTGTTATAGACTGATAGGGTTATGTGTTATGTGTTTTGGTTATTCTATGTCTATATATATATAATAGTATTATATTGTGATGATATTATTCTAATATTGGAGATATATATTACTAATATTAGGTCTTCGAATAAGGCGTTATAAATTGTGTATCGGTAATCAACGGTTCAAGCAAGTTTATTTTTACTTAAGTCTACTAAGAGTTGTTTCATTCGGATAAGCTTATGGCTAATCATTATTGGTTTCCATGAATTGTACTCTGTACATATTGTATGTATAAGTCAGGTATGAAAGTCTGATCACCTTCATTACCAGTTGTTTCAGATATATTTGTTCATGTATAATACTTGTGAAGTCATAAATTTGTTCCTACTAGGTCACAATTATATTGTTGAATTATAACCAGCTTATTATTCAGATTTTTTCAATCTTGATATATCGTTATATTACTGAACTTAAACTTGCTGGGCAAATTTAATGCTCACCCTTGCTATATCATGATAAAACATTGTAGAGTAAGGCGAATGCGTCGGATACATAGAAAGGTTAAAGACAGTGCCAGCTTAAAGTCAATGTGCGCGATTAGTTTTGTAATAGTATAGTTTGATAATAATGTTATATGTTAGTTAAGTTATGAATTGTGATTATGTTAAGGTTACTCAACCTTGGGAAAAAGTATTTAAGTTTAATGTATAAATAATTTATGTTTATATCTTCTGTAAATATAGTAATACTGTTAGAATGATCGAACCAGATCCGCGGTGATTCGGGACCTCAGATTCGGGGCCCTCATAGTTGATATCAAAACTATAGTTTATGAACCTTAGGTAGGAATACCTGAGACTAATAACCACAGTGATTAGGATAAGTACTAACTCATATAGAGTTATTTAGTCGGTAAGATTCAAAGACAAATCTCGACGAGTTATAAGATACATAGTTCCCTAACTCTGATAATAAAGTTGAACAATAAGTGGTGAATAGATAGAGTCTAAAAGACTAAAAGTACAGTGATAGGAGATTGTAAAACAAAATGATAATAGTAAAGAAATAAATTGTAATATATACAATGAGATCACCCCGTGATCTGATAAGGTTATAGTATGAAGAAGGATCAAGTGAATGATTGAAATGTTTACAGCAAGGTTGTTGGGTGTCAGTTGTCCTATGAATTGGTACATATTCAGGAAAGGATTATGAATACGGATTAAATGCAATTCATATTGAGAAGGGAGTTAGTGTTAGGTAGGGATTCAATTGAGGATTCGTGTCTGCAGCTGAGTTGTATGATTCCCTTTGTGGGTGGGAAATTGTACTTAGTGTAAAAACTACTTAGTTCTAGGAATGATAATCATTGAAAGGTTTGTGTTGTACTATTTGATATATGCATGTTAAGAGGGTGATTCCTTTCTCATGTGTATAACACATAGATAGGTTATAGGTAGAGAATATAAGGTTAAGAACGAGTTCTTAAAACTCATACTTATGTGACATTCTTGATTCATAGTTATATGAAATATTTATGAACCCCTCAGCGAAAGGACGCCAAATATCTGTCTAGGAAAGTTCTTAAACTCATATGATTGTGGCAATTTATGGACTCATAAGTGTGGTTTGACGAAATGGGTATAGTTTTCTGTAAATGGAGTATTAAAGATTATAGGAATAGATAGATTGTTAAGCAACTGATTGTTTGTGAAGAAATACGTTTTCTAAAACTCCTAGCTATGCTAGACTTCAAAATTTTGACATCAAGCTAAATACGCACTATATGCCTTTAAAAAATATATATGTAGACTTGTAATCATTTTTGAAATGGTATAAAGTATAGTCTATGCTACTTATTTCAGCTAGACGCAAATGATTTAATATATCAAAATATCTTTTATTTATCACTCATGTACCATTAACCTGGTGCAGAGATAATAAAAGTTGATAGAGTTGTAAATGCAGGAATACTTAGTGTTAATTCGATCTAAAAATCATTGTTCCACTATTGTATGATGTGTTATGACAAAGTCATACAATGACGGTATCCTCAAACGGAATGTTAATATAGTACGACATCATGACGTCATTCTCAAAAATATTTTTAAAAATTTTAATTTGCCAACGTGGTTTGGCTACACCTAAATAATTCGATTGAATTGAATTATTGATATGAGTTTATGCTATTCGATTCAGCTAGACTAATGTTTATGAAAACTCTAAGTGTTCATTGAAAGAAATTTCCCAAACTAAATTATTTTGGTGCGGAATCCAATAAGACAGAGGTAGAATTTTTTTGCCTTTGGCAGTGACGAGAAATAGATAAAAGCAGTACTTGGCCAGTACAGGGCATATCGGGCTAATCACCCTTTATGTCTGTAAGTTATGACGGTTTGTGGATGAATTTTCGTAAAACCTTTGCGAAAATGACAGACAAATAGTCTATATGACTCCTCAGCAAAATTTAAAAATTTTTACTCTTGTGAGTGGTGTATTGGGTAGCATGTGATGCTGTGTATGAATGGTATAAGCGGTATGGTGTGAGGCGTAAGGTAAATTTCGGGGATGAAATTTTTAGAAGAATGGGTGAAAGTGGCGACCCGAGAATTTAGAAAATTTTAAAAATTTTAATTAATTGATTTAAGGTTTAAAATTAGAAACTAGATAAAAATAAGTGTATGCGTTTGATATTTTTAAGATAAAATTTTGAGGATTTCAAAAATTTTTGTGAAGGATTTAGGTGAATTATTCAGGATTAAGGGTATACGTGATTATGTCCTGTGTAAATGTTATTATACTTGTACAGTATGTGGTTAAGGGTCAAGGGTTGACCAGATAAACGATATCTGTAACAAATCCTAAGTTTATATTAAGAACGTTAATGTTCGATTAGAAATCCCTAATGATTAACAAGAAACCCTAGAAATCGGTCCTAGAAACCCTAATTTCAATTCTGGAATCCGAAACACTAATTTGGTGTACGAAACCATAAATTGGGAACTTAATGGCGTAAGTGTAAATAATTATAATTTTAATTAGGGTAAAGCTTAATTAATTAGTATATCCTAATTTTAAATTTAGAAAAAACCTAATTTCAGGATTTGAAACCCTAATTTGTAATTAGGGAAAACATAAGTGTTAATTTAATATTTTTAATGTTAATTAGGATATATTAATCCTAATTTTCAAATTATGAGTAATTTTAAAACCCTAATTACGGAATCTAATTTATAAATTAGAAATATTATTGTTATAATTAAAACCCTAATTCTGGGTTAAAAACCTTAATGATCAATTTTGACCATAATTTCTTAATTACAAATTTTTAATCTTAATTAGCAATATTTAAATTTTGATTAAGAAATTTTAATATAATTAAAAAATTCTAATTATAATTTATAAATTTAATTTTCTATTTTTAAAACCTAAATCTGAATTTTAGATAATTAAATTGTAAACCCTAAGGGTTTCAAACCATAAACCCTAAATATTCAAAACCCTAACTCTAACCCTAAACCCTAAGGGTTTGGCCATTTCTAAAATACCATTAAATTTGTATGTAAAAAGACTAAAATGCCCTTAGTGCATTATTGTGACTTAACTTTCAAGATTTGACCTAGTGAAGTTGGTGGGAAAACCAAGCCTAGCATGTGCCTTAAATCAGCAGAAATCAGCCACCTTGCATTTATACAATGAATCAAGATATAATAGATTAAAGAAAGAGAAAAGTCTCACTTTACTTTTCATTTTTCACCAAGTCACTCTCTCCCTATATTTCGAGTTTAAGAGTGAGGGGGAGTGATAAATAAAGTTAGGATCAGTTCATAGCTCTCCAGGAATATGAATCAAAAATCAGAAATCAAAGATCAAAGCTTAAAATGTATAAAAATCCTAAATTTCGAAATCTTTTAATTTGATGTTAAATGTTGTAATTGATTGGTTAAAGATGTGTAATAAGGTGTCTTTTAGTGATCTGGGTTGTTAAATCCCAGATCCATAACATCAAAGTGCTCGAAATAGCATCTTTTTGAAATCTGGAAAAACTTGAAAATGATGGTCTGACAACCATATGTCAGGGCTTGTAAATCCTTCTCTAATTTTGATTTTTTGTTGTTTTCTATTATACATTTGTTCTTTGTCATATGGACTATAATCTGGACTTTGAATCATGGTCATACCATGTCTAGATCTCCAGATATAAGCAGTCAAACATAGTTGGCCGAGCACAAAAGTTTGAATCTGGGCAACCCAGAACTTTCTAGGTGGTCTAACTTGATTTTCGAAGCACTTGATCTTGCTTGTATTTTATGATTTATGTCCAGTTTTTTGGTTGCAGATTGTAGTATGACATGTAAGCTAGATACCTAAACCTTTAGATCACACAGATCTTGCTCAGAATCAAAATTATTGGTGGTCAAACCATCGTTGACCAAACTACTCAAGAACATTTCTGGGTTTTCCAGAAATGTTCAAGAACAGTTGTTGTTGCCTAGTTTGACCGACCTAGATCGTACTGTTTTGATATTTTTAAGTTGATCTGGTGATTGTTTGTTGTAACTTGACGTGTGGACTATACAGTTGTACCATTATATCACAAGAATCATAACCGGAACCTAGATTAAATTGAACAACTAGATGGCTACTCAAACTGCCTGGGTTTCTGGAAAACCCAGGTGATGTCTGACAGTGATTTTGGGAGATCAGATCTCCTTGTGTATTTGTTGTATGACCATGTTGATGATTTCTAGTTGTAGTATTACATTTTAGCTACACGTACAAGGTTCAAGCTAGCCCAGATACAGAATGACCAAAGATCTATCGATGGTCAAACATGGTCCCTCGATGTCTGACATGCATTTTCTGGGCAGCTCAAGAACACCTCAAGAATACCATTAGCGACAGTTTTGTCGCATATGGTACCTTTAGCGACACTTAATTATGAAAATTAATATTTTTAATTAAGTAAATCGAATAAAATGGTTTTTAATTATTAAAAATACTAAATAAATTTTGAAAAATTATTTTAAATTCTGAAAAATAGTTTTTAATTATTTTGAGTATATTTCATAAATATTTAATATTTTTGGAATATAAATGGTATTTAATGTATTTAATTATAATATTAAATAAATTATTTAAAAAGGATTTAAATACAAGAAAAATAATATTATGTTATAATAAAATATTTTAAGTTATTTTCAGTGACTTTTAATATTTTAGGATTAATTTCATTAATTAATTAATATAAATGATAGTTAATTTAATTAATGAATATATTAAATAAATTATGGAAAAATAGAATTAATGATTTATAAATCATATAAAAATGATTTAAGTGTTATAAAAATATTTTAAGTTATAAAATATAACTTTTGATACTTTGTCATGAAAATATTAATATTTTAATATTAATAACAATTATCGAATAATGGATTTAAGTGTTTAAAAATCATATAAATATGATTTTAAGGTATTAAAAATACTTTGTAATATTATAAATATATTATAATATTATGTGATAATTTTCATTAATATTTGATAATAAATAGATATTAATGATAAAGGAATTATGTGGTATTTAATTCATATAAATACGTTGTAAATGATTGAAATTTTTTGATAAATAATAATAATTATTTAAAAATTATTACGAGCATACGAAAAATATTTCGACTAATAATAAATTATTTAAGTTTATTGTTAATTGTTAAATGCATAGTTTAATTGAACTTAAACTCATGAATTGTCCGACTAGACCGTCGGGATGACAATTTTGTGTCGGGTTCAACTCAGACTGCAATAGTTTGACTTAACCAACGGTTTAGGCAAGTTTATTTTTACTTAACTGTACTAAGAGTTGTTTCATTCGGATAAGCTTATGGTTAATTATTGCTGGCTTCCATGAATTGTACTCTGTACATATTGCATGTATAAGTCAGGTATGAAAGGCTGATCACCTTCATTACCAGTTGGTTCAGATATATTTGTTCATGTATAATACGTGTTCAGTCATAAATTTGTTCCTGCTAGTTCACAATTATATTGTTGAATTCTAGCCAGCTTATTATTCTGATTCATGCAATCATGATATATTGTTAACATTATTGAACTTAAACTTGTTGGGTAACTTTAATGTTCACCCTTGCTATATCATGATAAAATATTGCAGATTAAGGCGAATGCGTCAGATACAAGGAAAAGGTTAAAGACAGTGCCAACTTAAAGTTAATGTGCGCGATTAGTTTTGTAATAATATAGTTTGATAATATTGTTATGTGTTAGTTAAGTTATGAATTTTGATTAAGTTAAGGTTATTGGACCTTGGGGAAAAGTATGTAACTTTAATGTATAAACAATTTATGTTTATATCTTCTACAAATATAGTAATAATGTTAGAATGATCGAACCGGATCCGCGGTAATTTGGGACCTCGAATTCGGGGCCCTCACACAGTTCCAGCGTTGTATTATTTTGCAGCTTAAATTTGTAATAGTATTGTATAATAATGACATTATATGTCGATTAGGTTATGAATTGTGAAATTCAGATAAGGCACACTTAGAAGAGGAGGTTGAATAAGTGTAGGAATAAACTATGACCAATTTTTAAACTTTAAACCAAACTACTGAATACAGCCTACTATATTAATAAATGCAGCTTGCTGAATGAATATGGTCTACTGAATTGACTATTTGATTTAATGAAAATATCTTGCTGAATTGACAACTTAGAGACAATACTTGGTGTTAAAAAATTATCTTAAAATAATGCAAATATTATAATTTTAATTAATAAGATAAGTAACTAGCTTTTGAAAGTAATTAAAGTATGGCAAGTAATAAAATTAATACCAAGATTTTTTATGTGATTCAGCTATTACCCTCTATAATAATAGTCTAGTCAATGTCCAATACCAACTAGTATTGGAGACTCACTTTTATTTCTTTAAAAATGACCCTTGTTACAAAACAACTTCTAACAAATTAAATTACAATAATTCACTTGAGCACTCTTGCTCCTTGTGCACCAATGCACCCCTTAAGCACATATGCTTTCTTGAACCTAATTTATAAACAAACCTTAATCCACCTGGATTAAATTCCTTTACACAACATGTGAAACCCCAGATTTTATGAATAAAGAATTAATTTTTCTCGAAATAATTTTTTAATATTATGGTGTGAATTTGAGATAATATTATAGTTGTGGGTAGTATTTATAAATTTTGCAAAGTATGCAAGTTGTTATATTATATTCGATTGGTCAGGGAATATTCTTTGTGTCGGAAAATATTCGTACGACGGTACAATTATTGGTGGACCCCACAACGGAATTATTGTCGGATTGAGAAAACGACAAAAATATTTTATTGAAAATAACGGCGGAAGTTTTGTCGTTGATACTGTTGAACTACTGGGTAGTAAAAGTACAGTAATACGCGTTGTTGCATAGTAGCACACGGTATTGATTATTGATTTTTATGTGAGAAGTCGCTCAGTTTGATTCAATTATTGTCGATTAATAATATGAATTATTATAGTGATGATGACGTTTTGTTTTATTCGTATTATTAACGTAATAAAACAGAAACATCTTTTTATATAAAACAGAATACTTTATTTAAGTTATTCTATAAATAGAATATATTATATTTTATTATGCATAGTGTTGCATAGTATTTTGCATAGTGTTTTGCATAGTGTTGCATAGTGTTTTGCATAGTGTTATATAGTGTTTGCATAGTAAATTTTTTTATATAAATAGAATATATTATATTTTATTTAAAAGATTTTTCTTTAAATATGGACCGTAAGATTAAAGTAAATTAATATGGACCGTTCATGGATTAGTTACTATGCATTCCATTTACCTATAAATAGAAACTCATTCCTTCATTATTTTCTTACGAATTCACTGAACTCTAGAGAGAGAAACTATAGAGAGATAGAAGAAAAGCTTTTTCTACTTAACTTTTCTTCTCCTATATCCAGTTTCTGTTACGGTAAGGGGTGTTATTCTTTCTTATTCATGAAGAGAACTGTTGTTATTCCATTTCTTATTATTCTGTTGGAATAACCTGTATACGCGGCCTACCCTATACTTGGTGACATTCTTCTATTATTCTGTCTTTATTATTCTGTCGGAATATCATGTCTGTGCTATACGCCGGACCTAGTTCCATTTACTATTCCGTCTTTACATTTCTGTCGGAATATCCTGTTTATGCTATACGCCGGACCTGGTTCCATCATTTGTTATTCCGCATTTATTATTCTGTTGGAACATCCTGTTGGTTTGATTTTCACCTGACCTGGTTCCGTTATTATTATTCTGCTGGAATAACCTGTTTGTGCGGTCTCTATCGCATGCATGATGATATCTTTTGTTATTGTATTCGGTATTACTCAGTTGATTAAAATTCTGACTTCTATACTCCATGAAATTAGTGGAATATCCTTGATATTTGCGCTTCATCCAGTATCCTTTCATGGAAATATTCTTCTGATCATTCTTGAATTTTACTCTACAAAACAGTATCATGTTGACAATTTGGACGTTAATAATTTCTGGATAAAATAATTCTTGAACTTGTTTTATTGAATTCTTATATCATTGTCATCATCCTCATGTTTATGTCATGTTGAAAGTCATCTGTGACCTGTAGTGCATAGATGGACTTGGTATGAATATGACCAGGGATTATTCGGTATAATCATGACCGTAATATTACAAATGATGTGGAAAAAGTCCTCATTGGCCCGTAGTGCATTGATGGACAGTTTTTGGTATAATTATGGCTATGGATTCTCTTTAGCCGTAGTGCAAAGATGAATTGTTTTATGGCATGATCAGGACCGTTGATGAAAACACAATTATCTTTGGCCTGTAGTGCATGGATAATTCGTGGTCGTGATACTAAAGAATATCCTTAGCCTGTAGTGCAGAGATGATTTAATGATGTGGATTATTTATTGAGCTGAGTTTCAGCGATAAAAGAGATGAAAAACTTTTTAAATCATAAAAGATAGTAGATTCAATTCTCTACTTGACTCTTTTAATGGATTGCTTGTTCCGCTACAGTTAAACTTGATGTCTATTGTATTTTATCAGTTTAACATTGTTGAAGGCTAATGATAATTTATTCTGCATTATCTTAGTCATATTATTTCTTACTGGGCTAGTTGAGCTCACCCTTTCTTTCACTGTTCTCTTCAGGAAATGAGAACATAGCAGGGACTAGTCGGGGAACGGAGTGACGATCCAGAGGATAGAATTAGTAGTCCTCACTATTCTGAAAAATAGTGTATTAATAATTATAATGAGAACTCTTTTTGAGTTTGTATAATCTCTAGTAGACAATAATTGTATTCAAACTCACAGTTATGTTTTGTCGTATTGTACACGACAGTTGTATTAGTAAGTTGTATTTGAATTATGTACCATGTATCTGACGACCCAAGATGGGTGATGTATACCTAATTTTGGGGGCGTCACACAACACTTAGTCTAAAAATATAAGATTACAAATATAGATGTCTAATGATCAAAGCAAATAAGCAATTTAAACAATGCAAGGCCCAACTAATTAATGCAATTATCAAGTAGTAAAAGAGATATCACCAATATGAAGCTCACAAAAATTAGCTAAGAATAATCTGAATATTAATTGCTCAGCGGCTCAAAATTTGCACCAAGAATAATAGAATAGCTTTTCAAGTATATGAGTGTAAAAATTAATTCAAGTGTTGTGTATAACATTGACATTTAAATTCTCTTTATAACCCAAAACATTACCATTGAACATTAAGTTCCATTGCATAAATTATTTACATTGCCAACAATATTTCCATTCGATAAAATCAAGTAAATCTCTAGATGTCAAAAACAGAAATTAGTTAGACTTTTTCAATTATCTTCCAAAGAGATAAGCCTCAGTTTTGCCATCCATAAGGAATATATTGAATGTTAGTTCCGTAATTAATGGCAACATGCAACTTCCCAGGATAATCATTAATTACTAACAATTTCCAAGATATGTGCAGCTATTAGACTTCCAATCATCAAGACTCAAATCGTCACATATATCGTACTTCTTTTCCAATAAAATATATAACCATTTAGTAAACAAAGGAAAAAAGATATACTTAAATGAAAATAATCATTATCATGCCGTCACAAAACAACTTCTAAGTTTCCAACAAAACTTATGCGCATGTATATAGAATTATCAGGACTCTTATTAAATTTTGGACAATAAAGTAGTTTTTATTTTATCATCACTTAAAGCATGCGTGAATAGATAATCATATTAAATGCACACAAAAATGTCTTAGAGCCTTGTATTGAAAAATTGAATATTTGCAATAACCTTACATAAAATTCTTAAGACTCAAATCTACAAAATCTTTAGACAATAATCCTTTCATCAGTTTCCTAAAATTTCATAATAAACATATTAGTACAAGATATCAAGTCATCATCAAAAAAATATGGTTAGAATATTAACAAGTCAACAAATTGTGTATAATTTAAGGTTACTCGACCTTGGGTAATAGTGTATAAGGTTTAATGTATAAACAATTTATGTTTATACCTTCTGCAATAAATATAGAATGAGTGTACCAGATTCGTGGTGATTAATTAGTACCTGGATTTGGGCCTTTATAGTTGGTATCAAATTTGTAGGTTATAATCCTTAGGTAAGGTTACCTTATGCTATTAACCGCAATGGGATAAGGATAAGAACTAACTCAAATAGATTTAGTGTAACAATCCAGGATTTTATTTGTAATTTAAAATATTTATTAAATTAAATAAATATTTTATTGATGTGGTTGTTGTTAGTAGATATTTGTGAATTAAATTTATTAGATAATATTCTAATTTAATTTAATTTAATAGTTGGAGAGTTGTTAAAGATTGCATGAATTGCTATGGTGCTGTTTTAATTTAATAATCAAATTGGTATATGAATTTATTAAATAAAATTATAATGAGATTATAATTTTGTGATATTTGTTTAAGTGTAAAATTTATTTAATGTGTTGTAATTAGTTTATTCAACTATGATTGGATATGAAAATCTAAATAAATAATATGGGATTATAAGCTATAGTATAAATTGTTTACTAAAATAAAGTAAAGTAGTTTTAAATGGATTTACCAAACAAGACATAAAGATGTTAAGTCTTTATTTTAAAAGTGTTTTGCCAAACAAAGCCTTATGGCTTTTGAACTTGAATTTAATTTTAAATAAATAAATAATAAAAACAAAAATATAAATAAAATATATTAAATTTTGTAACTAATATATATATATATATATATATATATATATATATATATATATATAATTGTTATATTTAATAAAATATCAGTTTTAGATGTTTGGGTGTTGTACGTTAGCTTTAGTTTATATTACGTAAAAGGTTTGGCCAAAGGGAAAAGGGAGAGTTTACAGAGAAGTTTGAGAGAGTTTGAGAAAACTTGAGAGAGAATTTCTGTGATTTCAAAGTTATTTACTGTGTTTTATCAAGGATTATCTCCAAGAAATTGAAGGTCTTGAGTTTTACGTTTATAGAAAGAGTTCATGTTCTTCACTTTCAAATTTTTTTGTAAATTGCATGTTTGATGAATTGTAGTTAAACAAACTGATTTATGGTGTTTATTAGCAAATTGTGATGTTAAAATTAGCATCTAGACAAGGAATTAGTGTGTTACTTATGTTCAAAATAAATAAAATAGATTATAGTGACTATGTGTATATATATGGCTTATTTTGAAGTCAAAATTGATGTTTAATTCATAGTATAATGTATAAATTGTCTATTGATTGTGAAAATACTTGGAAACAAAAACAAAGTAATTGAAACTAACTGTTTTGGTTGTAAAACGAATTCACAGTAAGGAATTTCATTTTGAATGTCAAAAGTCAAAGAAATAATAGCAATAGTGAAATTAAAGGTTGTAATTTGGATGTTTATGTTGTTTATGTGATTAGAAACGTGTTAGAAATATTAGTTTATGTTTCTGTAAACATATTACAACTTGGGTAGGTTGGTATGATTGTTAAATAGGAGTTTTTAGGCCTAATTTGTCTTTTTGCAATGTTCGTGGTGCTCGTTCGCGAAACTGCAGAAGGTACCCCTACCCCAGCGGACTTTTTCAGTGCAAAACCCCCGCCCCGGCGCGGGGGGGGGGGGGGTAGTCTGACTTACAAATTTTTGAGAAAATTTGATCAGACGTGTTTTACTAAAATTGGCATAACTTTTTCATACGAACTCCGATTAATGCGATTTAAGATGATCTGAAATGAAGACGAGTAGACCTATAACTTGTATTCTTTAAGTATTTCAATTTGATGTCATTATGAGAGGTCAAAATGGCTGTAACACCTCATTTCAGAAAAGGAAAGGGAGGACACGTGCAAAGCACAACAAACCTCAAAATAAGTAAACAAAGAGCTAATAACTTCAAAATTATATAATAATGATATCCATCAATGAAGTACTAATTACATTTCTCCAACTAGAGTCAAAATAATTAAAACTTAAAATTCAAAACAACCTAGATGGTCAAAGGCAACTCTCTCATCACATTAACTATGAATCACCTGTGCAAACCTGCCAGAAGAAAAACACAGCACGAGCCAATTGCTCAGTACGTATACAAATACACAAAAGATATACAACTGATATATGAAAACAACTGGGACAAAATACTAAACAAAGCCTCAAGCATAAATAATGACGAAAATATATTCTCCAAAGATGTTAATGGAATATATCTGAATCAACAGAATTGATGAAACCAATAGAAGAATAAAGAAATAACAAACTAAAGGAACTAGCTCAATGAATTGAACTGAACAGAAACAAACAAAACTAATATAATTAAATAATAGGCTGAATCAAATGGTTGAGTTTTATTTCACACTGAATGAGCTCAAAAATATACAATGCCACATAGGCAAGTCAAAACAATGCTGCACAGGCAAGTCAAATGATGCCACAGAGGCAACCAAAATAATGCCACACAGGCAAATCACACATTGGACCGCGAATCCAAATGTATGAAAATTGGATAGGTGTGTTTGGCACAACATCACAAATTCGCAGAATAAAAAACTAGGTTTAACCCATACGCCTCCCACAACAAAACACCAAATGGCCCATTTCCTCCGGAGCCCAAAATGGAGACGTCGTGGACTAATCACACCGCCACGGAAAATGTCACGTCTCTCATGCCAAGACGACGTTTATGTGGTACCCCCACAGGTGGTTATAGCTCAGGTATACTCTACGGTATACCTGAATCAATAAAATAATGAACAATAAAATACTGAACAATAATTACTGTAACAATTATTGAGTAGTGTATATGAATTTTAAAATTGATAAAAGTTTAAAGTTAAGGGTGATATATGAATTTTTTTTTAAAATATGCAAGTGGTTATAAAATATTCATTGTTGTCGGGGAATATTCGTTTGGTCATGGAATATTCTTTCTGTCGGGGAATATTCGTATGACGGCGCATCCATTTGTGGGCCCCATAACAGAATAACTGTCGGATGAAGAAAATGACAAATTTGAGTTTTTATAAATAACAGCGTAATTGTTACCATTAACACTGTTGGAATAACCGATGGTTAAAACACAGATATACGCGTTGTTGCACAGTAGCACACGGTATTGTACCGATTATTGATTCTTATAAAAGAAGACACTACTCAATAATTGTTACAGTAATTATTGTTAAGTATTTTATTGATTCAATAATTGCTGGGTTGATATTTTATATTACTGTTGTTTTGTCACTACACAGTATTTTTCATTATGGAAGCAATAATTCATATTATCTGAATAATATTATTAGATAACATTATTGGCAATGTCTAGAAAGTTCTGTCTAAGGAGAGGTTTGATCACCTAATTGCGTGCCAGTAAGGAGAAATCATTAGTCTGTTATGATTCCTATCTTTGATTGGATCTATTTTGGACTACATTCTTTAATTTTACTCCACTCTGGTTATTTATGAAGTATTTTTGAACTTGAGTTGTTTAAAGTATGACTCCTTAATATTTGTTCTTTTGTTTCACTGGATTCGTTTTCTTTAAAATATTTTTCATCATCCTCAGTCCTAAATGATGATATAACTGAATATCTTTGGCCTGTAGTGCAAAGATGAATGATTTCTGATGAATATCTTTGGCTCGTAATGAAAAGATGACATGTTGTTGAATATCTTTGGCATGTAGTGCAAAGATGACTTGTTGGCATGTAGTGCAAAGATGACTTGTTGATGAATATCTTTGGCCTGTAGTGCAAAGATGGCTTGTTAATGAATATCTTTGGCCGGTAGTACAAAGATGACTTGTTGATGAATATCTTTGGCCCGTAGTGCAAAGATGAATTTATTAGTAGGATTATGAACATGAACTGTGATTTGGTATAACCATGATCTTTGATGTTTCAGGTGATGAAAATTATCTTTGTCCTAGATGAGGAAATGAATTTAGAACTACAATTACGATTATGAGTTATACACGTGATTATGGCAGGAATTGTTGATTGATGTTACAGGGATAAAACATTATTGGTGGACTTTTAACATGGAGAAGATAATAGATTTTATGGTCTATTTGACTCTTCTAATGGATTGCTCGTTCTGCTGTAATTATGGTTAAAAAGTTTTATCATCTACCATATGTTCTAAATCTCTGATTTATTACTGTTGAAGGCTATTGATAATTTATTTATCTTTAGTCATGATATTCTTTACTAAGCTAGTTGTGTTCACCCTTTTGCTTCATAATTCCTTTCAGGTAATAAAAGTGTAGCTGGGACAAGCGGAGAATAACAGGGGAATAGAACGGTGGTCTATAGATGTTGAGGGTGAGATGAATTTAACTTGAAAGGGTGTTTTGCCACTATCATAGAAGATGTCTAATGACATACAACCTCGTGTCATCATAAGACAGGGTTGTGCTCATCCACTTCCTGAGTATATTTACAAGCACTACCTATATAATCTTGGTGTTTGTTTGGAATATAATACCCGATTAGAGATAGTGGAGATACTGATATGTCAAGAGAAGACTCGCCATTGGGAAGAATATGATAGTAATCTTCACGTTTTTCTTTGGGGTCTATTGGGTCAACCAAGGATAATTTTGTGGCCATATGATATCTATTATAACCTAGACACATGGCCTCCCATGTATGAAGGTTTCCTTGAGCACTTCGCAAAGATTTTAATTTCTAAAACAGTTTTCGACTATACCTTTATGTAAGGTGTCTTTATGAGGTGTTGTCCACGGTTGGGACATGAGTCAGAGTTGGTATATATTTGTATTTAAACTCACAGTTTAAGTGTTGTCGTATTTTGCACGACAATTGTATTAATAAAGTTGTAGTTGTTTTCTGTACCATATATTTGGCGACTCAGAATGGGTTGGATGGAATGGACCTGTTTTGGGGTTGTCACATATTCTAACAAAAATATCATGCCACAACACATGTGACATAATACCAACAAAAGGGTTCTATATGTACATGTTGAACCAAATCAAATTATAGTCACACGGTTTCAAAAGGAAGGTAGCAACATGTACCGCTCTACAATTACCAAAATAAATAATACTAAACATAATAACCTAATTTAAAGAGTACAAATACGAGTCATACGTATCAACTCTAAAATGAAACTAATATATTTATTTCACAAGAAACAATTATGTGAAATCATAATAGAATTCGAAATAAGGAAACAAACGAACAAATCAAATTTAACAAGAGTATCACGGAAAGAGTACGAAATTCGTACCTGATACTTCCAAACCATTTATTGCACAATCCAGCAAATCTTACCCTCAAATGCCAACGATATCAAATACGAAACGTTATTCGCAACCTAAACATATTCACCCCAAATTAAAAACAATCCAAACTACTAATTCCATAATAATTCATAATCTATTTAATATGCCTTTAATTATTGCCTTTTATCAATTATTAATACTCCAAAATTTATATTCCAAAAATAACTCTTTAAATTCCCTCCGTCCGATCTAATATAACTAATAATAATACAATTATAAGTTACATACTAATTATAATTTGTATTAACATGAATTTATTTCCTAGTTTACATTAGTTTTACAAAAATAAACCCGAATTAAATTATAAATAATCTTTTAATTAACATATTATTATTTTTTTTCAACGAGTTAATAGCTTAATGTATAATATATAAATATATCACAACACCTTTCTTGATTATGTAAGCTTACATTTTTTTTTAAGAAGAACTCCTTTCACGTCACTTTTCATGTGTTATCATCACACATGAATACCATTCATTACTCAAGGAAATATATATAAATAGATAGCATGATTGTAAATCAATAATTTCATAGCAGTATTCTCTATCCACGCAAATCTCTGCACTACTCAATCAATTAAAAAAAGAATAACTAAACATACAAACTTACTTGTATCCGGATGTTCAATCTTTATTCTTATAACACACAAGTGCAATCAATTTTCCTTTCTTTTCCTCTGTAGCGGCGACTGCGTGTTCTTCTTCTTCTTTTTTTATCAGTTATTAGATGAACGTGAGATAGGTTAGGGTTTTATTAATTCTCATAATTATAAAGGATTTATTATTACCCACAAATATAATTTAAATCCAATTAATTTAAAAGCCCAAATTAATGTAATCATTTACTTATAATAGTTCACATAAATTAAATACAAAATTTATCCAGACATAAGAAAAGCCTAATTAAAAAATATGGATTTAAAAAAAAGAAATTTTTATTATTATTATTTAATATTTATTTATTATAAAAAAAATTTACCGGGTATTACATCACCTACCGCTTAAAAAGGATTCCGTCCTCGGAATCACAAGAATGAACGTACCTAGTTATCAAAAGATGCAGATACTCCGTTCGAATAGACTCCTCTATCTCCCAAGTAGCTTCCCGCAAGACTTTAACAAAAGGAATTATCTTCCTCAAATTTTAATTTAATCAGTTATTTAATTATCTACTAAAAGAATTTAATTTTCCAAACAAAACAAGGAAGAAAAGAAGGAAACAAAATCATTTACCTTTTCCAATTTAAACACAATTGTATAAGATAAAATCAATTAATATTTAATAATATAAAAAATAATAGGTTATTACAATGGCCATCTTTAGGACTATTGTGCACTTGGAGGCAATCGAAGGGCGTCAGGATGCACGAATGCTAGTGCAATCCTTTGTGTGGTTGTATATCCTAATCTAAAGAGAATGATAACATGTTGGACATGTAATAGGATGTTGTATCAAGTTGCTAATGTGTATATGGTGCAATGACATGATAATTTAATTAGTTGTAATAGAGCTAAAATGTGATGCTCATGAAAAGATGTGATGTTGTTTAAACTTAAACTTAGTTAGTGAGCTATAATAAAAGTGGAAAAGAAACTGATGAAGCTAATATTAGTGTAACTAATGAGAATTGTCAATACATATGGTATGTGTAGGACTTGTGGCGAACGTGAGTAGTGATTGTTTAACCTATGCATGAGGCAAGTTCTCTAACTCTACTTTTACGATTGTGCAAGTGCTTAAACCGTATTGATACATTGAGCAAGTTCTTAACCGTTCTTATGTATATTTGTTCTAAATTGATTACGTTCACGCAAACTCTTCAACCTAACTCTTACTTTGAGAAGGGTTCCTTACATTATTTTGTTTCTTATTACGCAAGTTCCTAAATTCTGTTATTCTTATGTTATGCAAGTTTTATTCCTCAAGTTGTTATTAACCATGTACGTTAATTAACTCACTTCTTTTAATGAGTAAGATTATAGCCTTAGCTTATTGTTGTTCAAGCAAGGTTATTATAATATTCCATGCCTACGCTTTCTAGTTCATTTCTAAAACCTGATTGTGATGTATAATGTTGATTTCTCTTATGAATCATGATTATTCTATAGCGTATTTGTATTACACTTTTGATTCAACTAATCCTTAGTTGATGTTCGTTGAACTCTAAATTACCCTTGAAGCTTATCCAAACTAAACTTACTTTGGTGCGGACTTGTATTCTAAAACTGAGAAGAACAACCCTATTATAGGGGATTATTATGCGAAGTGTTTATATGTTTGTGCACGATACATTATATGAAGGGCTGATCCCCCTAAGTACGATCGAGATGTCCTACAGTCTTATGACTTTTTAGGTTTAAGTTGAAAGAATACTTATAACTTTGGACATAGTTCGTGGTCTTGTGACCCTCAGATACATATATTTCAAATTTTGTCCCCGATTATCATTGATAGAGAATATTATTCAGTTCTATTGAGCCTATTCATTTGGCAGTTGTTATGATATTTTTATTCGTTATCACTTCAAGTGAGCATCTGTTTTCTCACTCTTGCTTATATAACCATTCCAACTAAAGTTGAGAAGGTCGATGAACCTACCACCAGTTAAGGAAAAGGAAAGATGAACAAGTGTTGAAGACTTGTAAATCTGTTGATTTCTATATTGTCAGACTTTGTTTTAATTGTTAAGATGTAATTATTTAATTTTTCACACTTGATGTTTGTATTTAAAGGTTAGATAACCTGTGAGATTTTATTTAACTTATTCATGTAATCCTTTAATGGGAAGGTTTGTTGTTAAATTTTATTATATTTGGGTAGTTAAAAATGAATGTTTAGACAGTGAACACCAAATCTTGTGGGAATGAAATACCCAGATTTGGGGGTGTCACAGTTAGTGTGTTGATAAGATTCAAAGATGAATCTCGATAAGTTATAAAAGATCTAGAGTTACCTAACTCTGATAATAAAGGTGAACAGTAATAATGAATAGATATACTCTAAAAGATTAAAAGTTCGGGGAAAGGAGATCGTAAAACAAAACGATCGTAATATAGAAATGAATCGTAATTTATACAATGAGATCACACCGTGAGCTGATGAGGTCATATCAGGGAGGAGGATCAATCTAATGATGGGAAAGTTTATAGCAAAGTTGTGTGTCAATTGTACTATGAATTGGTATTGTGCCAACTAAAAAGAAGGGTTGGGGTTGAGGCAATACAGATTAAACAAAATTCATATGGAGAAAGTATGAGACTAGGATATTAAGTGTGGGATTTCAATTGAGAACTCATGTGATAGCTGAGTTGTACAAGCCTTTTCATGGGAAGAGGTTTTGTGCTTGGTTTAATGACCACTTAGTCTATCACCTTGATAACCATTGAAATATTTGTGTCGCGCTATTTTTTGTATATGTGTTGAGAAGGTGATTATTTTCTCATGCGTGTAGCAGATAGATAGAGTATAGGTAGAGAATATAAGTTTAGTTGTGAGTTATTAAAACTCATACTTATGGTAAGTTCGTGACTCATAAGTATATGAAATGTTTTTGAACCCCTCAACGAATGGACGCCAAAGGTCTTACTAGAACAAGTTCTTAAACTCATATGATTATGATAAGTTCCTGAACTCATAAGTGTGGTAAGTTTGACGAACTGGGTAGAATTAAGTGTGAATGGAGTACTGAGGATAATAGGAATAGATAGATTGATTAAGCAATGGATCATTAGTGGAGACATAGGTTTTCTAAATATTCTAGTTAAGCTAGACTTCGAATTTTTTGACATCGAGCTAAATACGAACTAAGTACCTTTTAAAAATGAATTTTAATTCTCAAATCCTAGTGACCATTGTGTATATTGGACTTTGGGCCACTGACACATCGTTACCTGTTGAGATGATAAAAATAATTTATAATAATTTTTGAACGGTTTAAAATATAGTCTATGCTACTTGTTTCGGCTAGAGGAAAATGATTTCAAATATCAAAATGTGTTTTATTTATCATTAATGCATCATGTAACCTAGTACAGGGATGATAAAAAGTTGATGGAATTATAAATACAGAAATACTTAGTATTGATTTCGATCTAAAAATCGTTGTCCCACTATTGTATGATGTGTTATGACAAAGTCACACAGTGACGGAATCCTCAAACGGGCTGTTAACGCAGTACGATATTGTAAAACCCCCAAAATAGGTTCATTCCATCCAACCAATTCAGAGTCGCCAAATACATGGTACAGGAAACAACTACAACTTTATTACAATAATTATCGTGCAAAATACAACAACACATATGTTGTGAGTTTTGATACTAAAATATACCAACTGTGACTCTGGATACCAACTTGGATAGCACGTCACCATGACACCTTACATAAAGGTATAGTCAAAAACTGTTTTAGAAATTAAAACCTTTGGGAAGTGCTCAAGGAAACTTTTGTACATGGGAGACCATGCTTTTAGGTTATGATAGATATCATATGGCCACAAAATTATCCTTGGTTGACCCAATAGACCCCAAAGAAAAATGAGAAGATTACTATCATATTCTTTCCAATGATGAGTCTTATCTTGACATATCATTATCTCCACTGTCCCTAATTTGGAATTAAACTCCAAATAAACACCAAGATTATATAGGTAGTTCTTGTAAATATACTCAGCAAATAGATGAGCACAACCCTATCTTATGATGACACGAGGTTATATGTCATTAGACATCTTGTATGATAGTGGCAGAACACCCTTCCAAGTTAAATTAACCTCGCCCTCAACATCTATATACCACCGTTCTATACCCTTGTTATCCCCCGCTCAACCCATCTACACTTTCATTACCAGAAAGGAATTGTAACGCAAAAGGGTGAGCACAACTAGCTCAGTAAAGAATATTATGACTAAAGATAAAAATAAATTATCAATAGCCTTCAATAGTAATAAATCAGTTGGTCATGTTCATCTCAACACCTGTTCATCTTTGCAATACGACCAAAGATATTCAGTTATATCATCATTTAGGACTGAGGATGATGAAAAATATTTTAAAAAAATGAATCAAGTGAAACAAAAGAATAAAGATTAAGGATTCGTATTTCAGCTATTCCATGTCCAAAAATACCTCATAAATAATCATAGTGGAGTAAAATTTAAGAATGAAGACCAAAACATAGATCCAATCAAAGATAGGAACTATCACAGACAATCTTAGACATAGAAAGAAAATTTAATTTTTCTGTGAATAGTGTCGTATTCGTGAATAGTGTCGTATACGTGAATAGTAACTCCGACACCAAAAGATAGAAATTTCATAAAAAACATCATCATGCTTCGTGAATAGTACTCATGAATAGTAACTCATGAATAGTAACTCATCAATATTAACTCATGAATAATAACTCGTGAATAGTAACTCATGAATAGTAACTCCGACATAAAAAAGTTTTAAATTTGATAAAAAGTTCAAACCAATATTTTGGCATAATGATATTGAAGAAAAAATATCATTTATGAAGAAAATAATCTCCCTTACCTCAGAAAGAATAGTACTTCTGACTGGAATACTGGATATAGTGCTAAAAGAACTTGCACCGTATAGTAATACTCGAAGTACTAAAATACTCACAAAATACGCTCGATATAATAGAGAGAGAAAGAGAGAGAAATATTTAGTTTCTGATGTGATTTTTAATTCTAACCTAAGCACACTATTTATAGGAAAATGATTAGAACACCAAACCAGAAAATTTAATAAAATATAATATTATTTAATAAATTTCCTACGCACACCCAAGACATCAGATTTCAGCAATTAACATGTGCAACCAACTTCTTAAAAATGTTTTTCTTAAAATAATTAATTAAAATTCCAAAAATCATTTATTTCGGAACTTCAATAATTTATAATAAATAGCCCTTTTATCAAAAAATTTTAATCTCGCGACTTATATAGGAAATTCAATTCTCTACAACTTTGCAGAAGAAAGTTTTTCCAAATGCCAAACAAAAATTGACCGAAATCCATAAACGGACGATTTTACAGACTATAATTGAATTTCAGTCAAGAAATGAGTCCACCAACATGTTTAACATGTTTTAAACAACTTTTGTAACAAAAATACTCTTCCTCCTCATATACTCGTATATCCCACATTCATTGTAAAAATAGCATCATTATTGTATTATAATAATATAATAAAATATTATTTTATCAGAAAAGATAAAATATCGATTTTCAACAATTATCACTTTAAAAATTTTCTCCATCTATATCCACATAAAATGAATATTTTTTTTATCATATAAATCAATAATTAATTATTCACAAATAATATTACAGAATCACAATAATGACAACCAGGTCGTTCCCAGGAATGAGATGGCTTTCCAATTAGAATTTCTCCTTATTGGCGCGCAATTAGGTGACCAAACCACTCCTTAGACGGAACTTTCTAGACATTCCCAATAATGTTATCTAATAATATTATTCAGATAATATGAATTATTTCTCCGATAATGGAAAATATTGTGTAGTGATAATTATTAAAACAACAGTAATATAAAATATCAACGCAACAATTATTGAATCAATAAAATACTGCACAGTAATTACTGTGACAATTATTGAGTAGTGCCTTCTTAGTTAAGAATTAATAATTAGAAAATATTGTGAAATATCGTGTGCTACTGTGCAACAACACGTATTACTTTACTTTAACCACCGAGTATTCCAACAATGTTAACGGTAACGATTACGCTGTTATTTATAAAAACTTTATTTTATCGTTTTCTTCATCCGACAGTTATTCTGTTATGAGGCCCATAAATGGCTACGCCGTCGTACGAATATTCCCCGACAGAAAGAATATTCCACGACCAAACGAATTTTCCCTGACAACAATGAATATTTTATAACCACTTGCATATTTTTGAAAAAAAATCATATATCACCCTTAACTTTAACTTTTTATCAATTTAACCATTTATTGAATTGTAATTATAAGAAAAATTGATTACTTTTATTTCATAAAATTTGCTGTTTTATAATCTCCCCTCCTTATGAAATTTCATCCCCGAAATTTACGTACCTGGTATTTCAAAAAGTTAAGAATACCTTGCTTTTATTTCAGATTCTATCTCCCGGGTCATCACGATTTCTCCATTGCTCATCTCCCGTGATAACTTCATTTGGGTTCCTCATTTGTTGGGAAGTCATGACAACCGCTATCCCTCGAACTACTCGGCTTTGACTTGTCTGGGGCAGCATTTGGCGTCATCACTACCATTGGAATATACTTTTTTATAGGGCATATTCCTCCATCAACTGCCTCGTCGCACTCCTGATTCATGATCTGAATCATCAATCTTCGATCCATATCGAATTTAGGATGACCGCTCTGTACAGGGTAATTCAAAACTCGATGTTGAGTTCTCCCAATTTCTTTCCAAAAATAGAAATTCATATCATCTATTTTAGCCTTCTTAGATCGGACATCTCTTTCCACGATATCCACGTGTCGTGCGGCTTTTGCCCATGCATCACTTATTCTCACTCCTTCAGTTTTTTCTTCTTTCAGCTCAGATTCCATCTTTATCATCTTATACTCTGCCAAAGAATGCTTCTGTTCAAGCATCATATATCGGGTAACACAATCTTGAATTGTTGCATCCTTTTGTTCCACGACCGCCTGCCGTTCTTCAGCCTGCTCTTCTAACTCATGAATATGATTTTGAAATTCTATATTTTGATCTTATAATACCTCTAATAAACTCTCCTCAGGTACCTCTTCTTCCTCTTCTACCTCACTCTCAGCTATTACCTCGGCTACTATCTCGGGTGCAACTATCAATTCTTCACTCACCACACGGATATCTCTAATTTCTTCTTCGTCTGACATCACATTATCATGGTTAGTGATTAGAGGTATCCCCACAGTCTCATTCACTCCATTCTTAGCATTCTCAGCTGCCATTCTCAAATACTGCCACAAAACAAGGGTTCATTAAGAAAATTAACATATCACATAATATCCGTATATTATGACTGACCAAAAATTAAGCTTAGGTAGGACACTCTAGCAAAGGATTTGTTCAACTCTCCCCTCCTAGTTCTAATCCCGATCTCCGTCAGAGATCATATCCCTAAGCTCTGATACCAAATGTAACGCCCCTAAAATAGGTCCATTCCATCCAACCCATTATGAGTCACCAAATACATGGTACAGGAAACAACTGTAACTTTATTACAACAATTGTCGTGCAAAGTACAACAACACATGTTTTGAGTTTTGACAGTAAAATATACCAACTATGACTCTGGACACCAACTTGGATAGCACGTCACCATGACACCTTACATAAAGGTATATTCAAAAACTGTTTTAGAATTTAAAACCTTTTGGAAGTGCTCAATGAAACCTTCGTACATGGGAGGCCATGCTTTTAGGTTATGGTAAATATCATATGACCACAAAATTATCCATGGTTGACCCAATAGACCCCAAAGAAAAACGAGAAGATTACTATCATATTCTTCCCAATGACGAGTCTTCTCTTGACATATCATTATCTCCTTTGTCCCTAATTGGGAATTAAACTCCAAACAAACACCAAGATTATATAGGTAGTGCTTGTAAATATACTCAGCAAGTGGATGAGCACAACCTTGTCTTATGATGACACGAGGTTGTATGTCATTAGACATCCTGTATGATAGTGGCAAAACACCCTTCCAAGTTAAATTCACCTCACCCTAAACATCTATAGACCACCATTCTATTCCCTTGTTATCCCTCGCTCGACCCAGCTACACTTTTATTACCTGAAAGGAATTATAAAGCAAAAGGGTGAGCATAACTAGCTCAGTAAAGAATTTCATGACTAAAGATAAATAAATTATCAATAGCCTTCAACAATAATAAATCAGAGATTTAGAACATATGGTAGATGATAAAACTTTTCAACCATAGTTGCAGCGGAATGAGCAATCCATTAGAAGTGTCAAATAGACTATAAAGTATATTGTCTTCTCCATGTTAAAAGTCCACCAACAATTTTTTATAGGAAAATGCTTAGAACACCAAAGCAGAAAATTTAATAAAATATAATATTATTTAATAAATTTCCTACACACACCCAAGACTTCAGATTTCAGCAATTAACATGTGCAACCAACTTGTTAAAAACAACTTTTGCAGGCGATTTTACAGGCTATAATTGAATTTCAGTCAAGAAATGGGTCCACCAACATGTTTAACATATTTTAAACAACTTTTGCAATAAAAATACTCTTCCTCCTCATATACTCGTATATCCCACATTCATTGTAAAAATAGCATCATTATTGTATTATAATAATATAATAAAATATTATTTTATAAGAAAAGATAAAATATCGATTTTCAACAATTATCACTTTAAAAATTTTCTCCATCTATATCCACATAAAATGAATATTTTTTTTATCATATTAATCAATAATTAATTATTCACAAATAATATTACAGAATCACAATAATGACAACCAGGTCGTTCCCAGGAATGAGATGGCTTTCCAATTAGAATTTCTCCTTATTGGCGCGCAATTAGGTGACCAAACCACTCCTTAGACGGAACTTTCTAGACATTCCCAATAATGTTATCTAATAATATTATTCAGATAATATGAATTATTTCTCCGATAATGGAAAATATTGTGTAGTGATAATTATTAAAACAACAGTAATATAAAATATCAACGCAACAATTATTGAATCAATAAAATACTGAACAGTAATTACTGTGACAATTATTGAGTAGTGCCTTCTTAGTTAAGAATCAATAATTAGAAAATATTGTGAAATACCGTGTGCTACTGTGCAACAACACGTATTACTTTACTTTAACCACCGGGTATTCCAACAGTGTTAACGGTAACGATTACGCTGTTATTTATAAAAACTTTATTTTATCGTTTTCTTCATCCGACAGTTATTCTGTTATGGGGCCCATAAATGGCTACGCCGTCGTACGAATATTCCCCGACAGAAAGAATATTCCACGACCAAACGAATTTTCCCTGACAACAATGAATATTTTATAACCACTTGCATATTTTTGAAAAAAATTCATATATCACCCTTAACTTTAACTTTTTATCAATTTAACCATTTACTGAATTGTAATTATAAGGAAAATTGAATACTTTTATTTCATAAAATTTGCTTTCTTATAATCTCCCCTCCTTATGAAATTTCATCCCCGAAATTTACGTACCTGGTATTTCGAAAAGTTGAGAATACCTTGCTTTTATTTCAGATTCTATCTCCCGGGTCATCACGATTTTTCCATTGCTCATCTCCCGTGATAACTTCATTTGGGTTCCTCATTTGTTGGGAAGTCATGACAACCGCTATCCCTCGAACTACTCGGCTTTGACTTGTCTGGGGCAGCATTTGGCATTATCACTACCGTTGGAATATACTTTTCTATAGGGCATATTCCTCCATCAACTGCCTCGTCGCACTCCTGATTCATGATCTGAATCATCAATCTTCGATCCATATCGAATTTAGGATGACCGCTCTGTACACGGTAATTCAAAACTCGATGTTGAGTTCTCCCATTTTATTTCCAAAAATAGAAATTCATATCATCTATTTTAGCCTTCTTAGATCGGACATCTCTTTCCACGATATCCACGTGTCGTGCGACTTTTGCCCATGCATCACTTATTCTCACTCCTTCAGTTTTTTCTTCTTTCAGCTCAGATTCCATCTTTATCATCTTATACTCTGCCAAAGAATGATTATGTTCAAGCATCATATATCGGGTAACACAATCTTGAATTGTTGCATCCTTTTGTTCCACGACCGCCTGCCGTTCTTCAGCCTGCTCTTCTAACTCATGAATATGATTTTGAAATTCTACATTTTGATCTTATAATACGTCTAATAAACTCTCCTCAGGTACCTCTTCTTTCTCTTCTACCTCACTCTCAGCTATTACCTCGGCGACTATCTCGGGTGCAACTATCAATTCTTCACTCACCACACAGATATCTCTAATTTCTTCTTCGTCTGACATCACATTATCATGGTTAGTGATTAGAGGTATCCCCACAGTCTCATTCACTCCATTCTTAGCATTCTCAGCTGCCATTCTCAAATACTGCCACAAAACAAGGGTTCATTAAGAAAATTAACATATCACATAATATCCGTATATTATGACTGACCAAAAATTAAGCTTAGGTAGGACACTCTAGCGAAGGATTTGTTCAACTCTCCCCTCCTAGTTCTAATCCCGATCTTCGCCAGAGATCATATCCCTAAGCTCTGATACCAAATGTAACGCCCCTAAAATAGGTCCATTCCATCCAACCCATTATGAGTCACCAAATACATGGTACAGGAACACAACTGTAACTTTATTACAACAATTGTCGTGCAAAGTACAACAACACATATGTTTTGAGTTTTGACAGTAAAATATACCAACTATGACTCTGGACACCAACTTGGATAGCACGTCACTATGACACCTTACATAAAGGTATATTCAAAAACTGTTTTAGAATTTAAAACCTTTTGGAAGTGCTCAATGAAACCTTCGTACATGGGAGGCCATGCTTTTAGGTTATGGTAAATATCATATGGCCACAAAATTATCCATGGTTGACCCAATAGACCCCAAAGAAAAACGAGAAGATTACTATCATATTCTTTCCGATGACGAGTCTTCTCTTGACATATCATTATCTCCTTTGTCCCTAATTGGGAATTAAACTCCAAACAAACACCAAGATTATATAGGTAGTGCTTGTAAATATACTCAGCAAGTGGATGAGCACAACCTTGTCTTATGATGACACGAGGTTGTATGTCATTAGACATCTTGTATGATAGTGGCAAAACACCCTTCCAAGTTAAATTCACCTCACCCTAAACATCTATAGACCACCATTCTATTCCCTTGTTATCCCTCGCTCGACCCAGCTACACTTTTATTACCTGAAAGGAATTATAAAGCAAAAGGGTGAGCATAACTAGCTCAGTAAAGAATATCATGACTAAAGATAAATAAATTATCAATAGCCTTCAACAATAATAAATCAGAGATTTAGAACATATGGTAGATGATAAAACTTTTCAACCATAGTTGCAGTGGAATGAGCAATCCATTAGAAGTGTCAAATAGACTATAAAGTATATTGTCTTCTCCATGTTAAAAGTCCACCAACAATTTTTTATCCTTGTAACATCAATCAACAATTCATGTCCACAATCACATGTATAACTTATAATCATAATTGTAGTTCTAAATTCCTTTTCTCATCCAGGACAATGATAATTTTCTTCACCTGAAACATCAAAGATTATGGTTATACCAAATCACAGTTTATGTTCATAATCCTACTAATAAATTCATCTTTTGCACTACGGCCAAAGATATTTATCAACAAGTCATCTTTGCACTACAGGCCAAAGATATTCATCAACAAGTCATGTTCTTCAAAACACCTGTTCATCTTTGCACTACGACCAAAAATATTAATCAGTCGGTCATGTTCATCTCAACACCTGTTCATCTTTGCACTACGACCAAAGATATTCAGTTATATCATCATTTAGGACTGAGGATGATGAAAAATATTTTAAAGAAAACGAATCCAGTGAAACAAAAAAATAAATATTAAGGATTCGTATTTCAGCTATTCTATGTCCAAAAATACCTCATAAATAATCATAGTGGAGTAAAATTTAAGAATGAAGACCTAAACATAGATCCAATCAAAGATAGGAACTATCACAGACAATCTTGGACATAGAAAGAAAATTTAATTTTTTTGTGAATAGTGTCGTATTCGTGAATAGTGTCGTATACGTGAATAGTGCCGTATACGTGAATAGTAACTCCGACACCAAAAGATAGAAATTTCATAAAAAACATCATCATGCTTCGTGAATAGTACTCGTGAATAGTAACTCGTGAATAGTAACTCATCAATAGTAATTCATGAATAGTAACTCGTGAATAGTAACTAATGAATATTAACTCCGACATAAAAAAGTTCCAAATTTGATAAAAAGTTCAAACCAATATTTTGGCATAATGATATTGAAGAAATAATATCATTTATGAAGAAAATAATCTCCTTTACCTCAAAAAGAATAGTACTTCTGACTACAATACTGGATATAGTGCTAAAACAACTTGCACCATATAGCAATACTCGAAGTACTAAAATACTCATAAAATACGCTCGATATAATAGAGAGAGAAAGAGAGAGAAATATTTAGTTTCTGGAGTGATTTTCAATTCTAACCTAAGCACACTATTTATAGGAAAATGCTTAGAACACCAAAGCAGAAAATTTAATAAAATATAATATTATTTAATAAATTTCCTACACACACCCAAGACTTTAGATTTCAGCAATTAACATGTGCAACTAACTTGTTCAAAACAACTTTTGCAGGCGATTTTACAGGCTATAATTGAATTTCAGTCAAGAAATGGGTCCACCAACATGTTTAACATATTTTAAACAACTTTTGCAATAAAAATACTCTTCCTCCTCATATACTCGTATATCCCACATTCATTGTAAAAATAGCATCATTATTGTATTATAATAATATAATAAAATATTATTTTATAAGAAAAGATAAAATATCGATTTTCAACAATTATCACTTTAAAAATTTTCTCCATCTATATCCACATAAAATGAATATTTTTTTTAAAATATAAATCAATAATTAATTATTCACAAATAATATTACAGAATCACAATAATGACAACCAGGTCGTTCCCAGGAATGAGATGGCTTTCCAATTAGAATTTCTCCTTATTGGCGCGCAATTAGGTGACCAAACCACTCCTTAGACGGAACTTTCTAGACATTCTCAATAATGTTATCTAATAATATTATTCAAATAATATGAATTATTTCTCCGATAATGGAAAATATTGTGTAGTGATAATTATTAAAACAACAGTAATATAAAATATCAACGCAACAATTATTGAATCAATAAAATACTGAACAGTAATTACTGTGACAATTATTGAGTAGTGCCTTCTTAGTTAAGAATCAATAATTAGAAAATATTGTGAAATACCGTGTGCTACTGTGCAACAACACGTATTACTTTACTTTAACCACCGGGTATTCCAACAGTGTTAACGGTAACGATTACGCTGTTATTTATAAAAACTTTATTTTATCGTTTTCTTCATCCGACATTTATTCTGTTATGGGGCCCATAAATGGCTACGCCGTCGTACGAATATTCCCCGACAGAAAGAATATTCCACGACCAAACGAATTTTCCCTGACAACAATGAATATTTTATAACCACTTGCATATTTTTGAAAAAAATTCATATATCACCCTTAACTTTAACTTTTTATCAATTTAACCATTTACTGAATTGTAATTATAAGAAAAATTGAATACTTTTATTTCATAAAATTTGATGTCTTATAATCTCCCCTCCTTATGAAATTTCATCCCCGAAATTTACGTACCTGGTATTTCGAAAAGTTGAGAATACCTTGCTTTTATTTCAGATTCTATCTCCCAGGTCATCACGATTTTTCCATTGCTCATCTCCCGTGATAACTTCATTTGGGTTCCTCATTTGTTGGGAAGTCATGACAACCGCTATCCCTCGAACTACTCGGCTTTGACTTGTCTGGGGCAGCATTTAGCATTATCACTACCGTTGGAATATACTTTTCTATAGGGCATATTCCTCCATCAACTGCCTCGTCGCACTCCTGATTCATGATCTGAATCATCAATCTTCGATCCATATCGAATTTAGGATGA
Source organism: Panax japonicus (assembly GCA_020205505.1). NCBI lineage: Eukaryota > Viridiplantae > Streptophyta > Magnoliopsida > Apiales > Araliaceae > Panax > Panax japonicus. The sequence goes on from CM035113.1 coordinate 52,333,528, forward strand.
TCGCTCTGTACAGGGTAATTCAAAACTCGATGTTGAGTTCTCCCAATTTTTTTCCAAAAATAGAAATTCATATCATCTATTTTAGCCTTCTTAGATCGGACATCTCTTTCCACGATATCCACGTGTCGTGCGACTTTTTCCCATGCATCACTTATTCTCACTCCTTCAGTTTTTTCTTCTTTTAGCTCAGATTCCATCTTTATCATCTTATACTCTGCCAAAGAATGCTTATGTTCAAGCATCATATATCGGGTAACACAATCTTGAATTGTTGCATCCTTTTGTTCCACGACCGCCTGCCGTTCTTCAGCCTGCTCTTCTAACTCATGAATATGATTTTGAAATTCTACATTTTGATCTTATAATACCTCTAATAAACTCTCCTCAGGTACCTCTTCTTCCTCTTCTACCTCACTCTCAGCTATTACCTCGGCGACTATCTCGGGTGCAACTATCAATTCTTCACTCACCACACAGATATCTCTAATTTCTTCTTCGTCTAACATCACATTATCATGGTTAGTGATTAGAGGTAACCCCACAGTCTCATTCACTCCATTCTTAGCATTCTCAGCTGCCATTCTCAAATATTGCCACAAAACAAAGGTTCATTAAGAAAATTAACATATCACATAATATCCGTATATTATGACTGACCAAAAATTAAGCTTAGGTAGGACACTCTAGCGAAGGATTTGTTCAACTCTCCCCTCCTAGTTCTAATCCCGATCTTCGCCAGAGATCATATCCCTAAGCTCTGATACCAAATGTAACGCCCCTAAAATAGGTCCATTCCATCCAACCCATTATGAGTCACCAAATACATGGTACAGGAACACAACTGTAACTTTATTACAACAATTGTCGTGCAAAGTACAACAACACATATGTTTTGAGTTTTGACAGTAAAATATACCAACTATGACTCTGGACACCAACTTGGATAGCACGTCACCATGACACCTTACATAAAGGTATATTCAAAAACTGTTTTAGAATTTAAAACCTTTTGGAAGTGCTCAATGAAACCTTCGTACATGGGAGGCCATGCTTTTAGGTTATGGTAAATATCATATGGCCACAAAATTATCCATGGTTGACCCAATAGACCCCAACGAAAAACGAGAAGATTACTATCATATTCTTCCCAATGACGAGTCTTCTCTTGACATATCATTATCTCCTTTGTCCCTAATTGGGAATTAAACTCCAAACAAACACCAAGATTATATAGGTAGTGTTTGTAAATATACTCAGCAAGTGGATGAGCACAACCTTGTCTTATGATGACACGAGGTTGTATGTCATTAGACATCCTGTATGATAGTGGCAAAACACCCTTCCAAGTTAAATTCACCTCACCCTAAACATCTATAGACCACCATTCTATTCCCTTGTTATCCCTCGCTCGACCCAGCTACACTTTTATTACCTGAAAGGAATTATAAAGCAAAAGGGTGAGCATAACTAGCTCAGTAAAGAATATCATGACTAAAGATAAATAAATTATCAATAGCCTTCAACAATAATAAATCAGAGATTTAGAACATATGGTAGATGATAAAACTTTTCAACCATAGTTACAGCGGAATGAGCAATCCATTAGAAGTGTCAAATAGACTATAAAGTATATTGTCTTCTCCATGTTAAAAGTCCACCAACAATGTTTTATCCTTGTAACATCAATCAACAATTCATGTCCACAATCACATGTATAACTTATAATCATAATTGTAGTTCTAAATTCCTTTTCTCATCCAGGACAATGATAATTTTCTTCACCTGAAACATCAAAGATTATGGTTATACCAAATCACAGTTTATGTTCATAATCCTACTAATAAATTCATCTTTTGCACTACGGCCAAAGATATTTATCAACAAGTCATCTTTGCACTACAGGCCAAAGATATTCATCAACAAGTCATCTTTGCACTACAGGCCAAAGATATTTATCAGTTGGTCATGTTCTTCAAAACACCTGTTCATCTTTGCACTACGACCAAAAATATTAATCAGTCGGTCATGTTCATCTCAACACCTGTTCATCTTTGCACTACGACCAAAGATATTCAGTTATATCATCATTTAGGACTGAGGATGGTGAAAAATATTTTAAAGAAAACGAATCCAGTGAAACAAAAAAATAAATATTAAGGATTCGTATTTCAGCTATTCTATGTCCAAAAATACCTCATAAATAATCATAGTGGAGTAAAATTTAAGAATGAAGACCTAAACATAGATCCAATCAAAGATAGGAACTATCACAGACAATCTTGGACATAGAAAGAAAATTTAATTTTTCTATGAATAGTGTCGTATTCGTGAATAGTGTCGTATACGTGAATAGTGCCGTATACGTGAATAGTAACTTCGACACCAAAAGATAGAAATTTCATAAAAAACATCATCATGCTTCGTGAATAGTAACTCGTGAATAGTAACTCATCAATTGTAATTCATGAATAGTAACTCGTGAATAGTAACTAATGAATAGTAACTCCGACATAAAAAAGTTCCAAATTTGATAAAAAGTTCAAACCAATATTTTGGCATAATGATATTGAAGAAATAATATCATTTATGAAGAAAATAATCTCCTTTACCTAAGAAAGAATAGTACTTCTGACTAGAATACTGGATATAGTGCTAAAACAATACTCGAAGTACTAAAATACTCATAAAATACGCTCGATATAATAGAGAGAGAAAGAGAGAGAAATATTTAGTTTCTGGAGTGATTTTCAATTCTAACCTAAGCACACTATTTATAGGAAAATACTTAGAACACCAAAGCAGAAAATTTAATAAAATATAATATTATTTAATAAATTTCCTACACACACCCAAGACTTCAGATTTCAGCAATTAACATGCGCAACCAACTTGTTAAAAACAACTTTTGCAGGCGATTTTACAGGCTATAATTGAATTTCAGTCAAGAAATGGGTCCACCAACATGTTTAACATGTTTTAAACAACTTTTGCAATAAAAATACTCTTCCTCCTCATATACTCATATATCCCACATTCATTGTAAAAATATCATCATTATTGTATTATAATAATATAATAAAATATTATTTTATCAGAAAAGATAAAATATCGATTTTCAACAATTGTCACTTTAAAAATTTTCTCCATCTATATCCACATAAAATGAATATTTTTCTTATCATATAAATCAATAATTAATTATTCACAAATAATATTACAGAATCACAATAATGACAACCAGGTCGTTCCCAGGAAAGAGATGGCTTTCCAATAAGAATTTCTCCTTATTGGCGCGCAATTAGGTGACAAACCTCTCCTTAGACAAAACTTTTCAGACATTGCCAATAATGTTATCTAATAATATTATTCAGATAATATGAATTATTGCTCTGATAATGGAAAATACTGTGTAGTGATAATTATTAAAACAACAGTAATATAAAATATCAACGCAATAATTATTGAATCAATAAAATACTGAACAGTAATTACTGTAAAAATTATTGAGTAGTGACTTCTTACGCAAGAATCAATAATTCAAAAATATTGTGCAATACCGTGTGCTACTGTCCAATAACGCGTATTACTGTATTTTAACTACCGGTATTCCAACAGTGTTAACGGTTACAATTACGCCGTTATTTATAAAAGCTTTAATTTGTCGTTTTCTTCATCCGACAGTTATTCTGTTACGGGGCCCACAAATGCCTGCGCTGTCGTACAAATATTCTTTGACAGAAAGAATATTCCACGACCAAATGAATATTCCCCGACAACAATGAATATTTTATAACCACTTGCATATTTTTGAAAAAAATTCATATAACACACTTAACTTTAACTTTTTATCAATTTAACCATTTACTGAATTGTAATTATAAGAAAAATTGAATACTTTTATTTCATAAAATTCGGGGTCTTACAGGTATCATGACGTCATAAAATTATTTTTAAAATAATTAAATTGCCAACGGGGTTTGGCTATACATAAATATTTCGATTGAAATTGATTATTGATATGAGTCTAAGCTATTTGATTCAGCTAGACCAACGATTATAAAATCCTAAGCGTTCTTTGAAATTTTTCCCAAACCAAATTATTTTGGTGCGGATTCCGATAAAGACTGGGGTAAGAAAACTTTGTGCGCCCAAGGCGAATAAGAAAAACGGTGAAATATTGTTCTGAACAGCAGTACTTGAATAAGTACAAGGCATAACGAGCTAATTACCCTCTGTGTCCGTAAGATATGACAGTTTACAGATAAATATCTGTATAAACCTTTTCGAAAATGAAAGTTCGTAGTCTATATCACTCCTCAGCACAATTCGAAACGTTTAACTCTTGGGAGTGATATTTTGGGTAGCATGTGATGCTGTGTATATAAGGTGTGAGGTAAATTTCAGGGACGAAATTTTTAGAAGAAGGGGTGAATGTGACAACCCGAGAATTTAGAAAATTTATTAAAATCTTAAAAGATTGAATTAAGGTTAAATAATAGACCTAGACAGAGAATAAGTATATGGATTTGACATTTCTGTGAAGAATTTTTATGGATTTAAAATTTTTTGCTGAAGACGTATAGGGTTAAGTGTATAAATGTATATGCTTTTGTGTACAATGATTTTATATGTGGACAGTATGTGGTAAAGGGTTAAGGTTTGTTCAGATTATTATATCATTGACAAACCCTAATGATATATTAAGAACAACAACGTTCAGTTATGAAACACTAATGATTTGTTAGAAATCCTAATACCGGCTCTAGAAACTCTAATTTTAGTTTTGAGAATTCGAAACCCTAACCGGGAATACTAACACCCTAATTTGCCTGCTTATTGTTAATTAGGAAACCTTAATCCTAATTAGCAAGCCCTTAAGTAATTAGGAAACCCTAATTCCTAAATTTGAAAGCTTAAGTTTCTATTTAAAACCCTAATTATAAAATCCTAGAAAATCAAAATTTTAAAAACCTAAGATTTAAACTCCAAGGGTCAAACCCTAAGGGTTAGGTCAAATGACAAGATTGCCATTAAAATTGTGTGTGAAAAGACCAAAATACCATTTTCTTAACTTGTAAATTAAAAGGGTTATGGCAAAAATTGTTGCCACGTCTCTTAAGTTGCTACCAAACACCTTGAATCAGCTAAGGGGTGCCACATAACAATAATTCTACCACAAGTTTCATGTATGAGAGAGTAAAGAGAGAGAAAGTTCACCAAAGTTGCTCATTTGCTTTCTATCCTTCAACCAACCTTTTCTCTCTCCTTAGCCACGAAATATCAAAGTGATTCAGTCCCTAGATAACTTTCTAACACATCCAAATCAGTATGGTAGAGCCAAGATCAAAGCATATTTAAGAGAAGGTAAAACCCTAACTAATATTTTGATATTGTATGCTTTGTTAGAGATGTTATTTATGTGTTTTTTAAGTGTTAAAAGATGTTATATGATGATCTCTGATGTTATATCATAGATCTATATCATCAAAATGCTTTAAAATCAATGTTTCCAAAACTGACTATGAACCCTAAAAAGTAGTCTGACAAGCAAAAGTCAGAGGCCACAGATCATTCCTTGTTAATGATTTATGGTGTTTTATATATTAGATCTGTAATATGTCATGTGGACTGTGATCTGGAAGTGGAATAATGGTCATTCCAAGTCCAGATTACAAGTTATTAATGGTCAAAGTCAGTTGATCGACCATGACCAATTGATTTCTGGGTAACCCAGAAATCCTTAAATAGTGTCTGACAAGATCTGTCAGATGTTAGGAGCTTTGTTGATGTTATTGTATCTAGTTTGTAGCCTGTTATATGAAATTTATATGCATGCCTCTAGATCCTTTAAACAATCAACAGATCGAGTGTAGTGGATGCTCAAAGTAGGCCATTCGGTCACATGTTGAGTTTCTGGAAATTCCAAAAATCGTAAGAACATGCCCTCTGACAGGGTTTGACCGGATTAAATCTGTATATTTTGATGTACTTGGACTGAGATAGTGATATGTCGTTGTTCATTGTCATGAGAACAATAGACTTAGACCATGAGAACACTTAACTAAAGACCAAAACATAAGGATAATCGAGCTAGAAAGTGACACCATGAAACTGCCTGGGTTTCTAGGTTACCCAGAAAACCTAGGAACTGTCTGACAATGACTTTGAGTGCTTGAATCTTGCATTTATGATGTGTTATGACCTAGTTGATGGTTGGATCATGTAGTATTACATCAATACTGCATAATCAATGTTTAAGATGGTCCAGATTATGCATGAATAGAGAATCACAGTTGGTCAAACTTAGTACCCTGTTAAGTGACATGAAGTTCTGGGTTTTCTCAAGAACACTCAAGAGCACCTATATTGACAGTTTTGTCACTATAGGGACCTTTAGCGACAGTTATTTACAAAAATTAATTATTATAATTAATAATTAGAGAAAAATAGTTTTTAATTATTAAAAATTCATAATAAATTCCTAAAAAATATTTTAAAGCCTAAAAATGGGTTTTTAATAATTTTGAATATATTTCATTAATATTTAATATTTTTTGGAATATTAATGGTATTTCATTTATTTAATTATTATATTAAATAAATTACATAAAAATGATTTTAATACTTGAAAAATCATTTGAAATTATATTAATGTATAATAAAATATTTTTAAGTTATTTATAATGACTTTTAATATTTTTTGATAAATTTAATTAATAAATTAATATTAATGATAATTGATTTATTTGATAAATATATTAAATAATGTATGGAAATATAGTTTTAATATTTTAAAAATCATATAAAAATGATTTAAAGGTTATATAAATATTTTAAATTATAAAATATAACTTTTGATAATTTGTCATGAAAAACATTAATATTTTAATATTAATGGAAGTTATTTAATAATGGTTTTAATTACTTTAAAATCATTTAAAAGCAATAAAAATGTATTAAAAATACTTTGAAATATTATAAATAATTTATAATAGTATGACATGAATTTCATTAATATTTGATATTAAATAAATATTAATGATAATGAAATATTGTGATATTTAAATAGTATAAATAGGATATTAATGATTTAAAAATCATTTTAAATGGTAATAATTACTTGAAAATTATAATGAGTTATTGAAAAATATTTTGACTAAATAATAAATTATCTAAGTTAATATTAAAGCGTTTAAGTAGAGTCTTGTCGATAATAGACTCGATAATTATTCGATTAGGCAATCGGGATGTCGAATTAGTGCTGAACTCAACTCAGACTGTAATATTTTGACTTGATGCTAAGTGTTATATGTTTTATTGACTAATAGGCTTACGTGGTAATGTGTTTAGGTTATTTTATAATTATGATGATATTATGATGATATTACGTGATATCTTGTAATGTGTGATTTGTGATAGTATGCAAAACTTAAACTAAGTTAGCGAGCTATACTAAAAGTGGGAACTAAATTTATAAAGTTAATATTAGTGTAACTAATGAGTGTTGTCAATACATATGGTATGTGTGTAGGACTTGTGGTGAACGTAGGTAGTGGTCATTTAACCTACCAACGAGTTAAGTTTTTTGAACCCTATTCTTATTTTAAGCAAGTTCTCTAACCATAAACTTTACTTGAGTTTATCCTACTTTTATCATAATTATACAAGTTTGCTATTCAATCTTATTTATAATTTACGCAAGTTCTTGAATTCTGTTGGGCAAAGTCTTTAACTTTGTTAACGTTCATATAGTGAAATGGCATGATAACTTGATAAGTTGTAAAAGAGCTAAAATGTGATGCTCATAAGAAGATGTAATGTTGTTTAAACATAAGATTCGAGACTTCAATCTTGTAATGTGTGATTTGTTATAGTAAGTAAAACTTAAACTAAGTTAGCTAACTATACTGAAAGTTGAAACTAAACTTATAAAGTTAATATTAGTGTAACTAATGATTGTTGTCAATACATATGGTATAAGCGTAGGACTAGTGGTGAACGTCGGTAGTGGTAATTTAACCTACGCACGAGTCAAGTTTTCTGAACCCTACTCTTATTTTAAGCAAGTTCTCTAACAATAAACTTTACTTGAGTTTATCCTACTTTGATCATAATTATACAAGTTTGCTATCCTATTTTGTTTATAATTTACGTAAGTTCTTGAATTCTGTTGAGCAAAGTCTTTAACTTTGTTTCCTTGTTGGAAATTGCAACCTAAGCTTACCATTTTCTTCAAGCAAGGTTTATTATATCTTTTCAATGTTTTGAACTTTATTCTTAAAGCAAGACTTTAATGCATTACATTATTCATTTATGGTTCATATCCACTCTGTAATACATCGTTGTTCAACCCTTGTATTGTCATTGAACTTTTGATTCAACTAATCCTTAGTTGATGTACGTTGAACTCTAAAGTATCTTTTAAACTTATCCAAACCAAACTTCCTTAGGTACAGACTGGTACATTAAAACTGAGAAGAACAACCCTATTACAGGGGATTATTTACGCAAAAGCGTTAAGATGTTAGTGCACAATAATGGTACGAAGGGTTGATCCCCCTAAGTACGTCCATATAGTCTAACGACTGTTGAAGGTTTAGGTACAAATACTTATAACATGGGACATAGATCACTAAAAGACACTCTATAACACATATCTAACCAATCACTAACAACATTAACACAAAATTTTAAGGATTTTGAATTTCAAGGTTTATACCTCATTCAAGCTTTGATCATGATTCTGATCATGAATGTTTGTTCTTGGCTTGCCGAAGATCAAGCTACAGACTGAAGTACTAAAAACATTTTGTGGGTCTATAGAGAGAAAGTGTTGGTTGAGTATTGGTGAACAAATGAGGCTTTTTCTTGATTTTTCTCTCTCCCAATATATATATATTACATGATATAATGCTTGTAGCTGCTGAAATAAGGCTGATATTTGCTGAGATTTAGTCACAAGGCTAGTATATAGTTATTCACCAACTCCATCTTTGGCAAGATCTACAAGCAACCTACTAAATAATGCATAAAGGGCACTTTGGTCTTTTTGTCCCACTTTTTAATGGCATAATGGTACTTGTGCAAACCCTTAGGGTTTAACCTTTAGGGTTAAAACCTAAGGTTTTAAAAAAATAAATTTAAGATTTCCAAATTAGGTTTTCAAAATAGAAAATTAATCTTTCTAAATTATATTTAGGATTCTATAATTAAAATTTCCTAATCATAATCCAAACTTGCTAATTAAGATTATTATTTTCTAATTAAAATTGCTAATTTAGCCAATAGGGTCATAATTGGTCATTAAGGTTTATAACCCACGAATTAGGGTTTTAAATAGAAAAGTAATCTTTTTAATTTAGAAATTAGGTTTTCTAATTAGATTAGGGTTTTCTAATTACTTATAACTTGAAAATTATGATTAATATTTCTTAAATAACATTAAAATTATTAAATTAACAATTAGGTTTTCCCTAATTATAAATTAGGGTTTCTTATAAATCGTAAGAATTTTCCAGCTGAACGTTGATGTTCTTAATTATAGTATTAGGGTTTCCCACTGATATATCTTATCTGGTTAACCCTTGACCCTTAACCACACATTGTACACATATATAACCATATACATAGAACATACTCACGTATACCCTTAATCCTGAATAATTCACCAAAAAAATGTTAAATCCATAGAATTCCTTCTCGGAAATCTCAAATCCATTCACTTATTTTCTGTCTAGATTTATTATTTAACCTTAATTAAATATTTTAAAATTTTATAAATATTCAAATTCTTGGGTTGTCACACCTTTTCCATCTCCATATTCCAGGTCTAAGCTTCGACTGGGTACATGGATCCTCTAAACTCTGGCGGTCCTACCGCTTTGAAATCCTTGAATGAAGCAGCTTGAGCTTGCGGCTGATTAGCAAGTGCTCCCATTAATAGATTTACCAGTTGTTGAACTGGATTGGTGTTGGCCTCGTTGTTGCTATTCGTAGATTCTTCTTGAGGTTGATGACGTGTTCGGCGTCTTCTAGGTGGCATTTTCTATTTATGATATACTCTTATTAGATCATTGATCAATCTCTTAAGTATTTAAGACTTAACTAAAATATTTTAAGATTAACAATTAACACATAGCATTTTCAATAAACTCTAGTATTTTATTCATTCATAGTTTTTAAGCATAGAAAAGATAGCATCACTGCTATTTACATCAACTTTCTTGAACTGATAAGGTTTCAGGATTACATTCTAATCTTATCCCAATAATTATATTAGCATTCAAGATTTACATGTACTAACTCTAATAATGATTTACATGACATATTACTCTACTTATCACGATCTATTAAGATTAAGATGTCGTGCAGCTTCTCTGCGCTCTTCCTCCATAACACGAAACATCATCCTATGGTCCAACATGTACCATGGAAAATCTTCAATCGCCAAATGAAAAGTGTAATTCATCTCATTAATCTTAGCCTTGTTTGCCCTAACCTTGTCTTCAGTATGATTTGGACGTTGAAAAGCCTTCATCCAAGCGTTCTCAGCTCTCGCATGCTTAGTTGCCTCCTCTTTCAGGTCACCCTTCATATTCTCAATCTCAGCCAGTAGTTGATCTCTCTGACTCTCTGTATGAACTAGCTTCCACTCCACGTTTCCAAGACGTTCATCAAGATCTTGGATCGTGTCATCCTTCTGCCCTATAGTGGTCTGACGTGTATCTGCCAGCTCCTCCAACTCCCTAACAATATCTTGTAGTTTTATATTACGTTCATATAGTTCATAATACATCTCAGTTACAATAGAGCTCGGTGGGAACTCTTCGATATCCTCTTCCTCATTCTCTATCTCTATCTCTTCAGGGTCCTCCTCCGAATCAGACTCAGGCTCATGCTCCTGACCCACTACTATGATCAGCGGAGATGGTTCCCTCGGCACTAGATGCTCCTAAACAGTATGGATGTCTCGGGGCTCCTCCTCCCTAGCTACTCGGGGCTCACCCTCCCTAGGCTGACTGGATCCTCCAACATCAAACATCCTGACAAAAAAATTTTAAGTTTTAATTATTACTTGATACCACTCACGGCACATAGGTTATTAACACTTAAGTAAATAGCAAATAAAGTTTTTTTTTATTAATTATCTTCAATGAATTCCTTGATTCATTCCATAGGACTCGATAAGAGTTTATCACCACTATGTTATCTATCTTCTTTAAGGCTACTACCTAAAGTTCATAACCTAAAGCTCTAATACTAACTTGTGACACCCCCAAATCCGGGTACTTCATTCCCATATGATCTGGTGTTCACTGTCCAATTAAATCACATCTAACTACCCATAAATAAGGATATAAATGAAACTCATAACTTAGATAGAAATCCTCCCATTAAAAGGTTACAACATCATAACTAAATCCCATCCCAGGTTGTCTAACCTTAAATACATCAAATGTGGAAACATAACATAATTAAATAAGTCTTATACATAAACATTCGCAAATAACAATTAATAAGTTTTCATCACTTGTTCATCTAGCCTTTGCCCTTACTAGTTGATGACTCATCGATTCTTTTAACCTTAGTTGCAATGTTATTATGCAAGAATGAGCAAACAATAATCAACAAGTATAACAATAGCAATAGTAATCATATGAGAGTTGTCAAAGGATACTGGATAAAAGAAATCTCGGCTTTTGAATCAAGATTAGAAAACAAGATCAAAAGTACATTTGAGGGTCGCAAGACCATGAACTATGTCCTAGGTTATCAATTATTTCTTCTTTAAACCTTTAAAAGTCATAAGAATATATGGACCTTACTTCTCGTACTTAGGGGGATCAACCCTTCGTACCATATATTGTACACAACCATCTTAACGTTATCGCGTAGATAATCCCCTATGATAGGGTTGTTCATTTCAGCTTTGACATTCGAGTCTGCACTAATGGAAGTTTAGATTGGATTAGCTTCAAGGATAACTTAAAGTTCAATGTCCATCAGCTAAGGATTAGTTGAATCAATAAAGAATTGCTAATAATATAGTCTTCACAAGATAAGATTTCAATAATTTTGGCAAACAATAACTTCAAATGAATAAAGCCCATATATTGAGATATTACTTCAATAAGAATAGAAAACTTTAAATGTCATAAGCATTTGAATACGATCATAGACATTGCTTGAACAATAGTAAGCTAAGGCCAATATCTTGCTCAACAAAGAAGTTATGCGTGAAAATAAGTTAAAGAATAAGATCTCGTTCAATGATAATATATTAAGGATAACAAACTTGTCTGATATAAGAATAGGTTGAAGAACTTGCGTAACAATAACAAGTTAGGATTAGGAAACTTGCATTGTTCGTAGGTTAAACAATGACTATTCATGTTCCTCAAAAGTCCTACATATTCCATTACAATCACAATGTTCATTAGTTACACTAATATTTACCTTATAGGTTTAGTTCCCACTTTTATTACATAGTTCAAGTTCTAATCATTCACATCAACCAGAATTCTGAAATCCTCATTAACACACCTTACAATCTCCTAAACCATAATATCAAACCTCATAAACAACGAGCTTAAGTCCTTTACAATTGTTATTATACAACTTAAAACCTTCTTATATATATTAATAATATGTTATAGTATCTTATTACATGTCCAAAACGTTATCAGGTTCATTAAGTTAAGTTAACTCTTCATGTTATGAAATGGAAACCAAAAACAAACAAAATAGTCACAACTCTGTATTTCTCGCTGGGGCGAGATTTCGCATTAAAAAGAGTTCGTCAGTGCGAAACTTCTAACGCTGAGAACCTCGATGGGGGCAAAGGTCTCCAGATTTGAACTCTGGAATTCGCGACAGCCCTATTCATCAACCCAAAAACTCAATTTTACACAAACCAAACTCTGGATTAAGAATACCCGAATGATATAGACTTCACAAAAACAATACTAAGCATGCATATACTGATTATAACAACAACAATCATCAAATTTAGACCCTTAAATTCCATGTTCTTGATTAGAAATCAATTTTTAACAAGTTTAGCGGCATAAAACATCATGAATCCGTTTCTCTACCAAATCAGTCCATATAACTTCCATTCTTTTCGTATTTGAATTTATTAACAAAATCAATCATCAATTTATAGATTAACATGGAAATTAAGCATCAATTTTTATACATATAAGCCATCTTCATATATTTTTCATTATAAACTTAAAACTTCCTTTTTAAACATAATTTTCATGAATTAGTTCAATTGAAACTATTTATAAACATCATATAATAGATTATACATGCTTATTAATAACTATAAAAAACTTCTCAACAATTTAACCATGAAAACTCAATTATAGAAAACTTAAAAATAAATTTTCAGTTAAACCATGAAAAACACAACAAAAGCTTTGAGATTAAAAGTTTACCTTGATTTCTTGTTTAGATTAATCAAGATGATAGAACACTTCAATCTCAATTTATTTCAACCTCTCTCTTTTCCTCTGTTTCTCTAAGACTTAAGAAAATGATACAATACGTGAAATACGATCGATATAATTCGTATAACTGATATACGTGGGTATCAGTTAAGCGCGTCATGGCTTAAATTGATCTCATATTCTCAAGACCGTGTTTGGCTAGCCCTTAAAGGCTCTCTTTTAGTTTATTTTTATTTCTTTCTTATTATATGGTACAAAATGTCACACTTTAATAAATTAAATTCTAATATTTAAATTCAATTAAATTAAGGTCAATATGCACTCATTTAATTAAATTACCACATAATTATAATTCTTATTTATTAATTATAATTTCATTTAACAAATTATTAAATCTCTAATTAATTATTAAATTTAATTAAAATAACATAATAATTATTTAACAACTCATTTAATTTAATTATCCCAATTAAATTAAAACTTTGAACTATAAAATTATTCCACATTAATTTAATTAATATATAGCCCTTAATTAAATTAAGCCACAACAATTTCATCAAATATTTACTTGACTCAATAAATAAATCAACACAAATATTTATTTAATTCATTAAATATTTCAATTTAAATACAAAAAATCACATTCGTTTCATCTTTCTCTCCTTAAAAGGATTATGTCCCCAGAATTACGACTTAATTAATTCGTCCCGTTACATTAGATACTTGATGTTAATCCCCCGATAAAAGTAATAAACAATTAAATTCATATAAATACACAATTTAATCTTATATTCAATGCACATTCTTGGTTTACACTTATTCTTATTCATTTTTTGTAACATTGTAGCTTAGTTGGTTAACTCGAGCGATCTTTACTTTATTTTGCGTCTCGACGTATTGAAATGGTACGCCCCCTAAACTTCCCTCTTTAATGGCTTATTTTTATTATAAGACAATTTTATGGTTTAAACATACTAAGTTTGGAATATGGTATGTTTATAAATTTGATTTCTTTATTAAATTAATTAATGATTTACTATATCTTAAATAGCTCATGCTCAAAATGCTTCACAATAGCTTTCGTAATTTCAATGCATTATATTTTTAGTTTTTATAATGTATTTTCAATCATTACATACTCATTACGGAATCATATCTTGTATTATTGCTTAATTCCGTGTTATATAACATCTTCTTAATTTAGTTTACATATTGAATCTGTTTATATTTACCATACAGTCTTTACAATATTTGAATTTTATAAGATGGAACATTTTTGGAACGATGTCCAAGATATCACATGTCATCATGAAACGTCCTGGCGAAACGTCCATGACATGTTTGACATGCACAATGACGCTCAACGTCACCAAACATGCCTTGACGTGCATTCGACATCGTCTGACGTCACTCAACGAGCCCAACGTGCCCCTAACGTCGTTAGCGTGCGGCCGGTCTACTCAGAGGAAGGGAGAGTTACCAGAAAAAGAAGCATCATCTCAGCTAGAAGGAGTGGAGTATCTGGTTAAAGAACTGAAGGAACTTCGGAAGCAGCTTGCAGAAGTCCAACAAACAAAGGATATTTCGGGAAAGAAGGCATCTCATTTTTTCGCGGAGATTCTTAAAGAAAAAGCTGACCCCACTAAGAAGTTTCCCCACATGGAAAGCTATGATGGATCGGGGGATCCTTATGACCACAGTCAGGCGTTCGACCGACTGATGGACTATTATGACTTTAGCGATGCTTCTAAGTGTCATACCTTTGTTACGATGCTTCGCAAAGATGCCAAGTAATGGATGAGGACGTTGCCTTCGGATTCAGTCTCATCATGGGCAGATTTGTGCTGTAAGTTCCATGCTCGTTTTGGGAGCAACAAGAGGAGGGGAAAATCAACCGGCTCGTTGGCTCAGGTTCGATAGTATTCGAATGAGTCTTTGGGCCAGTATGTGAAACGGTTCCGTGAAGAAGTAGGCCAGGTGATAGACCTGAATGATCTTCAAGCAGTTGGACTATTTTAGAATGGTTTGGACCTGGTAAAGTAAGAAAATATGGTAAAGAAGTTGATGTTTCACCACTCGAAGAGTCTTTCTGAAGCGTTCGATAAGGCAGAGGGCTATATCGTGGTGGACGAGGCAATGAATAGTCGCAAGCGCCCTTCTTCAGATCAGTCCAAGGAGACAGATCGGGACAGAATAGCCGGAGACCAGAAGAAAAGAGAAGGGAACAAAGACTATTATGATGGTGGGTCGAAGAAGTATAATAACAACTGGAGACAAGGAGGAGGTCGTTCGTTCGCTCTGACCCAGAAAGTAAATAGGACGTACACTCAACTCAATACTGATAGGGTTGTCATCTTGGACCAAATCAAAAATGAACCTATATATGAACCACCTCAAAACAACCTTAAGCCTGGAGCAGGTAATTCTCGTAAGTATTGCAATTATCATCAGGCTTCAGGTCACGATATAAATGACTGTGCTAGTCTAAAGGACTTCATCGAGACGAAGGTTCAAGGTGGTGCCTTAGTTCAGTATGTGACTGTAAGAACGACTCAACAAGCCCAATAGCGAGATAGAGAGCTTGTTCAAGCAGCTCAGCCAGTTCAGCAAGCATTGTCAACTCCTTGACAGCCTGCAAGGCATGTGGTAGATGTCATCACTGGGGGCACTTCAGGTAAGCTTGTTGGAAAGAAGCGTCGAAGTTATCTGGATTCGGTTATATCGGTGGAAGGTATCCTCCCGAAGACTGACAGACCTTATCCAGGTACGTAAATCTCCTTTATTGATGAGGATTACCCTTCGAAAACCATCGAACCGCATGAGGGATCATTAGTGGTGACGGCACAAGTGGGTTCGGTTGATATAAAGCGATTAATTATCGACAACGGGTCTCATGTGGATATTCTGTATGCCCAAGCTTATCGGAGGATGCATCTGGATGGGCAAAAGATGGAGATCGGACAGAAGGCTCCTTTGTACGGCTTCAGCAACGATCCAGTCAAGGTGGTTGGAACTATTAAGCTGCCAATCATCTTCGAAATGGCCCCCTAACAGGTAGAAATAACATGCAAATTTTTTGTTGTGCATGTAGATTCTGCTTATAATACCATTTTGGGAAGGCCTACTTTGACCGCTTTACAAGCTGTGACCTCGATCCCTCATTTCAAAATCAAATTTCCTAAGGCTCATGGAGTTGGAGAGGTGAAAGGGGATCTGGATCTGTCCAGAAGGTGTTATAGAAATGATGTGATCACTTCGGGAGTGTGGGTGTCGTAGCAGAAATAGACCATGGCGATAGAGATCGAGCCCTTCACCGAGAGCAGTTCAGAGCCATTATTCATGCCAACTGGGGAAACATAGGAGATCGAGCTCATTCCTGGCAAGAGTGACAAGACAGTAAAAATAGGTTTGGGTCTGCCGGAACCTCTCCGGACGAACCTCAAGGAACTCCTATGATGCTATGTCGACATTTTTGCGTGAGAACCTCAGGATATGCCAGAGGTGAACAGAGATATTGCTGAGCATCGGTTGGAAGTGGACCCGTAAAAGAAGTCGGTTCGGCAGAAGAGGAGGATTTTTGCACCTAAGCGCCAACGGATCATCGATGAAGAGATTACAAAGCTGCTGGCTGTGGACTTCATCTTTGAGATCGACTAACCGCGGTGGATGGAAAATGTTGTGCTGGTCCAGAAGAAGAATGGGAAATGGCGAGTCTGCATCGACTATACAGATCTGAACAAAGCTTATCCTAAGGATTTCTACCCGCTGCCCCACATCGACCAGCTCATCGATGGGACTTCGGGGTATGCTTTATTGAGCTTCATGGATGCATTCTCTAGGTACCATCAAATTTCCATGTGCAAAGATGATATACCAAAGACGGCGATCATTACGCATCATTCGGTATATGCCTACAAGAAAATGACCTTTGGCCTAATCAATGTCGGGGCCATATACTAGAGGATGATGAATTACGTCTTCAGACATCAATTGGGCAGGAACATGGAGGTGTATGTAGATGACATGACTGTCAAGAGCATGCAGGTGCAGAAACACTTACAAGATTTAGAAGAATGATTTCAGATAGTTCGTCATCACAACTTGAGGCTGAATCCTACTAAGTGCACCTTCGGATTAGGGGCTGGCAAGTTTCTGGGTTATCTTGTCAGTCATAGAGGAATTGAAGCCAACCCAGAGAAAATTTAAGCAATCCTGAATATGAAGACTCCTCAGTCATTTAAAGATGTCCAACATCTGACTAAAAGGATTGCAGCATTGAGGAGATTTATGTTCAGGTCGGCAGAAAGGTGTTTGCCATTTTTTGACACTTTGAAAGGGCCAAAGAATGCAAAGACGTTCCAGTGGACTTCGGAATGTGAAGACATTTTGCAGAGTATCAAGACCTATTTGTCTTCGGCACCTTTGTTGGTGAAGCCCGCTCCTGCTGAGCCTCTATATTTGTACTTTGCAGCTAGTTCATTAGCAGTAGAAGCAGTTTTGGTGTATGAAGTTGGGCGTAAGCAGTACCTGGTTTACTACATAAGCCATGTCCTTAGGGATGTTGAAACAAGGTACCCAAACATTGAAAAATTTACCTTTGCTTTGATAATAGCTAGTCGAAAGCTTAGGTAATATATCCAGGGTAGGTTGTTGGTGGTATACACAGATCAGCCTTTGAAGAAAATAATGGGCAAACCTGAGGTTTCGGGGAGATTAGCTGCATGGACGATGGAGTTATCTCAATTTTTTATTTAATATCATCCCCGAACTGCCATCAAGGGGCAGGCCTTGACTGAATTTGTAGTTGAGTGTTCATTTTCTGAAGTAAATGAAGCGGGGATAGGAGCTGAAGGGTCTGATAGAGCAGTTACAAATCTTCAGCAGAAGCAGAGCTTGTGGACGTTTTATGCAGATGGTTCTTCTACTTTGGACCTCAGTGGAGCAAGGATCATTTTGACAAGTCGGGAGGGATTCAAAGTACAGCAGGCCATCAGATTCGAGTTAAGAGCAACGAACAACGAAGAAGAATATGAGGCGATACTAGCAGGGTTACGACTGGCTAAGAGTCTTGAAGTACATAGAATAGTCATCTTCAGTGATTCTCAATTGGTCGTCAAATAACTCTCAGGGGAATACGAAGCCCAAGGTCATAGATTGTTAATTACTCGGCAGAATTGAAAGATCGGCTTCAGTATTTCCAGTCGTATGAATTCGAAGGAGTTGAGCGTAGTGACAATTCCATTGCCGATGCACTCTCGAAGCTGGCCACTACGGATGCTAACATTTTTGATGGATCCATTTACTTAAAAATTTTACAACATCTTAGTGTTCATCATGAATCGGTAATGTGCATTGATTGCTCCAATTGCTGGTTGACTCCATATCTGGAGTATCTGGCAGATGGCGTCTTACCTTCAGATCAGATGCTGGCCAAGAAAATCAAATACAAAAGTTCTAACTTCGTTCTGATAGATGGGTATCTTTTTTAAAGGGCCTTTTTGTCTCCATTACTAAAAAGTTTGACTCCGTCCGAAGCTGATTATGCTCTCCGAGAAGTTCATGAAGGCATCTGTGGTGACCATATGACTGCTAAGTCATTAGCATACAAAGTACTTTGTCAGGGGTACTTGTAGCGCCCCCAAAATCGAGACTATTTTCCTTCCCGATCTTGTGCATTAATACTACCTTGTTCTAGCTTTAAAATATTATTTAATGTTAAAATAGCTAAAAATTTTGGAATAATTAAATTTTTTTTCAGTCATCCATTCCCTGAATCGCAACCTTTATAATTCTTTCTTATACTAAAATAATATTTATTATATGATTTGAATAATTCGTGTAAATGTATTAAAAGCTTAAGTCTCAATACTTTATATCTTTTATATTGATGATTCATTCATTTTAGAATCATATCTATTCTCATTTCAGAATAAACATTCTTTAACCCTTCAACATTTCAAACTATACATAACTTCCAATTACATTTGACATAACTATCAATCATAGATTTATACCATTTCTAATTCAAGAAAATGTATTCATTTTTGCACATCGTTCAATCTTCATCATCCTTATAGCAAGTAATATTGCTTAACATCATTAACCTGCAAAAAGTTTGTGTTTACAAGATTGAGCTTGACAGCCCAGCAAATTTAACAGTCTATCATGTTTCACATAGCACACAATTCCATATGTACTATATTTCCTTTATTATGCATATATGCCTGCAACATGTATTCTTTACTATGCATATCCCACATGCAACAATAATTCCTTACAAAGCATACATTCATGCATTATACATTTCTAATTTATCGAGTTATATTATACAACATGTGCTATCACATATCACATATAAATTGAGTTCCATAACCCAATTAACTTAGTCATATTTTGACTTTAACAATTCATAAAGCATGGTATGTAACTCACCACATAATCACATTTAATCCACAAACATCATAGAACCGAAAAACTTGTCGTGATTGGAGATTACCACAAAATTTAACTTAGAGTTTCTCCACAATTCCTACAGAATTATATTTACATGCACACACATATTAGATAATCGAATATGTTACAAAACATACATGTATATTCATCAATAACAATTATTAGTTTTATACAAACCAATATTACTTATTCTTACTCAAAACGAATATTAGTTTATTTAGAAATCTTATTCATTTTAACCTTTCTAAACCAAATAAAGGTCTCTCGCATTTGAGTATATAAATATTTTACACTATATATGAACGTATTCACCACACAAACATGTCATATAACTTATACAGTTATATTTTAAATATTCTCATTGACCACGCAATCAATTTTATTATTATTATTTTTAACCCATCATATTTCCAAGAAATACTAAACAGCCCCATAAAATAATAGCAACCCCAAACTTGGCTCAACAGCCCCAAGCTTAGCTTTTAGCTTGTATATTCAATTATGTTGAGAAATAACATAAATCTCTTATTTTAATCTCCCGTCGAATATTATTAATATGCAATAATATTTTATACTATGGTTACTAACCTTTTAATAACATTTCCCTCAAATACTACTAATAATATCTCAATACAATACTATTAGTCATATAAAAATAACGTAAGTCATTAATCACATAAATAAATAATTTATTTCAATTGTTTTCTATTTCATAATTAATAAACTCGTTTAAGCATTCTAAAATGTCACAAACATCACAACACCTCAAACCCGATCCAAAACTTCATTACGAACTTGCAAACGCCATGCTCAAGGGTCTCACATCATAAATCGCATTTTTTCTATTTTTGGACAATTTGATTTTCAATATTTTTTTATCTTACCCAGCCTCGCTAAAACAGCCATAACTCTCGCGTTTTAAAACATTTTTAAGCCACTCTTGAGCCCACGCGAAGATAACTTCCAGGGATACAACTTTTGTCTCACGACGTTTTTCCAGAATCCGAACACATCAGTCCAAAAATTTAAACAAAGGAGGCTGTTCGGGTTTGTTGGACAGTTTTGATTACTCACCTTCCGAACGCCATAACTACCTCATCCGGAGTCGGAATTAGCCCGTTCCGGAGTCTATGGAAAGCTTAATCAGTGTAATACAACATATCAAAAGCCCAGAAGTTTTAAAGCACAAAAACGCGACGAAATTGCCTCCGTTTCAGACTGATCCAAAACTGTCCATAAAATCGGGACTGTTTTCACAAAAATCAACAGCACGACTTTTAGAAACGTGATTTTTGAGTTCTACCACTTGGGTTTACTAGACAACACATATATCTAGCACTAATTTTTGACGGATCACAAAAAGAAGTTATAGATTTAAAACGGTGGATTTTCAAAGTAAATAGAAATTTTGGGTTTCTAAACTAGAAAAATTTATTTTTCTCTTCTTTTGGTTTGCAACCAAATCAATACCCATCATGGGTGGTTCCATACTAGAATCAAAGAAAAACATATAAATCATAGGGGTTGAGCTTCATACACCAAAACCCCCCTTCCATCAATTTAAAAAAATAGAAACAAAGGAAAGAAATTATACCTTGCTTCTCATTGTTCTTCTTCTCTTCATGGATCTTCTATCTCCTCCTCTTCCCACACAAGGGCTGCCGCCCCCTCCTCTTCTCTCCCTTGGCTTCGGCCACTTATCCTTCTCTCCCTCTCCCTCTCCCTCTCCCTCTCTTTCTCCCGTTCTTTTTCTTCCTCTTTCTTTTTCACTTTTTCTTCTTAATAGCCGATCCTCTCTTCTCTTATTTTTTAATTGCCAAACAATTGGCCTTCAAATTACCACATGTTGGTTAATTTAATTATTTTCATTAAATTGCTTTATTAAATGACCACCATGCTCATCATCACTAATTGGGTTAAAATAAATTGGGCAACTAATTAAATCTTTTGGGCTTTCAATAATCCTTTGAGCTATGCAATATATACATAGTCCAATCATTCCATCTTATCTCACCCTAAATATTTAATTAAGGTATCCATTTCAAATATTTAGAATTTAAATCATCACTCTAGTACACTAAATTTTTATAACCCAATCAAACTTATTTTAATTAAGTTATAAAATTAATAACTTGAGATAATAAAAATATATCTCTTAATTTAATATTATTTTTAATATTATTATTCTCCCACAAGTGGGGCTTAGTCTAGGCCCTTAATTATTTATCTACAAGTCTCATACTTAATTATTTAATTGGGATTGTTTAAATAATATAACATCCTTATCCATTATTTCCAATTCTCTTGAACTCTATTTAAATTAATTGGGCTATAACCTTATTATAGCCCATTACTTTTAATTCTATTTCATTCTACCATTATCCTTTAATTAGGATTTTTATCTCTCACACTAGAAAATAAATTCCTTACCCATGCCCTTTTAATTTCACAAACCAAATTAGACTTGGTTATAAAATTAATTATAAGAGATATATAAAATAAATCACTTAATATCAGTATATATATTTATATATTAATTTTCTCCCATATTATAACCACTCAAGTTATTTAATTATCACACCTAATATATATATTTATATATATATATATATATATATATATATTAGGTTACATAACTTAATTCTTAATTCACTCCTATATACAAAATAAATGTATTCACATTATATAATGTATATTTATTTAATCATACACATAACTCACATGATCATAACATATTTCACTTATCACACTAATTTTGTCTTTTCTCCATAAAAATCAACTATTGTCTTTGACCAAAAGTCAACCTTTACACATTTTGTGTTTACTGTCCATTCTGAATAAACTTGATGTTTTGGACGAAATCGAGCAGTCCATGCTTAAAAATTATATCTCTAACTCAAATATTGAGTTTTAAATTACTCCATTCTCATTACTAATTGTATTAACTAACGACTTTATACTTATTCAAATTCTTATTTGTCAGTCAAGGCCAACACTCAAGCTATGTTAATTACTAACATAGTTTTATCCGGATCCTTAATATCATAAACTCGATTCATCATTCATCTTGCTAAAATATATAGCACCTTACTAAGTATATATATTTCTATACATATTATTATCTTCGTTTAACCTCATAGCATCTCTCCATGTGAAATCTTATCTCCAATAATAAAATTTTCATATGTACTTATAAAACATTTCTTAGACTATTCAGTTCACATCGAATTTACAGGTATCGTAATACCTTATCCTTGATATTCCTTCAAGTACATATTAATTCATTTCTAGGGTTTAAAAATTTTGTAACCCATATTTTCTCTATTCGCATTCGAATATCAAATCATATAGGTTTTACTTGAAAAATTTAAACAAATCCTAAAATTCTCATCTAGGTTTTATTCTTTAACCTTTATTCTAATCATTCAAGATTTTAAAATTTTTTGAGTTGTCACATTCACCCCTCTTAATAAGAATTTCGTCCCCGAAATTCACCTTACACCTTACACCGTGCACTTTACACCATTTATACTGAGCGATCACACAAGATCTTGAACTTATTTTCTCGGGTATCTATCAAAGATACTAAAACTTCTCGGGTATCTATCAAAGATACTCAAACTTCTCGGGTATCTATAAAAGATACTCAAACTTCTCGGGTACCTATCAAAGATACTCAAACTTCTTGGGTATCTATCAAAGATTTACTTTGATACATACGCAAATTTCTCGGGTATCTATCAAAGATACTCAAAACGCGCGCAAAGGTCAAATTCACACTAAGTATTCCTGTATTTTCAACTCCATCACATTTTTATCATCTCTGCACCAGGTTACATGGTACATGAGTGATAATTAAAAACAAATTTTGATATTTCAAATCATTTGCTTAAATATTCTATCTATTCCTATTATCCTTAACACTTCATTCACACACAACTATACTCAGTTCATAAAACCACACTTATGAGTTCATAGCCTGGCCACAATTATATGAGTTTAAGAAATTTCCTAGACAGGCCTTTGGCGTCCATTCGCTGAGGGGTTCATAAACTTTTCATATAACTATGAGTCAAGAATGTCACATAAGTATTAGTTTTAATACTTCGTACTTAACTTTATATCTTCTACCTATGACCTATCTATTTGTTATATACATGAGAAAGGAATCACCCTCTTAACACGCATATAGCAAATAGCGCGACACCAATATTTCAATGATTATCAGTGCCAGAAACTAAGTGGTTGTCAAACCAAACTCAGCCACTAATCAATATAGGAAGCTAAGTGAACAATTTCCCGCCCATACAAAGAATTGGTCAACCTAACCACTACATCGACCAGGAAGCTAAGTGATTCTAAAACCAAGTTTTAATTCCCCGCCCATACGAAGAATCATACAACTCAGCTACTGACATGAGTCCTCAATTGAAATCCCACATAATTCTAGCTCCACACTTACTCCATACGAATTTTATTTAATCCGTATTTACAATTCATAACTCTTTCATGAGTTTTCATAGTACAATTTCGTAGTACAACTTACACACAACATCTTGCTTTAAACTTTTCATTCATAAGATCGATTCTTTCTGACTTTCATAACCTTATCAGATCACGGGGTGATCTTATTTGGAAATCATTTATACTTATACTTAAGATCGTTTTATTTTACGATCTTCTTATAATTCTCTTTAATCATATTATATTATGATTTTATTTGGACTTTTCATCTTATAGACACCGTCTATTTAGTATCACTTTTCATCTCTATTACTGGAGTCAGGTAACTCCGGATTCTTATCCTTATAGCTCTTTAAGATTCTTCTTTGAATCTTCTTTATCTTCTTCTTTACTTAATGATGAATTTGCATAAATTCATCTCTTATCGCTTAAACTATATTCGAGTTTATTACTTATCATCATCTCCGCGGTTATAGCCTAAGGTACACCTACCTAAGGTGTATAACCTATAGCTTTAATACCAACTGTAGCGCCCCCAAAATCGAGACTATTTTCCTTCACGATTTTGTGCGTTAATACTACCTTGTTCTAGCTTTAAAATATTATTTAATTTTAAAATAGCTAAAAATCTCGAAATAATTAAATTTTTTTTTCCAGTCATCCATTCCCTGAATGGAAATCTTTACAATTCTTTTTTATACTAAAATCATATTTATTATATGATTTATATAATTCGTGTAAATGTATTAAAAGCTTAAGTCTCAATACTTCATATCTTTTATATTGATGATTCATTCATTTTAGAATCATATCTATTCTCATTTCAGAATAAACATTCTTTAACCATTCAACATTTCAAACTATACATAACTGCCAATTACATTTGACACAACTATCAATCATAGATTTATACCATTTCTAATTCAAGAAAATATATTCATTTCTGCACATCGTTCAATCTTCATCATCCGTATAGCAAGTAATATTGCCTAACATCATTAACCTGCAAAAAGTTTGTGTTTGCAAGATTGAGCTTGACAGCCCAGCAAATTTAACAGTCTATCATGTTTCACATAGCACACAATTCTTTACAATCCCATATGCACTATATTTCCTTTATTATGCATATATGCCTACAACATGTATTCTTTACAATGCATATCCCACATGCAACAATAATTCCTTACAAAGCATACATTCATGCATTATACATTTCTAATTTATCGAGTTACATTATACAACACGTGCTATCACATATCACATATAAATTGAGTTCCATAACCCAATTAACTTAGTCATATTTTGACTTTAACAATTCATAAAGCATGGTATGTAACTCACCACATAATCACATTTAATCCACAAACATCATAGAACCGAAAAACTTGCCTTGATTGGAGATTACAACAAAATTTAACTTAGAGTTTCTCCACAATTTCTACATAATTATATTTACATGCACACACATATTAGATAATCGAATATATTACAAAACATACATGTATATTCATCAATAACAATTATTAGTTTTATACAAACCAATATTATTTATTCTTACTCAAAATGAATATTAGTTTATTTAGAAATTTAATTCATTTTAACCTTTCTAAACCAAATAAAGGTCTCTCACATTTGAGTATATAAATATTTTACACTATATATGAACGTATTCACCACACAAACATGCCATATAACTTGTACAATTATATTTTAAATATTCCCATTGACCACACAATCAATTTTATTATTATTTTTTTAACCCATCATATTTCCAAGCAATATTAAACAGCCCCATAAAATAATAGCAACCCCAAACTTGGCTCAACAGCCCCAAGCTTAGCTTTTAGCTTGTATATTCAATTATGTTGAAAAATAAAATAAATCTCTTATTTTAATCTACCGTCGAATATTATTAATATGCAATAATATTTTATACTAAGGTTACTAACATTTTAATAACATCTCCCTCAAATACTACTAATAATATCTCAATACAATACTATTAGTCATATAAAAATAACGTAAGTCATTAATCACATAAATAAACAATTTATTTCAATTGTTTTCTATTTCATAATTAAGAAACTCGTTTAAGCATTCTAAAATGTCACAAACATCACAACACCTCAAACCCAACCCAAAACATCATTACAAACTTGCAAACACCATGCTCAAGGGTCTCACATTATAAATCGCATTTTTCCTATTTTTGGACAATTTGATTTTCAATATTTTTTTTGATCTTACCCAGCCTCGCTTAAACAGCCATAACTCTCGCGTTTTAAAACATTTTTAAGTAATTCCTTAGCCTACGCGAAGATAACTTCCAGTGCTACAACTTTTGTCTCACGACGTTTTTTCAGAATCCGAACACATCAGTCCAAAAATTTAAACAAAGGAGGTTGTTCGGGTTTGGTGAACAGTTTTGATTACTCACCTTCCGAACGCCATAACTACCTCATCCGGAGTCGGAATTAGCCCGTTCCGGAGTCTATGGAAATCTTAATCAGTCTACTACAACATATCAAAATCCCAGAAGTTTTAAAGCACCAAAACTGGACGAAATTGCCACCGTTTCAGACTGATCCGAAACTGTCCATAAAACTGGGACTGTTTTCACATAAATCAACACCACGACTTTTAGAAACATGATTTTTGAGTTCTACCACTTGGGTTTACTAGCCAACACATATATCTAGCACTAATTTTTGACGGATCATAAAAAGAAGTTATAGATTTAAAACGGTGGATTTTTAAAGTACATAAAAATTTTGGGTTTCTAAACTAGAAAAATTTATTTTTCTCTTCTTTTTGTTTCTAACCAAATCAACACCCATCATGGGTGGATCCATACTAGAATCAAAGAAAAACATATAAATCATAGGGGTTGAGCTTCATAAACCAAAACCCCCCTTCCATCAATTTAAAAAAAATAGAAACAAAGGAAAGAAATTATACCTTGCTTCTCATTGTTCTTCTTCTCTTCATGGAGGATCTTCTATCTCCTCCTCTTCCCACACAAGGGCTGCCGCCCCCTCCTCTTCTCTCCCTTGGCTTCGGCCACTTCTCCTTCTCTCCCTCTCCCTCTCTTTCTCCCGTTCTTTTTCTTCCTCTTTCTTTTTCACTTTTTCTTCTTAATAGCCGATCCTCTCTTCTCTTATTTTTTAATTGCCAAACAATTGGCCTTCAAATTACCACATGTTGGTTAATTTAATTGTTTTTATTAAATGACCACCATGCCCATCATCACTAATTGGGTTAAAATAAATTGGGCAACTAATTAAATCTTTTGGGCTTTCAATAATCCTTTGAGTCATGCAATATATACATAGTCTAATCATTCCATCTTATCTCATCCTAAATATTTAATTAAGGTATCCATTTCAAATATTTAGAATTTAAATCATCACTGTAGTACACTAAATTTTTATAACCCAATCAAACTTATTTTAATTAAGTTATAAAATTAATAACTTGAGATAATAAAAATATATCTCTTAACTTAATATTATTTTTAATATTATTATTCTCCCACAAGTGGGGCTTAGTCTAGGCCCTTAATTATTTATCTACAAGTCCCAAACTTAATTAGTTAATTGGGATTGTTTAAATAATATAACATCCTTATCCATTATTTCCAATTCTCTTGGACTCTATTTAAATTAATTAGGCTATAACCTTATTATAGCTCATTACTTTTAATTCTATTTCATTCTACCCTTATCCTTTAATTAGGGTTTTTATCTCTCACACTAGAAAATAAATTCCTTACTCATGCCCTTTTAATTTCATAAACCAAATTAGACTTGGTTATAAAATTAATTATTAGAGATATATAAAATAAATCTCTTAATGTCAGTATATATATATTTATATACTAATTTTCTCCCATATTATAACCTCTCAGGTTATTTAATTATCACACATAATATATATATATATATATATTAGGTTACATAACTTAATTCTCAATTCACTCCTATATACAAAATAAATGTATTCACATTATATAATGTATATTTATTTAATCATACACATAACTCACATGATCATAACATATTTCATTTCTCACACTAATTTTGACTTTTCTCCATAAAAATCAACTATTTTCTTTGACCAAAAGTCAACCTTTACACATTTTGTGTTTACTGTCCATTCTGAATAAACTTGATGTTTTGGACGAAATCGAGCAGCCCATACTTAAATATTATATCTCTAACTCAAATTTTGAGTTTTAAATTACTCCATTCTCATTACTAATTGTATTAACTAACGACTTTATACTTATTCAAATTCTTATTTGTCAGTCAAGGCCAACACTCAAGTTATGTTAATTACTAACATAGTTTTATCCGGATCCTTACTATCATAAACTCGATTCATCATTCCTCTTGCTAAAATATATAGCACCTTACTAAGTATATATATTTCTATACATATACTTATCTTCGTTTAACCTCATAGCATCTCTTCATGTGAAATCTTATCTCCAATAATAAAATTTTCATATGTACTTATAAAACATTTCTTAGACTATTCAGTTCACATCGAATTTACAGGTATCGTAATACCTTATCCTTGATATTCCTTCAAGTACATATTAATTCATTTCTAGGGTTTAAAAATTTTTTAACCCATATTTTCTCTATTCACATTCAAATATCAAACCATATAGGTTTTACTTGAAAAATTTAAACAAATCCTAAAATTCTCATCTAGGTTTTATTCTTTAACCTTTATTCTAATCATTCAAGATTTTAAAATTTTTCGGGTTGTCACATTCACCCCTCTTAATAAGAATTTCGTCCCCGAAATTCACCTTACACCTTACACCATGCACTTTACACCATTTATACTGAGCGATCACACAAGATCTTGAACTTATTTTCTCGGGTATCTATCAAAGATACTAAAACTTGTCGGGTATCTATCAAAGATACTCAAACTTCTCGGGTATCTATCAAAGATTTACTTTGATACATACGCAAATTTCTCGGGTATCTATCAAAGATACTCAAAACGCGCGCAAAGGTCAAATTCACACTAAGTATTCCTGTATTTACAACTCCATCACATTTTTATCATCTCTGCACCAGGTTACATGGTACATGAGTGATAATTAAAAACAAATTTTGATATTTCAAATCATTTGCTTAAATATTCTATCTATTCCTATTATCCTTAACACTTCATTCACACACAACTATACCCAGTTCATAAAACCACACTTATGAGTTCATAGCCTGGCCACAATTATATGAGTTTAAGAAATTTCCTAGACAGGCCTTTGGCGTCCATTCGCTGAGGGGTTCATAAACTTTTCATATAACTATGAGTCAAGAATGTCACATAAGTATTAGTTTTAAGACTTCGTACTTAACTTTATATCCTCTACCTATGACCTATCTATTTGTTATATACATGAGAAAGGAATCCACCTCTTAACACGCATATAGCAAATAGCGCGACACCAATATTTCAATGATTATCAGTGCCAGAAACTAAGTGGTTGTCAAACCAAACTCAGCCACTAATCAATATAGGAAGCTAAATAAACAATTTCCCGCCCATACAAAGAATTGGTCAACCTAACCACTACATCGACCAGGAAGCTAAGTGATTCTAAAACCAAGTTTTAATTCCCCGCCCATACGAAGAATCATACAACTCAGCTACTGACATGAGTCCTCAATTGAAATCCCACATAATTCTAAATCCACACTTACTCCATACGAATTTTATTTAATCCGTATTTACAATTCATAACTCTGTCATGAGTTTTTATAGTACAATTTCGTAGTACAACTTACACACAACATCTTGCTTTAAACTTTTCATTCATAAGATCGATTCTTTCTGACTGTCATAACCTTATCAGATCACGGGGTGATCTTATTTGGAAATCATTTATACTTATACTTAAGATCGTTTTATTTTACGATCTTCTTATAATTCTCTTTAATCATATTATATTATGATTTTATTTGCACTTTTCATCTTATAGACACCGTCTATTTAGTATCACTTTTCATCTCTATTACTGGAGTTAGGTAACTCCAGATTCTTATCCTTATAGCTCTTTAAGATTCTTCTTTGAATCTTCTTTATCTTCTTCTTTACTTAATGATGAATTTGCATAAATTCATCTCTTATCGCTTAAACTATATTCGAGTTTATTACTTATCATCATCTCCACGGTTATAGCCTAAGGTACACCTACCTAAGGTGTATAACCTACAGCTTTGATACCAACTGTAGCGCCCCCAAAATCGAGACTATTTTCCTTCCCGATCTTGTGCGTTAATACTACCTTGTTCTAGCTTTAAAATATTATTTAATGTTAAAATAGCTAAAAATCTCGAAATAATAAATTTTTTTTTTCCAGTCACCATTCCCTGAATCGCAACCTTTACAATTCTTTTTTATACTAAAATCATATTTATTATATGATTTGTATAATTCGTGTAAATGTATTAAAAGCTTAAGTCTCAATACTTCATATCTTTTATATTGATGATTCATTCATTTTAGAATCATATCTATTCTCATTTCAGAATAAACATTCTTTAACCATTCAACATTTCAAACTATACATAACTGCCAATTACATTTGACACAACTATCAATCATAGATTTATACCATTTCTAATTCAAGTAAATATATTCATTTTTCCACATCGTTCAATCTTCATCATCCGTATAGCAAGTAATATTGCCTAACATCATTAACCTGCAAAAAGTTTGTGTTTGCAAGATTGAGCTCGACATCCCAACAAATTTAATAGTCTATCATGTTTCACATAGCACACAATCCCATATGCACTATATTTCCTTTATTATGCATATATGCCTACGACATGTATTCTTTACAATGCATATCCCACATGCAACAATAATTCCTTCCAAAGCATACATTCATGCATTATACATTTCTAATTTATCGAGTTACATTATACAACACGTGCTATCACATATCACATATAAATTGAGTTCCATAACCCAATTAACTTAGTCATATTTTGACTTTAACAATTCATAAAGCATGGTATGTAACTCACCACATAATCACATTTAATCCACAAACATCATAGAACCGAAAAACTTGCCTTGATTGGAGATTATCACAAAATTTAACTTAGAGTTTCTCCACAATTTTTACAGAATTATATTTACATGAACACACACATTAGATAATCGAATATATTACAAAATATACATGTATATTCATCAATAACAATTATTAGTTTTATACAAACCAATATTACTTATTCTTACTCAAAACGAATATTAGTTTATTTAGAAACTTAATTCATTTTAACATTTCTAAACCAAATAAAGGTCTCTCACATTTGAGTATATAAATATTTTACACTATATATGAACGTATTCACCACACAAACATGTCATATAACTTGTACAGTTATATTTTAAATATTCCCATTGACCACACAATCAATTTTATTATTATTTTTTTAACCCATCATATTTCCAAGCAATATTAAACAGCCCCATAAAATAATAGCAACCCCAAACTTGGCTCAACAGCCCCAAGCTTAGCTTTTAGCTTGTATATTCAATTATGTTGAGAAATAAAATAAATCTCTTATTTTAATCTCTCGTCGAATATTATTAATATGCAATAATATTTTATACTAAGGTTACTAATATTTTAATAACATTTCCCTCAAATACTACTAATAATATCTCAATACAATACTATTAGTCATATAAAAATAACGTAAGTCATTAATCACATAAATAAACAATTTATTTCAATTATTTTCTATTTCATAATTAAGAAACTCGTTTAAGCATTCTAAAATGTCACAAACATCACAACACCTCAAACCCGACCCAAAAATTCATTACAAACTTGCAAACACCATGCTCAAGGGTCTCACATCATAAATCGCATTTTTCCTATTTTTGGGCAATTTGATTTTCAATATTTTTTTTTGATCTTACCCAGCCTCGCTAAAACAGCCATAACTCTCGCGTTTTAAAACATTTTTAAGTAATTCTTGAGCCCACACGAAGATAACTTCCATTGCTACAACTTTTGTCTCACGACATTTTTCCAGAATCTGAACATATCAGTCCAAAAATTTAAACAAAGGAGGCTGTTCGGGTTTGGTGAACAGTTTTGATTACTCACATTCCGAACGCCATAACTACCTCATCCGGAGTCGGAATTAGCCCGTTCCGGAGTCTATGAAAATCTTAATCAGTTTACTACAACATATCAAAATCCCAGAAGTTTTAAAGCACAAAAACTAGACGAAATTGCCCCCGTTTCAGACTGATCCGAAACTGTCCATAAAACTGGGACTATTTTCACATAAATCAACACCACGACTTTTAGAAACTTTATTTTTGAGTTCTACCACTTGGGTTTACTAGCCAACACATATATCTAGCACTACTTTTTGACGGATCATAAAAAGAAGTTATAGATTTAAAACGGTGGATTTTCAAAGTACATAGAAATTTTGGGTTTCTAAACTAGAAAAATTTATTTTTCTCTTCTTTTGGTTTCCAACCAAATCAACACCCATCATGGGTGGATCCATACTAGAATCAAAGAAAAACATATAAATCATAGGGGTTGAGCTTCATAAACCAAAACCCCCCTTCCATCAATTTAAAAAAAATAGAAACAAAGGAAAGAAATTATACCTTGCTTCTCATTGTTCTTCTTCTCTTCATGGAGGATCTTCTATCTCCTCATCTTCCCACACAAGGGCTGCCGCCCCCTCCTCTTCTCTCCCTTGGCTTCGGCCACTTCTCCTTCTCTCCCTCTCCCTTTCTTTCTCCCGTTCTTTTTCTTCCTCTTTCTTTTTCACTTTTTCTTCTTAATAGCCGATCCTCTCTTCTCTTATTTTTTAATTGCCAAACAATTGGCCTTCAAATTACCACATGTTGGTTAATTTAATTGTTTTTATTAAATGACCACCATGCCCATCATCACTAATTGGGTTAAAATAAATTGGGCAACTAATTAAATCTTTTGGGCTTTCAATAATCCTTTGAGTCATGCAATATATACATAGTCCAATCATTCCAACTTATCTCATCCTAAATATTTAATTAAGGTATCCATTTCAAATATTTAGAATTTAAATCGTCACTCTAGTACACTAAATTTTTATAACACAATCAAACTTATTTTAATTAAGTTATAAAATTAATAACTTGAGATAATAAAAATATATCTCTTAACTTAATATTATTTTTAATATTATTATTCTCCCACAAGTGGGGCTTAGTCTAGGCCCTTAATTATTTATCTACAAGTCCCAAACTTAATTAATTAATTGGGATTGTTTAAATAATATAACATCCTTATCCATTATTTCCAATTCTCTTGGACTCTATTTAAATTAATTGGGCTATAACCTTATTATAGCCCATTACTTTTAATTCTATTTCATTCTACCCTTATTCTTTAATTAGGGTTTTTATCTCTCACACTAGAAAATAAATTCCGTACTCATGCCCTTTTAATTTCATAAACCAAATTAGACTTGGTTATAAAATTAATTATTAGAGATATATAAAATAAATCTCTTAATGTCAATATATATATTTATATACTAATTTTCTCCCATATTATAACCTCTCAGGTTATTAATTATCACACCTAATATATATATATATATTAGGTTACATAACTTAATTCTCAATTCACTCCTATATACAAAATAAATGTATTCACATTATATAATGTATATTTATTTAATCATACACATAACTCACATGATCATAACATATTTCACTTCTCACAATAATTTTGACTTTTCTCCATAAAAATCAACTATTGTCTTTGACCAAAAGTCAACCTTTACACATTTTGTGTTTACTGTCCATTCTGAATAAACTTGATGTTTTGGACGAAATCGAGCAGCCCATGCTTAAAAATTATATCTCTAACTCAAATTTTGAGTTATAAATTACTCCATTCTCATTACTAATTGTATTAACTAACGACTTTATACTTATTCAAATTCTTATTTGTCAGTCAAGGCCAACACTCAAGCTATGTTAATTACTAACATAGTTTTATCCGAATCCTTAATATCATAAACTCGATTCATCATTCCTCTTGCTAAAATATATAGCACCTTACTAAGTATATATATTTCTATACATATACTTATCTTCGTTTAACCTCATAGCATCTCTTCATGTGAAATCTTATCTCCAATAATAAAATTTCCATATGTACTTATAAAACATTTCTTAGACTATTCAGTTCACATCGAATTTACAGGTATCGTAATACCTTATCCTTGATATTCCTTCAAGTACATATTAATTTATTTCTAGGGTTTAGAAATTTTGTAACCCATATTTTTTCTATTCACATTCGAATATCAAACCATATAGGTTTTACTTGAAAAATTTAAACAAATCCTCAAATTCTCATCTAGGTTTTATTCTTTAACCTTTATACTAATCATTCAAAATTTTAAAAATTTTCGGGTTGTCACAGTACTACTGGCCTACCATCTTCAATGAAGCAACTTAGTATGTTAAGAAGTGCGAGAAGTGTCAACTCAACAGTCCGATCCCACATCAGCCACCAGAAGAGCTTTACTCAATCTTATCTCCTATACCTTTTGCAGTCTAGGGGGTTTATATTTTGGGTCCATTGCCGACAGCTAATGGTCAGGTCAGTTTTGTTATAGTTGTCATAGATTATATGACCAAATGGGTAGAAGTGAAGCCACTTAGGTTAATAACGGAACAAGAATGCTTGAATTTCATGAAGGAGTCATTAGTGTTTCGTTTTGGAATTCCTAAGGTGGTGATTTCGGACAACGGACGTCAGTTTGTGGGATCCAAATTTGAATCATTTTTGAAGGAACTGGGAGTTCAGCACAGAAAGTCTTCAATAGCTCATCCACAGTCGAACGGATAAGTCGAAGTGACCAACAGAACGCTGCTGAATGGGATCAAGCTTATATTGGATGAGGTTAAGGGAGGATGGCCAGAGGAGCTTCTCAGCGTGTTATGGGCTTATCGCACTACATCGAGGACTACAACAGGGGATTCACCATTCAGGCTGGCCTATGGTACTGATGCCTTAGTCCCAGTTGAAATTGGATCTCCAAGTCTTCGAGTCAGTCAATTCAAAGAAATCTACAACGAAGAAGGGCTAAAGGTAAATCTTGATTTGCTTGAAGAAGTTAGGGAAATAAGTTTAATCAGATTGGCAGCCTATCAACGAAGAGTGTCTAAGACTTACAATAAGGGGGTAAAGCTTCACAGATTTAAAGTGGGAGATTTTGTTCTCAGAGAAGTCGAAGCATCTATGCCTCAGAACTTGGGAAAGATGATGCCGAACTGGGAAGGACCGTATGAAGTCATTGAGGTACCGAAGCCGGGGACTTATAGGTTGAGGGCATTAGATGGATCAGAAATTAAGAACACTTGGAATGCTGGCAGGCTTCGGAAGTACTTTCAGTAAATATAGTGTCAGTATACCGGAAGTCTGTAAATGTTTAAGTCATCATCAATAAAAGATCCTTTTTCACCATAAGTCCTATGTTCATTTTTTTTCACTTCATCGGAGTAAGAAGGTTCGGGTGGAATCGCTGACCATTCGATGGTAGCCTTATTGGTAGGTGGTCCTTATGAATTTTACAGGCCCTTCGTGGTATGCAAACGTCATCGGTGTAAGAAGGTTCGGGTGGACTCGTTGACCATTCGATGGTAGCCTTATTGGCAAGTGGTCCTTATGAGTTTGTCAGGCCCTTCGTGGTAGGCAAATGTCGTCGGTGTAAGGAGGTTCAGGTGGACTCGCGGACCATTCGATGGTAGCCTTATTGGCAGATGGCCCTTATGAGTTTGTCAGGCCCTTCGTGGTAGGCAAACGTCATCGGTGTAAGGAGGTTCGGGTGTACTCGCTGACCATTCGATGGTAGCCTTATCGATAAGTGGTCCTTTAGACTTTGTCAGGCCCTTCGTGGTAGGCAATTGTCATTATATGGGTTTGTTAGGCCCTTCGTGGTAAACAAATTCCCTATGAAGCAGATCTATCTCACACTTCGGTAACGAATAAGTATTCCTTTACTTTATTACCTAAATTTGTTTAAGTGTTGAGTTCGGATTGCTTCATTACATAACTTCACCTTATCTGTTATATGAATTTTTTAGTTTTTTATTAACAGTTTAAGTCAAGAGTTCGTACATTTTTTAAGTTAATTGATATTGAAGTATTGACAAAAAATAATTACACATAAGTCATAAGGAACAAAGCCAATATTTCATCAATATATTGTCAATTACAAGAAAAGCAAAAAGCAAAAATATTTTACAGGAGTCCTATGAACTAAAAAGAAGGAGACTCATCTTCAGGCGTCAACTTCGTCTTCAGAAGAATCGAGTATGGCTGAATCGACCTTAGCTGCGACAAGCTTTGCTTTATTCTTGCTTCGACATTCATAATAACCATCAGAGAACATCTGAACCACCTTCTCGTTCAACTCAGTTGACTGACGATATTCTTCTTAGATTTTCTTGCGAAGCTCTTTGGTCAAAGGGGGACCTAGATCCTCTAATGCTTTCAACTTATCCTAAAGTTGGCGACGTCTGGTCAAATGTCCCTCTTTGTCATCGCGAGCCTTCTCCTGAAGATTGTCAACTTGTATCGCGAAGCTCTGATTGGCTATAACAAGTTCCTCATTTTTAATCCTTAGAGCCTCGTTCTTGGTATCAAGATCAACGTTCATACTAGTTATATCTTGTTGACTGGCCTTTGTTTTCTTCAGTTCCTCCTTGCAGATCTTCAAATCTTCCATACTTTGAGCTAGATCCTTTTGGAGGCTTTCGTTGTTGGGGAGAGTAGTACCGAGGTCACCTCTTTCCTTAGTCAAAGCTGACTTCAGAAGGATGTTCTCTCATCGGGTTGCATCCTCTTCGGTTTCAACTTCTTTGCAGCGTAGGAGAATACGTCCAAAGATAGCATTCGCCTGTAAATGTTCACCAACAGTCAGTTAATCTTCAAGGTATACATAATTTCAATAAGCAGAAAAAAAATGACAAATTTACCTTGGCATGGTAACTCATGCCTTCCTCGATTAAATCCCGGATCGAGTTGTTGCTGAATCGGTGCTCATCGGTCTCCCTGACAAATGAGTCAAAAAGTTGGAAAGGGAAGTTTTTGTTGAACTCAGTCCATACAGTTGGAGAAGACATGACTTCACGCTGAAAGGCAGTAGGGGATGTTGGTGGTGGAGAAGACGTGTGAAATTCATTATGGATAGGGGAGTGAGCAGGTGATTCGGGAGGAGGTGGAGGTTGAACAGGAGTAGGTCCTGGAGGAGGTGGTGGTTGATCATCTTAGGGCTATTTTCTTTTTCGAGAAGGAGCTACAGTCCCAGGCTGTTCTTCGCATTCTTCTTCGGAGATGGTAATTTCTACAGGAGGGGGAACACGAAGGTCATCGGCAGATAAGCGGACTACTTTGACTCGCCTTTTCTTGATACGAAGAGCATGCATCCGTTCGTTGGCGGGCATATCAATCAAGGTGGAAGTAGAGATTGGTTGGGATTCTTGAGATATTGACCTCGGTTTTTGAATAGCCCTCTTCTTCTTACAAAGTCGGAGGGTTTCTTCGGCAACTTTTGGTTCTACAGGAAGATCTTCGGCATCTATACCAGTTCTGGTCCTAACAGTTGGCGTTCACAGACTTCATCCCAGCATAGTGGAGTTCTGCACTTTCTGTCGTACAATGCCTCATAAGGTGGCATACCGATACTCGCGTGATAACTGTTGTTGTAAGCAAATTCCACCAACGGTAATTGTTCTTCCCAGCTTCCTTTAAAGTCCATAACACATGCTCTCATCATATCTTCCAATGTCTGAATTGTTTGTTCACTTTGGCCATCTGTTTGTGGATGATAAGCCTTACTCATTCGCAACTGTGTCCCCATGCATTCATGTAGTCTCTTCCAGAAATTTGATGTGAATCGCGGATCTCTATCGGACACAATTGATACTAGAACTCCATGCCTCGACACGATCTCTTTAATGTACAATCTTGCCAACTGATCAAGATTGAATCTAATCTTTATTGGTAGAAAGTGTGGTGATTTCATCAGTCTGTCCACTATAACCCAAATCGCATCGCATCCTCTCTGACTAGTTGGAAGACCAACCACAAAATCCATCGTGATGTGTTCCCACTTCCATTCCGATATTTCCAACGGTTGGAGTAATTCGATGGGTCTTTGATGTTCGGCTTTTACTCTCTGACATGTCAAGCATTTCGCTACGCATTCAGTAACATCCCTTTTCATGTTTGGCCACCAAAAATGTCGGCGCAAATCTTGATACATTTTCGTGCTTCCTAGATGAATTGAATATTTTGAGCTGTGAGATTCGGTCAAAATTTCTTCTTTCAGTTCTAGCACTGCTGGAACCCAAATTCTTTCCTCGAACCGTAGTAATCCTTCGGTATTGACCTTGTATTTTACATCACCGCCTTTAACCAGATTCTCTTTGATTTTCCCACACTCTTCATCTTGTAGTTGAGCATTCTTCACTTTGTCCACTAAAGTTGGACCAGCTTCTATCTAGAATAGTTGTTCGTCAGATTCTTTTGGAAATTTTATTTCTAACTCCAGTTTTGTCATTACTGAAATGAGCTCCTCCTGAGTTGTTATCAGCATCAGCTTCTCTCCACCTTTCCTTCTTAAAGCATCTGCAACCACATTCGCTTTTCCCGGATGATAAAAAATCTCACAATCGTAATCTTTTATCAGTTCCATCCACCTTCTTTGACGCATGTTCAAATCCTTCTGAGTGAAAATATACTTCAGACTTTTGTGGTCTGTGTAGATCTCACATTTCTCTCCATAAAGATAGTGTCTCCATATCTTCAGAGCAAATACAACTGCACCCAATTCCAAATCATGAGTCGGATACCCTTTCGCATAATCCTTTAGTTGTCTTGATGCATACGCAATAACTTTGTCGTTCTGCATAAGAACACAATCCAACCCTTTATGTGAGGCGTCACTATACACCACAAAATTTCCTGTATTATCTGGTAATGTCAACACAGGTTCCATACTTAACTTCTTCTCTAAATCTTGGAAACTCTCTTCACATTTCTCCGTCGAAATAAATTTTACAACTTTCCTTGTCAAATTTGTTAGCGGAGTGGCTATCTTATAAAAATCTTGAATAAATCTTCTATAATAACCAGCCAGTCCTAAGAAACTCCTCACTTCTGACGGTGTTCTTGGTTGTTCCCAATTGATTACAGCTTCCACTTTTGATGAATCCACTGAAATCCCATCTTTGTCAATCACGTGACCCAAAAATTATACACGATCAAGCCAAAATTCGCACTTAAAGAATTTTGCGTACAACTTTTCCTTCATCAGTGTTTCAAATGTCAAACGTAAATGTTCCACGTCTTCTTCTTGAGTTTTGGAATACACCAGAATGTCATCAATAAATACCACCACAAACTTGTCTAAGAATGGTTTAAAAACCTTGTTCATCAAATCAATGAATGCAACAGGTTCATTTGTTAAACCAAAAGACATCACCAGAAACTATTAATGTCCGTACCGAGTTCTGAATGCCGTTCTAGGTATATCCTCCTTTCTTACCTTCAATTGGTGATACCCACTTCTCAAATCTATTTTCAAGAAATATTTAGCACCCTTTAGCTAATCAAACAAGTCATCTATTCTAGGTAACGGATACATATTCTTAATAGTGACATTGTTTAACTCCCTATAATCAATGCAAAGACGCATTGATCCATCCTTCTTCGTTAACGAATAAAACTGGCGCTCCCCATGGTGATACGCTTGGTTTAATATATTTCTTGTCCAGTAACTCTTGCAACTGTACCATCAGTTCCGTCATTTCTACCAGAGACATTCTGTATGGGGCCTTCGATATCGGTGCTGTTCCCGGTGCTAAGTCGATCACGAACTGAATTTCTCTGTCAGGCGGCAGTCCTGGAAAATCTTCTAGAAACACGTCTTCTGAGTATGGACTATGTAAGCAAAATAGCCCACACAACCTTGACTCAACAATTTCTTGGCCTGCATAGTCGTTAGACATTTCATTTGTCTAGGCGACTTGCTACCATAAAATATAACCTTTGACGGAGTCATAAGGTTTACACACTTCTTATGACAATCGATTACTGACCCATATTTGAACAACCAATTCATCCCCAAAATTACATCAAATTCCCCAAGTCTAATCGGAATCAAATCTACCAACAAAATATTTTCCTTAATGTTCACCCTACAGTTCTTGTATAC
This sequence comes from Panax japonicus, assembly GCA_020205505.1. Taxonomy (NCBI): domain Eukaryota; kingdom Viridiplantae; phylum Streptophyta; class Magnoliopsida; order Apiales; family Araliaceae; genus Panax; species Panax japonicus. The sequence continues at coordinate 52,374,194 of CM035113.1, forward strand.
GAATCTAACATGGATTACTTCCTTATTCGCAATTTCTATGTTCAAAGGAAAATTTAGTTCTTCTCTAGGCAATTCTAACCTCTTAGCAAATTCATCAGATATAAACGAAGAAGTAGCACCTAAATCGAATAATACATAAGTATTTATATCATTGATTGGGATAATACCTGAAACTATATCTTTTTATTGCACAACATCTTGCATAGTCATGTTGAAGGTTCTGGATGTGGGTTTGTTTGATGTTGCAGGTCCTGCAATGGCCCATGTACTTCCATTGTTACCTCCATTGCTTCTGGTTTTCACTTCTTCCCTCTTCTTAGGGCATTTATGAGCAAAGAGATCCTTGGATCCACACGTGAAGCATACATTCTTCTTCGGTTGAGTGCAATTTGGGGCGATGTGACCCTCCTGGCCACAATTGTAGAATACTCGCTTCCCTATCAAGCATGCACCCTAATGAAATTTCCCGAATGTCGCACATGCTTCAAACTTTTTGTTTTGCTGGTTACCCTGCTGGTGTCCAGCACCCATTCTCCCATTCCACTTCATCTTCAAGCTGTTGTTGTTGTTGATATTGTTGTTTCCACTGCTACCACCTCCATTCTTAGTCTCATTCTCATTCATCTTCTTCTTTTTTTACTGGTTAAACTTTGTCACTGCCTCGCCTCCACCTTCCGCGAGTACTACTTTCTCCATCACCGCTGCAAATGTCTTCAACTGGAACAGGGAAACTCTACTGTACAGCCAGGGCTTCAGTCCCTGTTCAAATCTCTTCGCCTTACGCTCTTCTGTGCTGACCTGATATGGCGCAAACCTCGCCAATTCATTGAACTTCGCGGCATATTCAGATACCATCATTTCTCCTTGCTTTAGTTTTAGAAACTGCACTTCTATCTGACTCTTCGAACTCTCCGAAAAATAGGTCTCGAAGAACAACTCCTTGAACCTATCCCAGGTCATCACTCCTGGCCCTTCCCGAATTTTATTGGCCTGCCACCAATAACTAGCTTCTGCTTTCAACATGAATGTTGCGAAAGCAGTCTTCTGGTCATCCCCTACCCTAGCGACATCGAACACTTTTTTTATCTCCATAATCCAGGTTGGTGCTTTGACTGGATTTATGGACCCACGAAATTCAGGTGGTTCAACTGCCTTGAAATCCTTAAACGTTGTATCATGGTTTTGTGGTTGATTCTGTAACGCTCCTGTCAGTAGTGTCACTAGTTGTTGAACGGGGTTACCATCAACATTGTCATTATTGGTAGTTCTCTCATTGTTTCTCTATCGGGGTGGTTCACATCCGGGAGGCATTTTCTGTTAAAACAAAACATCTATTAGACTAATTCAGCTTCTTTAAGTATTTTCTAATTAACTTGCCTCCATAAAAGAAATAACCACATAACACTTTGAATAAAATAATAACTTTTATTTATTCATCATTACTTCTAAAAACATAAAAACAATAGCATCACTGCTATTTACATTCCTTTCCTGAACTACAAAAGTTACAGGACAACATCATTATTATCATATCCCATGGTTACCTAACACTAGGGATTTACACATTATTTAATATTTATTACGTACTTTACAGGCACATTTTCTATGATAAAATATTAAGATACTTCTTAGCCCTATCACGTTATTCCTTCATGACTCGAAACATTATTCTGCGATCTAACTCGAATGATGGCAACGTCTCAAACTGAATCGGATATCCCATGACCCGATCTTGAGCTCGATTAATTGCGGTGTAAAATACTTTATCCATCTCTTCCATCTTCATCCTTTTCGCCTGTGAGTTCCTTACTGCTCTTCCAGTTCGTTGATAAGCTTCCTCTTATGCATCTTCAGCTCTTGCCCTCTTAGCAGCTTCTTCTCTCAGCTTGCTATTTAGTTCAACAACCATCTCGATCAATTTTTCTTTCTCTCCTTCAGTCTGTATTAGTTTCTCCTCGGCTTTTGTCAGTCGTTCCCCACGATCCTAGATCTCTCCGTTTTTTTATGTCATTGCAGTCTGTTTTTCAACTACTATCTCCTGCAACTTCTCAACTATATCCTGAAGTTCTACGTTACGGTCATGCACCTCATCGTATATACAGCCAGCTATCGAGTTAAATGGAATCCTTTCCTCCTCATCCTCTTCATCCTCATCCTCCTATGGTAACTCAATGGGATCCTCCTCGTTTGTCTCCACATCATCATCCTCCTCATCTTCAACTACTGTGTCCAACGGGGCTGACTCCCGTGGCAGTAATTATTCCCAAACTACCTGAATGTCGCGAGGCTCCTCCTCTATAGGCATTTGATGTCCCTCCTCCCTAGCCTGACTGGATTCTCCGACATTAGTCATCCTGACAACAAAGTTTTAAAGTTTTAATTATTAATCATTACTACTCGACACTCACGAGAACATAAACTATAAACACATAAGCACATAAGTGTTTTATTTCTTCTTTCTTAAAACTCGACAAGAGTTATCTCCACTATCTTTTCAATGGTTACTTCCTAAGGCTTTTTCTCCCACCTAAGGTTCATAACCAAAAGCTTTGATACCAACCTGTGACACCCCCAAATCCTGGTACTTCATTTCCACAAGATTCAGTGTTCACTTAATAAAACATTCATTTATAACTACCCAATTATAATAAAATTGAATAATAAAAACTTGCCCATGCAGGATTAAACTCAAATAAAAATCTCCCCAGGTTGTCTAACCTTTAACAACAATCATTCAAATGCGGAAATTAAATAAACTTCATTACAATCTTTAAACCAAAGTCTAATAATAATACTATCAAATCTATTACAAGTCTTCAGTACTTGTTCATCTTTCCTTTTCCTTTACTAGTGGTAGGTACATCGCCAGTTTCAACTTTAGCTGTAAGAAATTTTACAGGCAAGAGTGAGCAAACAAGGCCCACTTGAAATAATAATAAATAAATCTTTAAACTTTTACATCAATTGCCAATACTAGGCTCAATAGAACTAAACAATATATTCTATTAACTTTCAAAAAATTATAACATTCACTGAGGGTCTAATGACCACGAATCATGTCCACGATTATAAGTAATCTTTCAACTTTAACTTTAACAGTCATATGACTATAAGGACTCCACGTACTTAGGGGGATCAACCCTTCGTACAATGTATTGTGCACAACCATTTCAACACTAAGCGTAAACCTCTATTAAAAGAGTTGTTCTTCTTAGTATTTAGAATACAAGTCCGAACCAAAGTAAGTTTGGTTTGGATAAGCTTTCGAGGAAATTTGGAATTTAACGAACATCAACTAAGGAGTAGTTGAATAAGACCAATAACACTATACTACAGAATAATAGTGATTGGATCAATCATAGTAACTAAAGTCATGCATTAGGAATAATCTAATAGCATACAATTTGAATAAATATAGCATACCTTGCTTGAACAATATTAAGCCAAGGTTAATTAGGATTGAATACTAAACATGCATGGCAATTCAGTTATGCATGTTAATCAATAATTGAAATAAAAGAATAACTTGTTCAATATCAAACCAAAGTTTAGACCACTTACATCATTATAAGATAATCGAATTGAAAACAATAATTAGCTCAATAAGACAAAGGATTAGAAAACTTGCATCGTCGTGAGTAACTAGATACAATGACTTACTCAATCATAGGAAATCTAGCTCTACGAAAGTGTAGAAGTAGCAACTTACAACAATTGTAATTGAATTTGAAAACAATAATGTACCAAATGAAATTAAACTCGCATAATGAAGTTTTGAGTTACAAAACTTGCCTTGCTCGTAGACTAAACCGAATCAATTTGAATCACAATATCCTATATACATATGTCATTGTGACATAGTTAGTCATTATCACATAACTAGTACATTCATCACATAGGTTTGATTATTTAATCACATAATCAACTTATAACACAAGCTAATCCTTAATAACATAATTATTCATAGTATAGAAATACTAAAATTTATATTTTACAGTCCTACTATCATCACAAAAATGTTTTCTTAAAATTTCGTGTACAAAAAGTACACTGTCAGACCATTCTTCTAACTCGCGCCGTGGCGCCACAGTTTACACTGTGGGTCGCGCTGCGGCGTGGTGAAGGCGCTGCGGCGTAAAGATTACACTACGAAGCCGTGCTGCGGCGTGGTGATAGCGCCGTAACACCATGAACGTACTGCTGGGCCGCGGCGCGGCGCGAAACTACAGTTTCGATTGACAGCTTCGGCAACAATACCAGAAAAAGCCAAATTAGCCTAAAAGCTCGAATCTAATAGACAAATTATCATGTAATTTACATATAGACTTCATATAAACATATTTTGAAGACTTCTAACATGTTTATACTCATAAAATAACACAAACATCAAGTATACAACACCCAATTTCAATGTTCTTGGCAAAATTCCATTTTTTTATACTTTCAATGAAAATCAACACTGTGATTTTGTTTTTCAACCAAAACAGTAAATTCAAAACATCATGATTATGATTTTACATACTCTGTCAATTCTAACAATCAATTATCAATTTAACAACAAATAAAACCTTAATTTCTACTTTAAACTAAGTCATATTCATATATATATATATATATATATATATATTCATATGAACTCACTGTGATATATTTCTTCACAATTTACATACATACATAAAGTAATTGATTATAATTCTACATAATCTCAACAAAACAGTTTTACAACAACAATCATCATCTAAAGCTATATACACAAGAATTCATCATCCATAATTATTTACAGAGAACTCTTTGGAGAAGAAAACTAAACTTTAAAAATAAAATACAAGGATTAATATCCTACCTTTGATTAAGAAGATGATACTCTAGAGTTTAGAAGAAAATGGTTATGATTACAATCTTTTTTTCCCCAATTTGTTCTCAATTTTCTCTAAGTTTCTCTCAACTTTTCTCTCTGTATTTTTCTTCTTCTTCTTTTTCTTCAACTGAGCCTTCTTCTCTTCCTAACTTTAACTACGCAATAAAAATATAACGTATATGATATAATATCTATTAATGATATAATATAAATATAGATATAATTATATCAGTTATATTTTGTTTGAAAATCAAAAGCCATAAGGTTTGTTTGGCTAAGCTAATAAAATAACCCTTTAATCCTTTCACCTTATTTGGTAAACTGAATTAAAACAAATAGATTAATCCTTATACCTTGTTTGATAAAACACTATTAGATTAAAGACTTATTAAACGATAAGACATGTTTGGCAAAACTAAATTAAACTCCCTTAATTTATTTTAATAACTCCTTTATAGCAAGATTATTTGTCACACTTCTATTTAATTAAATAATCAATTTAATAAATTCAAATATTAATCTATTAAATTACTTTAATACATAAATCATTATCACAAAACTATAATTTCTTTATAATTATAATTTTATTTAACCAACTAATATTTTAAATTATAATTTCCCATTTAAAATATTATAATTTATTTAAATCACTATAAGCTCTCTAGCTTAATAAATTACATTGGTATATAATCTCATAACAATTAATTTACTTAGCTCCTTAATTATTTATTCAACAAATAATTAACTAAACCACATCAACTCAAATTGCTATATAATTCAATAAATATTTAATATTGCAAATAAATATTTAATGTTTAATTAGTTATTCAACAAATAATTAAATAAATCACATCAACTCAAATTGAACAATTATTTATTCAATAATAAACAAATCCATTAAATATTTATATAAAACAATAAATATTTAATATTACACTATAAATTCTGGAATATTACAGATCTAGAAGGGGGGTTGAATATATCCTTTTTTTCTTTCTTGAAAAATGCTTTCTTTCTTTTATTTTGTTTTATCTTGTTAAGTGATTAACAAATATTAAATAGAGGAATCAATTCGTGCACAATAGAATAGATTAACCTACCCTTCAGATATATAACATCAAACACAGTTCTAATGAAGAGTTAATTGTAAGCAGATATAGCAGTTATAGTACAGACTGTAAATAACATAAAGTAGATGACAACCAGAGGCTTTAAGTCATTCAGAGACTGAATGCTCCTAATCCACTCTTCTGATTTAACAAGAAGGGATTCCACTAAGTATGTCTTTACATCATCGAATCACTAAGATTCCTTCAAGGCCAGCAGCCTTGGAGCTTTAGTTCACTAAGAACTCTTCAAGTCCAGCAGACTTGAAACTTCAGTTCACTAAGAACTCTTCAAGGCTAGCAGTCTTGAAACTTAGTTTAGTCTTAGGACAAGGAACCCTCATGCCCTGGGTTCCTGTTGATGTTGTTGTTGGTGATGAGCTGCTTAGATGACTTTAAGCTTGTTTATCCTTTGATACTTATCAGCTTGATGTGATCATCTTTGGATTCTGCATCGAGACTGGATCACTATTGGGCAGACTGCTAAGTGATTCATGAAGCTCGTTCTCTTTGAGTACTTAGCAGATTGTCACTTTTTCTTTGGTGCAGCTGATCTTGTGGTTGGTTCTTCTCTTTATATGATCTCAGCTTACACACCTTCACCACTTGAGGTTTTCTAAGTCTTTGCACATTTGATAGACTATGTCTGGCATTTAGCATCCCCGAACCTTGGTTGATGTGTGTACAGATTTGGTTCTATATTTGTTCTTCTTCAGCTCTTGGTGGTTTATGGTGATTCATAGAATGGCTTTTTAAATCTTCTCTCTATTCTGCCAATCTTCTGAATGATATCTTCTTCGTCTTCTCGGCTCCCAGCTTAGCTGACATCTTTAGTGGCATTCTCATTGTTATTGAGTGAAGCCTTTTTCTATTAAAGCTCGTCTCTTATCGTGCTTGACTTCTAATTTTGTAATCTCACTGCCACTAAGACATTCTATTTTTGACTCTGTAGAACTCGTAGAGTCAACAACGTATTGAGAACCAACAACTTCTTCTTCATTCGGGCTTCAGTTGTTAAATATTCTTCCATAAGCTTCCCGTTGGAATATAGTTGTTGAGATCTATTTGAATTGATTCGCAGATCTCGAGTTATTTGGTGCAGACTACTAATGTGATGTGACAGTCCCTTTTCACTTTTCTGACACTGTAGTCTACTATTTCACCTACCACATTAGAGATGTCATTTTAACGCGGCAGGCTGGTAGCCACCTTCATTTCTTCTTTTCGATTCCTCGATTTGAACATCAAGAGTTGTCCTTCTGCATTGATGCTTTCAATTAACAATGTTTTAATGTCAATCTTTATATTGAGACATTGCCAAGGCTTCAATACTTAGATGACTGAACACTGCGATTCTGATGCAAATTATCGAACTATACAATTCTGATGTAGATTACCGAACTCTATGATTATAGGAGTGTTCTTTGGACTTGTAATGCATAACCTCTCTTCTTTCACTCGTGTAGTGCTTCAACAATTCTATTTTCCTTGACTTGTATTAGATACTGAAAATTTGTTTGAATGCTCTGGCCCTCCTGAATTTCAATACTCATCTAATTGATAATTGATGAGTGAGTTTTATACACATGAATTGGATACATTCGAGCTTAATTTATTGTTGATCTCGAGTCTTTTAGGATGTTTTTATGTGTTTGTGTCTATTTATGCATGTTTTATATTGTTTTGTAGGAATTGGGATAAAAGTTACTTGGATCGATGTTTGGGGTGGCTAGATGCGCGTTTTCGGCTTGCTATTTACACAGCAGTCACTTCAGAGCCAATTTGACCATAGCTCCGGATATTATTTCGTGAAACTTCAAGAATGAAAGTTGTAGATCTACTTTTCCTCTTTCCAGAACATCTTGAATCATCTAAATCGGAGTTCGGACGAAGAAGTTATGGCCATTTTCCCAAAGGACGTCGGAGCAGAAAATGTTGGAAAAAGGGCCAAGCGCCTAGGCGCTCCATACATGCCTAATTCAAGCGCCTAGGCGCTCAAAGTCAGTAACATCATTCAGCCCAAGCGCCTAGGCGCTCCAGACAGTGCAAATTCAAGCGCCTAGGCGCTATAGTGCGTAGAAAGTTGCGTTTTTCAGCTGTCAAGTGGGTTTTTGAAGCCAAAGAGGAGTCTGAATGAGGGCTGAGACCAATACAAGTAGGAGATGACTCTAGAAAAGAGAAGAGGAACGAATTTTGCAAGGAATCAACTAAGTTTTCAAGAGATTTGCAGAGAGAACAAAGGAAGAAAAGCACGAAGGAGAATTGCAAAGGCTGAAGATCTAAGAGAGAGTATTGGAGCAAATTCAGAGTTTCTTCTTCTCTTCTCTAGTTTTATCTTTTGTAACTATCTGGGATGTTTGGATTATTTATCTGGATTATGTTTTTCTCTATTATTATCATGAACTAAATTTTAATTAAGATTGCAACGGAACTTGGTATGTAGTTTAAATTGAAAGCTTCCCATTGAATGAAAGTTAGTTTTTATTGAATTGTTTATTATATCTTATGCTTATTGATTAATTGCCTGATCAACAATTACTGTGATAATCTATATAAAATTGGAAGATGGAGTATAGATTGAGATCTGGATATGATAACATCTGTTCATATAATCTGAATAGGGTTAATATGATTAGCATGTAGGATAGGAATATACCTATGTGTCTTTTGTATCCATTGAAAGAATTTGTGCATAAATCCTAATTAACTTGATTCACATAGGAATATAGTGCATTGATTAATTGGGGTGTTCCTTATAATTCTATATCTTAGTGATTGGATTTAGAAGGATTTGTTCACGTGTCTTTGGAAGAAGAGCGTGAATATTTATAAAGCATTCTTGGATAACAATTCATATTAATTGATTTATTTTAAATGGGAAGTAAGTAGTTTGAATGAAATACTAAGGGAAGTTGTAATCTTAATCTGTTAAATCTGCATTTATTCTTGTGAAATTTTGATTTTAATCATTAGTTTCGTTAAGTTAAATTTTAAATCATAAACAACATTTTCTTAGTTTAAAATAGGATTAATTGCATTGGAGTTAGTAATTGATAAATATTAGTCTATTTCCTAGTGGGAACGATATCCTTGCTTGCTGAATATTACAATTGAACACGTATACTTGCGTGGTAAAGTGCTATTAAAAATTTAGGCAACAAGTTTTTGGCGCCGTTGCCGGGGAAATTAGTTTAATATTTTGTCATTATTGATTTTTATAGCGTTAATCTTAATTTAAATTTTTTTTTCTCTAGTCTAATTCCTTTTCAGGCACCATGAACAACTATGACTATCATTGGCTAAATTCGAATATGACTCGGCCAAGGGAGGCAAAGAATTATGGACTCGATGAATTGTCAGCACAATTTGAGACACTTTCAAGGAAGATTGATGCTTTATCAGCACAACGTATTCAAAGTGTAGCGGTGATATGTGAGTATTGTGGTGGAAACCATCCGAGTCATCAATGCACCATCAGTTTCGAGTCGTTACAATATAGTGGTAACTTCAGCGATTATCCCAACAATTATGATTATTCCAGTAATTATCATCATGAGTGGGGGAATCCACTAAATCTTTCATGGAGCGATGACAATCTAGCACAACCCTTTGCTCCATGCCAATCATACACTCCTGAATTACAAGTTCAACTCCCTAATCATGAAGAAGAAAGGATTTTAAGATTGGAAGGACTTATTTCCAAGTTCATGGTTTTGATTGAGGAGCAGACGAATAGTCATAAGATGTCGATTCAAAATCTTGAGAACCAGATGGGACAAATTTTCAACGACATCATCAATCGCCCTCAAGGTGAAGTGTCAAGCAACATGGTTCCCGAGACTGATGGATTGCCCATGCTAAATCTGGAATCGGATGTTCCAAAAGAAAAGGATGTGGAAAGGGAAGAGACAAGTGGGGAGCAGGAAAAGAAGGTCGCCAAAGATCTAGCCTTGAGTTCTAACATAGATGAACCGATTTTGATAGTGCCCCATATATCTTCTCCACCAAAGTTTAAGGATCCGGTTAGATTTGCAATCACTTGTCCAATTGGTAGTCATGTCATTGGCAATACTCCATGTGACGTAAAAGCGAGTACAACTTCGAAGCCATGGTGCGATGAGTTGGAGAAGATAGAAGAAGAGATTGTTGTGTCTGACACGCCTCAATGCCAGAATTTATTCGCAGACACAATGGAGAAAACGCCTAGATGTTGGACGTTCTTCAATCTAATCTTATATAAACAAAGCATGCTAGGTGACTTTAACTTGATGGCTATCTCAAATGGGAACCTACCAAAAGCTATATTATTTCCGATGGATGGAAGGTTCCTCAACTTTCGAAGAGGAATTGGATAGCATTGACTAGACAAAGTCCGGCTGAAAGACTATAAATCAAGCGCTGACTGGGAGGCAACCCAGGAATTTTTTATATTTATATGCTTTACTAGTTTATTTAGTAGATAGGAATTAAGTTGCTTATTAAGTTCTCTTATAATCTAATCCATGTTTTCTCTCTTCTTTGAAGGTATTGGAGGTCCAATGGATAGCAAAATGATCGTCGTCGCCATCGCCACCATCAACTCACGCTTAGCTGATTACAGGGAAGTTCTCTTTTATTTATCGTTATATTCTTACAATGAGGACATTGCATTGGTTAAGTTTGGGGGTGTAATTGTCCAGCTCCAGTTCATTCATGTAGTATTCATCTAGTGCATTCATATAGTATTTAGTTAATAGTTTTTCATGTAGTTTGCATTCATTTAAAAAAAAAAATTTAAAATTTAAGTCTGTTTTGCATATAGTAGTTTTTGCATGTTTCCAACCGTTAGATAGTTTAAGTCTGTTTTGGCCAGTGATGAGATTGGAATTGAGTAGACAAGTATAGTATTGTCTGTTAAGACTTTGATGTGATTTCTTGTTATGAATTGAATCTTTTCCTGTTTGAAACTGGTATATTAAGGTTAGCACGTTAATAACAGATATATTGACTGATTAAGTTTAAATTGATACATAATAAATTTCTTAAGGATAATACTAATGTGAAGGAATGAAAGACATGAATAGGCGGAGATGGCTAAATTTTGATAAAAACTTAAGTTTGGGGGGAAATTTGGGATATATAAGCTTCGTTAAAAAAAAAGAAAAAGAAAGAAAAAAATAAGAATAAAATAAAATAATACTCTGGCTATTTTTGTTTCGGGGCCTTTGTTACTTGAGCAAGTACGCCCGAAGGGGTATCTTAAAACCTAGCGCCCTAAGGTCTTATATGGTCTGGGAGTCGTTGGTCGAAAGCTCGCTAAGGGGTGACACTGTTAGCCTAATGGAATGAGACATTGCACAGTCATGGTTAAAAAAAAAAAAAAAAAAATATAAGAAAACGGGAAAAGAGAAAAAAGCCCCCGTGATGAAAAGTAAAGCATAAGTATCCCGGATTGGACTCTTGAACTTGGTGGATGTTTGACTTTAGTTGGATCTAACTTGTTCGTGAATTTTGTGAGTTTTCACTGTATGATGCCTTCGAAGATATCTATTATGTCTTAAATTTGATTTTATATCAGTTAACATTGTTGTGGAGCACACACGCACTATATCAGTGATAACAGTCTAAGATTTGATGATAGATTGGGAAATTACTGATTTGTTTTAATATGATGTATTATCATGTTTACTTGATTTCTCTAAGGCCAGTTAAATAGACTTGTTTCTGTCATTACTGTTGGATTCGTAGGCATATAGATTAGTTTCATTACATTGCATTGCATAACATTTTTGTGTTTTTGCTTGAGGACAAGCAAAGGTTTAAGTTTGGGGGTATTTGATGAGTGAGTTTTATACACATGAATTGGATACATTCGAGCTTAATTTATTGTTGATCTCGAGTCTTTTAGGATGTTTTTATGTGTTTGTGTCTATTTATGCATGTTTTATATTGTTTTGTAGGAATTGGGATAAAAGTTACTTGGATCGATGTTTGGGGTGGCTAGATGCGCGTTTTCGGCTTGCTATTTACACAGCAGTCACTTCAGAGCCAATTTGACCATAGCTCCGGATATTATTTCGTGAAACTTCAAGAATGAAAGTTGTAGATCTACTTTTCCTCTTTCCAGAACATCTTGAATCATCTAAATCGGAGTTCGGACGAAGAAGTTATGGCCATTTTCCCAAAGGACGTCGGAGCAGAAAATGTTGGAAAAAGGGCCAAGCGCCTAGGCGCTCCATACATGCCTAATTCAAGCGCCTAGGCGCTCAAAGTCAGTAACATCATTCAGCCCAAGCGCCTAGGCGCTCCAGACAGTGCAAATTCAAGCGCCTAGGCGCTATAGTGCGTAGAAAGTTGCGTTTTTCAGCTGTCAAGTGGGTTTTTGAAGCCAAAGAGGAGTCTGAATGAGGGCTGAGACCAATACAAGTAGGAGATGACTCTAGAAAAGAGAAGAGGAACGAATTTTGCAAGGAATCAACTAAGTTTTCAAGAGATTTGCAGAGAGAACAAAGGAAGAAAAGCACGAAGGAGAATTGCAAAGGCTGAAGATCTAAGAGAGAGTATTGGAGCAAATTCAGAGTTTCTTCTTCTCTTCTCTAGTTTTATCTTTTGTAACTATCTGGGATGTTTGGATTATTTATCTGGATTATGTTTTTCTCTATTATTATCATGAACTAAATTTTAATTAAGATTGCAACGGAACTTGGTATGTAGTTTAAATTGAAAGCTTCCCATTGAATGAAAGTTAGTTTTTATTGAATTGTTTATTATATCTTATGCTTATTGATTAATTGCCTGATCAACAATTACTGTGATAATCTATATAAAATTGGAAGATGGAGTATAGATTGAGATCTGGATATGATAACATCTGTTCATATAATCTGAATAGGGTTAATATGATTAGCATGTAGGATAGGAATATACCTATGTGTCTTTTGTATCCATTGAAAGAATTTGTGCATAAATCCTAATTAACTTGATTCACATAGGAATATAGTGCATTGATTAATTGGGGTGTTCCTTATAATTCTATATCTTAGTGATTGGATTTAGAAGGATTTGTTCACGTGTCTTTGGAAGAAGAGCGTGAATATTTATAAAGCATTCTTGGATAACAATTCATATTAATTGATTTATTTTAAATGGGAAGTAAGTAGTTTGAATGAAATACTAAGGGAAGTTGTAATCTTAATCTGTTAAATCTGCATTTATTCTTGTGAAATTTTGATTTTAATCATTAGTTTCGTTAAGTTAAATTTTAAATCATAAACAACATTTTCTTAGTTTAAAATAGGATTAATTGCATTGGAGTTAGTAATTGATAAATATTAGTCTATTTCCTAGTGGGAACGATATCCTTGCTTGCTGAATATTACAATTGAACACGTATACTTGCGTGGTAAAGTGCTATTAAAAATTTAGGCAACAAGTTTTTGGCGCCGTTGCCGGGGAAATTAGTTTAATATTTTGTCATTATTGATTTTTATAGCGTTAATCTTAATTTAAATTTTTTTTTCTCTAGTCTAATTCCTTTTCAGGCACCATGAACAACTATGACTATCATTGGCTAAATTCGAATATGACTCGGCCAAGGGAGGCAAAGAATTATGGACTCGATGAATTGTCAGCACAATTTGAGACACTTTCAAGGAAGATTGATGCTTTATCAGCACAACGTATTCAAAGTGTAGCGGTGATATGTGAGTATTGTGGTGGAAACCATCCGAGTCATCAATGCACCATCAGTTTCGAGTCGTTACAATATAGTGGTAACTTCAGCGATTATCCCAACAATTATGATTATTCCAGTAATTATCATCATGAGTGGGGGAATCCACTAAATCTTTCATGGAGCGATGACAATCTAGCACAACCCTTTGCTCCATGCCAATCATACACTCCTGAATTACAAGTTCAACTCCCTAATCATGAAGAAGAAAGGATTTTAAGATTGGAAGGACTTATTTCCAAGTTCATGGTTTTGATTGAGGAGCAGACGAATAGTCATAAGATGTCGATTCAAAATCTTGAGAACCAGATGGGACAAATTTTCAACGACATCATCAATCGCCCTCAAGGTGAAGTGTCAAGCAACATGGTTCCCGAGACTGATGGATTGCCCATGCTAAATCTGGAATCGGATGTTCCAAAAGAAAAGGATGTGGAAAGGGAAGAGACAAGTGGGGAGCAGGAAAAGAAGGTCGCCAAAGATCTAGCCTTGAGTTCTAACATAGATGAACCGATTTTGATAGTGCCCCATATATCTTCTCCACCAAAGTTTAAGGATCCGGTTAGATTTGCAATCACTTGTCCAATTGGTAGTCATGTCATTGGCAATACTCCATGTGACGTAAAAGCGAGTACAACTTCGAAGCCATGGTGCGATGAGTTGGAGAAGATAGAAGAAGAGATTGTTGTGTCTGACACGCCTCAATGCCAGAATTTATTCGCAGACACAATGGAGAAAACGCCTAGATGTTGGACGTTCTTCAATCTAATCTTATATAAACAAAGCATGCTAGGTGACTTTAACTTGATGGCTATCTCAAATGGGAACCTACCAAAAGCTATATTATTTCCGATGGATGGAAGGTTCCTCAACTTTCGAAGAGGAATTGGATAGCATTGACTAGACAAAGTCCGGCTGAAAGACTATAAATCAAGCGCTGACTGGGAGGCAACCCAGGAATTTTTTATATTTATATGCTTTACTAGTTTATTTAGTAGATAGGAATTAAGTTGCTTATTAAGTTCTCTTATAATCTAATCCATGTTTTCTCTCTTCTTTGAAGGTATTGGAGGTCCAATGGATAGCAAAATGATCGTCGTCGCCATCGCCACCATCAACTCACGCTTAGCTGATTACAGGGAAGTTCTCTTTTATTTATCGTTATATTCTTACAATGAGGACATTGCATTGGTTAAGTTTGGGGGTGTAATTGTCCAGCTCCAGTTCATTCATGTAGTATTCATCTAGTGCATTCATATAGTATTTAGTTAATAGTTTTTCATGTAGTTTGCATTCATTTAAAAAAAAAAAATTTAAAATTTAAGTCTGTTTTGCATATAGTAGTTTTTGCATGTTTCCAACCGTTAGATAGTTTAAGTCTGTTTTGGCCAGTGATGAGATTGGAATTGAGTAGACAAGTATAGTATTGTCTGTTAAGACTTTGATGTGATTTCTTGTTATGAATTGAATCTTTTCCTGTTTGAAACTGGTATATTAAGGTTAGCACGTTAATAACAGATATATTGACTGATTAAGTTTAAATTGATACATAATAAATTTCTTAAGGATAATACTAATGTGAAGGAATGAAAGACATGAATAGGCGGAGATGGCTAAATTTTGATAAAAACTTAAGTTTGGGGGGAAATTTGGGATATATAAGCTTCGTTAAAAAAAAAGAAAAAGAAAGAAAAAAATAAGAATAAAATAAAATAATACTCTGGCTATTTTTGTTTCGGGGCCTTTGTTACTTGAGCAAGTACGCCCGAAGGGGTATCTTAAAACCTAGCGCCCTAAGGTCTTATATGGTCTGGGAGTCGTTGGTCGAAAGCTCGCTAAGGGGTGACACTGTTAGCCTAATGGAATGAGACATTGCACAGTCATGGTTAAAAAAAAAAAAAAAAAATATAAGAAAACGGGAAAAGAGAAAAAAGCCCCCGTGATGAAAAGTAAAGCATAAGTATCCCGGATTGGACTCTTGAACTTGGTGGATGTTTGACTTTAGTTGGATCTAACTTGTTCGTGAATTTTGTGAGTTTTCACTGTATGATGCCTTCGAAGATATCTATTATGTCTTAAATTTGATTTTATATCAGTTAACATTGTTGTGGAGCACACACGCACTATATCAGTGATAACAGTCTAAGATTTGATGATAGATTGGGAAATTACTGATTTGTTTTAATATGATGTATTATCATGTTTACTTGATTTCTCTAAGGCCAGTTAAATAGACTTGTTTCTGTCATTACTGTTGGATTCGTAGGCATATAGATTAGTTTCATTACATTGCATTGCATAACATTTTTGTGTTTTTGCTTGAGGACAAGCAAAGGTTTAAGTTTGGGGGTATTTGATGAGTGAGTTTTATACACATGAATTGGATACATTCGAGCTTAATTTATTGTTGATCTCGAGTCTTTTAGGATGTTTTTATGTGTTTGTGTCTATTTATGCATGTTTTATATTGTTTTGTAGGAATTGGGATAAAAGTTACTTGGATCGATGTTTGGGGTGGCTAGATGCGCGTTTTCGGCTTGCTATTTACACAGCAGTCACTTCAGAGCCAATTTGACCATAGCTCCGGATATTATTTCGTGAAACTTCAAGAATGAAAGTTGTAGATCTACTTTTCCTCTTTCCAGAACATCTTGAATCATCTAAATCGGAGTTCGGACGAAGAAGTTATGGCCATTTTCCCAAAGGACGTCGGAGCAGAAAATGTTGGAAAAAGGGCCAAGCGCCTAGGCGCTCCATACATGCCTAATTCAAGCGCCTAGGCGCTCAAAGTCAGTAACATCATTCAGCCCAAGCGCCTAGGCGCTCCAGACAGTGCAAATTCAAGCGCCTAGGCGCTATAGTGCGTAGAAAGTTGCGTTTTTCAGCTGTCAAGTGGGTTTTTGAAGCCAAAGAGGAGTCTGAATGAGGGCTGAGACCAATACAAGTAGGAGATGACTCTAGAAAAGAGAAGAGGAACGAATTTTGCAAGGAATCAACTAAGTTTTCAAGAGATTTGCAGAGAGAACAAAGGAAGAAAAGCACGAAGGAGAATTGCAAAGGCTGAAGATCTAAGAGAGAGTATTGGAGCAAATTCAGAGTTTCTTCTTCTCTTCTCTAGTTTTATCTTTTGTAACTATCTGGGATGTTTGGATTATTTATCTGGATTATGTTTTTCTCTATTATTATCATGAACTAAATTTTAATTAAGATTGCAACGGAACTTGGTATGTAGTTTAAATTGAAAGCTTCCCATTGAATGAAAGTTAGTTTTTATTGAATTGTTTATTATATCTTATGCTTATTGATTAATTGCCTGATCAACAATTACTGTGATAATCTATATAAAATTGGAAGATGGAGTATAGATTGAGATCTGGATATGATAACATCTGTTCATATAATCTGAATAGGGTTAATATGATTAGCATGTAGGATAGGAATATACCTATGTGTCTTTTGTATCCATTGAAAGAATTTGTGCATAAATCCTAATTAACTTGATTCACATAGGAATATAGTGCATTGATTAATTGGGGTGTTCCTTATAATTCTATATCTTAGTGATTGGATTTAGAAGGATTTGTTCACGTGTCTTTGGAAGAAGAGCGTGAATATTTATAAAGCATTCTTGGATAACAATTCATATTAATTGATTTATTTTAAATGGGAAGTAAGTAGTTTGAATGAAATACTAAGGGAAGTTGTAATCTTAATCTGTTAAATCTGCATTTATTCTTGTGAAATTTTGATTTTAATCATTAGTTTCGTTAAGTTAAATTTTAAATCATAAACAACATTTTCTTAGTTTAAAATAGGATTAATTGCATTGGAGTTAGTAATTGATAAATATTAGTCTATTTCCTCGTGGGAACGATATCATTGCTTGCTGAATATTACAATTGAACGCGTATACTTGCGTGGTAAAGTGCTATTAAAAATTTAGGCAACAATAATGCTCAGCTCTCTTTCTCCTTCTGATCTATCGTTCATATATCATCAATGATCTGATCCATGCTTAATCTTATTTGTATATTCTTCAAAGGTTGGCTAGTATCTCTGTATAGACCGCATCAGTTGCTTTTTTCTCATTTGGCTCGAACTACGATCATAGTTATACCCAATATCGTCATCTTTTGTTTATCTTGATAGTTGCTGCATTGCTGACTTCCTTTTGTCAGTCACATTAACTGAAGTCTTCTTATTGTTGCTTGTGGAAGACTTCCCTGAAATGGCTTCACTACTCGATCAGGATGCTGATTGAATTGGTGATTCGATCTTATGTTTTCTTGCAAGTCGTTTGGTGAGTGCTCTCTGGCTTCCTTGAGATATATTGCATCTTTTACAGATCTGACCAGACGCTTCATTCTTTGGATGCTTTGGGATTGCTCATGTATTGAGAATCGTGTTACCACTACGATTATTCCTTGGCGTTGTGAGAATTGATAGACTTCATCGAAGATTTTGTTCTGCAGACTACGATCTATTTTTTGTTGTGCAGACACTACAACTTCGAGAGCATATTATACACCAGACTACGATTTCTGTTTTAACATTTGATGTTCTTGTCTGATCTAGCTCGACTACGATAATGATCGTGGTGTCATGTCATATTCATGCTTGATTCAGTCTTGATAAAGAGAACACTACGATTATGACGCCCCCAAAATAGGTATACATCACCCATTCTGAGTCTCCAATTATATGGTACCGAATTTAAATACAACTTCTTTTATACAATACACCAAAAGCGTAGCTGAGAGTTTTTACACGAATATTGTCTTCTAGACAGTATACAAACTCAAATGGAGTCCTTATTACATTTATTATCACACTATTTCATAGAATAGTGAGGACTAGTATAGCCACCATCTCGGACCGTCACTCCATTCCCCGACTAGTCCCGGCTATGTTCTCATTTCCTGAAGAGAATAATGAAAGCAAAAGGGTGAGCTCAACTAGCCCAGTAAGAAATATTATGACTAAGATAATGCAGAATATATTATTGATAGCCTTCAATAGTGTTAAACTGATAATAAACAACAAGTTTAACTGCAGCGGAACAAGCAATCCATTAGAAGAGTAAAGTAGAGCATGATATCTACTATCTTCTATGATTTAAAAAGTTTATCATCAACTTTATCGTTGAGACTCAGCTCAATAAATAATCCACATCACTAAATTATTCATACAATACGGGCCAAGGATATTCATTAGTATCACGTCCACGAATTATCCATGCACTATGGGCCAAGGATATTCGTGTAATCACCAATGGTCATGATCATGCCAACAACTATCCATCAATACACTACGGGCCAATAAGG
Organism: Panax japonicus; assembly: GCA_020205505.1. NCBI lineage: Eukaryota > Viridiplantae > Streptophyta > Magnoliopsida > Apiales > Araliaceae > Panax > Panax japonicus. The sequence continues at coordinate 52,393,193 of CM035113.1, forward strand.
ACTTTTATCACATCATTTGTAACATTACGGGCCATGATTATACTGAATGATCCCTGGTCATAATCATACCAATCAACAGTTCATCTATGCACTACAGCCAAAGATGAATTTCATCACAATATAAGCATGAAGATGATGACAATGATTAATTCAATTAAAAGAAAATAAAGGATAAATTTTTAAAGATTTATAATTTAATTTATCCAGAACTCAATAATGTCCAAATTGTCAACACGATATTTATTTGTGGAGTAAAATTCAATAATAATATTGTATCAAAAATGATTTGGACAAAAAAATCAATTTTTATCATGAATAGTACTCCGGGTGAATAGTAACCTGTGAATAGTACTTCGAGAATAGTACCCCGTGAATAGTACTTTGTGAATAGTACTCGTGAATAGTACTTTATGAATAGTACCTATGAATAGTACTTTGTGAATAGTACCATATAAATGAATAGTAACCATGAACAGTACTTCGACATGAAAAGCTTAAAATTTAACAAGAATGTGCAGAAAAATATCCTTGTGAAACGATACTATATAAAGCACAAATTTCAAGGATATTCTATTAATTTCACGAAGTATGGAAGCAATACTTTAACAAAATGAGGGTATAATCAGGAATACGAGACGAAATAATATTACTTACATACTACAGAGTATGGAAGAAAATTTTATTTCATAAGAATATTGAACAAAAATAATATAATTTACCTTAAAAGAAGACTGGATATTGGATACTGGAGTAGTGAAGTAGCAGAATACTCTTCTTCTTTCTCTTTATAGCTTCTCTCTCTATAATTGCTCTTGTGAGTCTTAGTGAATTGGTGAGAATGAAAGAAGAATGAGCTTCTACTTATAGAAAAATATAGTTTCGATAATTGCACGATTAGGGGCTCGAATTATTATAGTATAGTACCTTCATCTATACCTCCATTTTTAATTTAGTCCTTCAAGTATTATCAATCTTGCACCACCTCCCCTAATAGTACATGCATGTGAATCAATAGTTCCATACATGTGAACCAACAGTAATTTGCATGTGAACTAATAGCAATTAATTGCTTATTTATCCGATTAATTGCCTGTTTGGTCAATTTAACATCCAGAAATCAGTTATTATCGAAATAAATATCGATTTCCACTAGCACAAATAATCCAAACATAATGGAAATATTTTTATCAACAATTTAATCTTTAATCAACATGAACTTATCCATCATTAATATTATAACTCATAATATTTAACAACCAGATCATTCCCAGGAAAGAGGGGGTTTTCCGATAAGAATTTCTCCTTATTGGCGCGCAATTAGGTGATCAAACCCCTTTCCTCGATAGAACTTTCTAGAAATCGTCAATAATTCAAATAATAATTTGAATAACTTTGTCGTCTCAATTATTGATTTAATAATATAAAATATTATGCAGATGATACTATGACAATAATTGAATCAATAGTATGAGAGATATTATACATCAATTATTGTAGCAATAATTGAGTATAACTGAGTGACTTCTAACGTAAGCATCAATATTTAATATCGTTTGTTACTATGCTACCATGCGTATTACTGTACTTTTACCACCGGGTATTTCAACAGTTTAATGATAAAACTTTCACCGTTATTATTTTAAAATGATATTTTTATCGTTTTCTAACTACGATAATACTTCTGTTGTGAGGTCCACCAATGATTATGTTGTCATACAAATATTCGCTGTTAAAACGAATATTCTCCGACCAATCGAATATTTTATAACAACTTGCTTACTTTTCAAAATTTGTAAATATTACCCACAACTATAACATTATATCAAATCGACACCTTAATATTCAAAAATATATTTCGAGAAAAATTAATCGTTATTAATAAAAGTTGGGGTCTTACAACCTCCCATTCTTATAAAATTTCGTCCTCAATGTTAGGGTACGTACCTGGTATGTCGAAGAGGTGAGGATACCTTGACTTCATTTCAGATTCTAACTCCTAGGTCATTTCCTCAACATCGTGGTTTCTCTACAAAACTTTGACTTGAGGCATAACCTTGGAGCGTAGAATATAATCCTTCTTATCCAAAATGTTAACAAGTACCTCTTCATACGTTAAATCTTTTGCTATCTCGTCCGTTTCTAATTCAATAATGTGGTTCGGGTCTTTCACATATTTACGTAACATAGATATGTAAAAAACATTATGAACACGAGACATACTTGGCGGTAAGGCGAGTCTATAAGCTACAATTCCTACTCGATCAATGATTTCAAATGGGCCAATGAATCGAGGATTAAGCTTTCCTCTCTTTCCAAATCTTGTAACTCCTTTCCATGGAGCCACACGTAACAACACATGTTCTCAAACATTGAATTCCACGTCCTTTCGATGAAGATCAACATAACATTTTTGTCGATTTTGTGAGGTTTTTATACGTTATCGGATCATTTGAACTTTTCCATTTTCATGCATACCAATTTTGGTCCCAACAACGTTGCTTCACCCACATCATCCCAGCATACTGGAGAACGACAGTTGCGTCTATACAATGCCTCAAATGGAGCCATGCCAATACTTGTTTGATAACTGTTGTTGTAGGAGAATTCCACCGAAGGCAAGAACTTATCCTAACTTCCTTTGAAGTCAAGGACACAGAGTCTTAATAGATCTTCAAGAGTTTGAATAGTCATGTGACAACCCGAGAATATAAAATAATTAAAATTTTAATTAATTGATTTAAGGTTCAAAATTAGAACCTAGGCAGAAAATAAGTGTATGCGTTTGATATTTTTAAGATAGAATTTTGAGGATTTCAAAATTTTATGAAGGATTTAAGTGAATTATTCAGGATTAAGGGTATACGTGATTATGTTCTGTGTAAATGTTATTATACTTGTACAGTATGTGGTTAAGGGTCAAGGGTTAACCAGATAAACGATATCTGTAACAAACCCTAAGTTTATATTAAGAACGTCAACGTTTGGTTAGAAAACCCTAACGATTAACAAGATATCCTAGAAACCGGTCCAACAAACCCTAATCCAAGTTTCGGGAATCTAAAACCCTAATTTGGTGTACGAAACCCTAAATTGGGAACTTAATGGCGTAAATGTAAATAATTATAATATTAATTAGGGTAAAGCTTAATTGATTAGCAAACCCTAATTTCACATTTAGAAAAAACCTAATTTCGGGATTTAAAACCCTAATTTGTAATTAGGAAAAACCTAGGTGTTAATTTAATATTTTTAATGTTAATTAAGATATATTAATCCTAATTTTCAAATTATGAGTAATTAGAAAACCCTAATTACGAAATCTAATTTATAAATTAGAAATATTATTGTTATAATTAAAATCCTAATTCTGGGTTAAAAACCCCAATGATCAATTTTGACCCTAATTACTTAATTAGCAATTTCAATTAGGAATTTTTAATCTTAATAAGCAATATTTAAATTTTGATTAAGGAATTTTAATATAATTAGAAAATTCTAATTATAATTTAGAAATTTAATTTTCTATTTTTAAAACCTAAATTTGAAATTTTAGAAAATTAAATTATAAACCCTAAGGGTTTTAAACCCTAAACCCAAACCCTAAACCCTAAGGGTTTGACCATTTACTAAAATGCCATTAATTTTGTATATGAAAAGACTAAAAAGCCCTTAGTGCATTATTGTGACTTAACTTGCAAGATTTGACCTAGTGAAGTTGGTGAGAAAACCTAGCCTAGCATGTGCCTTAAATCCACAGAAATCAGCCACCTTGCATCAGCCTTATACAATGAATCAATATATAATAGATTAAAGAATGAGAAAAGTCTCACTTTACTTTTCATTTTTACCAAGCCACTCTCTCTCTATATTTCGAGTTTAAGAGTGAGAGGTGAGTGATAAATAAAGTTAGGATCAGTTCGTAGCTCTCCAGGAACATGAATCAAAAATCAGAAATCAAGATCAAAGCTTAAAAGGTATAAAAAACCTAAATTTTGAAATCTTTGCATTTAATGTTAAATGTTGTAATTGATTGGTTAAAGATGTGTAATAAGGAGTCTTTTAGTGATCTGGGTTGTTAAATCCCAGATCCATAACATCAAAGTGCTCGAGATAGCTTCTTTTTGAAATCTGGAAAAACTTGAAAATGATGGCCTGACAACCATATGTCAGGGCCTGTAAATCCTTCTCTGATTTTGATTTTTTGTTGTTTTATGTTATACATTTGTTCTTTGTCATATGGATTGTAATCTGGACTTTGAATCATGGTCATAACATGTCTAGATCTCCAGATATAAACAGTCAAACATGGTTGACCGAGCACAAATGTTTGAATCTGGGCAACCCATAACTTTCTAGGTGGTCTGACATGATTTTCGAAGCCCTTGATCTTGCTTGTATTTTATGTTTTATGTCTTGTTGTTGGTTGCAGATTGTAGTATAACATGTAAGCTGGATACTCAAACCTTTAGATCACACAGATCTTGCTCAGAATCAAAATTATTGGTGGTCAAAACATCGTTGACCAAACTGCTCAAGAACATTTCTGGGCTTTCCAGAAGTGTTCAAGAACAGTTGTTGTTACCTAGTTTGACCAACCTAGATCGTACTGTTTTGATGTTATTAAGTTGATCTTGTGATTGTTTGTTGTACCTTGACTTGTGGACTATACAGTTGTACCATTATATCACAAGAATCATGACCGGAACCTAGATTAAATTGAGCAACTAGATGGCTAGTAGAACTGCCAGGGTTTCTGGAAAACCTAGATGATGTCTGACAGTGACTTTGGGAGATCAGATCTCCTTGTGTATTTGTTGTATGACCAAGTTGATGATTTCTAGTTGTAGTATTACATTTCAGCTACACGAACAAGGTTCAAGCTAGCCCAAAAACAGAATGACCAAAGATCTATCGATGGTCAAACATGGTCCCTCGATGTCTGACATGCATTTTCTGGGCACCTCAAGAACACCATTAGCGACAGTTTTGTCGCCTATGGTACCTTTAGCGACACTTAATTACAAAAATTAATACTTTTAATTAAATAAATCGAATAAAATGGTTTTTAATTATTAAAAATAATAAATTAATTCCGAAAAATTATTTTAAATTCTAAAAAATAGTTTTTAATCATTTTGAGTATATTTCATAAATATTTAATATTTTTGGAATATAAATGTTATTTAATTTATTTAATTATAATATTAAATAAATTATTTAAAAATGATTTAAATACATGAAAAATAATATTATGTTATAATAAATTATTTTCAGTGTTTTTTTAATATTTTAGGATGAATTTCATTAATTAATTAATATTAATGATAGTTAATTTACTTAATAAATATATTAAATAAATTATGGAAAAATAGAATTAATAATTTATAAATCATATAAAAATGATTTAAGTGTTATAAAAATATTTTAAGTTATACAATATAACTTTTGATATTTTTTCATGAAAATATTAATATTTTAATATTAATAACAATTATCGGATAATGTATTTAAGTGTTTAAAATCATATAAATATGATTTTAAGGTATTAAAAAGACTTTGTAATATTATAAATATATTATAATATTATGTGATGATTTTCATTAATATTTGATAATAAATAGATATTAATGATAAAGGAATTATGTGGTATTTAATTCGTATAAATACATTGTTAAAGATTAAAAATTTTTAATAAACAATAATAATTATTTAAAAATTAGTACGAGCTTACGAAAAATATTTCGACTGATAATAAATTATTTAATTTAATTTTTAAGTGTTAAATGCAGAGTTTAATTGCACTTAAACTCGTGAATTGTCCGACTAGACCGTCGGGATGACAATTTTGTGTCTGGTTCAACTCAGACTGCAATAGTTTGACTTGATACCGAGTCTTATGTGTGTTATAGACTGATAGGGTTATGTGTTATGTGTTTAGGTTATTCTATGTCTATGTATATAATAGTATTATATTGTGATGATATTATTCTAATATTGGAGATCTATATTACTAATATTAGGTCTTCGGATAAGGCTTTATAAATTGCGTAGCGGTAATCAACGGTTCAGGCAATTTTATTTTTACTTAACTCTATTAAGAGTTGTTTCATTCGGATAAGCTTATGGTTAATCATTGATGGTTGCCATGAATTTTACTATGTACATATTGCATGAATAAGTCAGGTATGAAAGGCTGATCACCTTCATTACCAGTTGGTTCATATATATTTGTTCATGTATAATACTTGTTCAGTCATAAATTTGTTCCTGCTAGTTCACAATTATATTGTTGAATTATAGCCATCTTATTATTCAGATTCTTTCAATCATGATATATCGTTATATTATTGAACTTAAACTTGCTGGGCAACTTTAATGCTCACCCTTGCTATATCATCATAAAACATTGCACATTAAGGCGAATCCGTCGGATATAAGGAAAGGTTAAAGACAGTGTCAGCTTAAAGTTAATGTACGCGATTAGTTTTGTAATAGTGTTGTTTGATAATAATGTTATGTCTTATTTAAGTTATGAATTGTGATTAAGTTAAGGTTACTCAACCTTGGGGAAAAGTATTTAAGTTTAATGTATAAATAATTTATGTTTATATCTTCCGCAAATATAGTAATAGTGTTAGAATGATCGAATCAGATCTGCGGTGATTCGGGACCTCGGATTCGGGGCCCTCGCAGTTGGTATCAAATCTGTAGGTTATGAACCTTAGGTAGGAATACCTGAGACTAATAACCGCAGTGATTAGAATAAGTACTAACTCATATAGAGTTAGTTGGTCGATAATATTCAAAGACAAATCTCGGTGAGTTATACGATACAGAGTTTCCTAACTCTGATAATAAAGTTGAACAGTAAGTGGTGAATAGATAGAGTCTAAAAGACTAAAAGTACAGTGATAGGAGATCGTAAAACAAAATAATCATAGTATAGAAATGAATCATAATATATACGATGAGATCACCCCGTGATCTGATAAGGTTATAGTATGAAGAAGGAGCAAGTGAATGATTGAAAAGTTTACAGCAAGATTGTTGAGTGTCAGTTGTACTATGAATTGGTACAGATTCAGGAAAGGATTATGAATAAAAATTAAATGCAATTCGTATTGAGAAGGGAGTTAGTGTTAGGTGGGGATTTAATTGAGGATTCTTGTCAGCAGCTGAGTTGTATGATTCCTTGTGTGGGCGGGGAATTTTACTTGGTGTAAAAACTACTTAGTTCTGGAAATTATAATAATTGAAATGTTTGTGTCACGCTATTTGATATATGCATATTAAGAGGGTGATTCCTTTCTCATGTGTATAACAGATAGATAGGTTATAGGTAGAGAATATAAGGTTAAGAACGAGTTCTTAAAACTCAAATTTATGTGACATTCTTGATTCATAGTTATATGAAATATTTAAGAACCCCTCAGCGAAAGGATGCCAAATGTCTGTCTAGGAAAGTTCTTAAACTCGTATGATTGTGGCAATTTATGGACTCATAAGTGTGGTTTGACGAACTAAGTATAGTTGTGTGTAAATGGAGTACTAAAAATTATAGGAATAGATAGATTGTTAAGCAACTGATTGTTAGTGAAGAAATAAGTTTTCCAAATCTCCTAGCTATGCTAGACTTCAAAATTTTGACATTAAGCTAAATACGCATTATGTGTCTTTAAAAAAAATTATGTAGACTCGTAATCATTTTTGAAACGGTTTAAAGTATAGTCTATGCTACTTATTTCAGCTAGACGCAAATGATTTAACATATCAAAATATCGTTTATTTATCACTCATGTACCATGTAACCTGGTGCAGAGATGATAAAAGGTGATAGAGTTGTAAATGCAGGAATACTTAGTGTGAATTCGATCTAAAAATCATTGTTCCACTATTTTATGATGTGTTATGACAAAGTCATACAATGACGGCATCCTCAAATGGACTGTTAATACAGTACGTCATTATGACGTCATTCTCAAAAATATTTTCAAAAATTTTAATTTTCCAACGGGGTTTGGCTACACCTTAATAATTCGATTGAATTGAATTATTGATATGAGTCTATGCTATTCGATTCAGCTAGACTAATGTTTATGAAAACTCTAAGTGTTCATTGAAAGAAATTTCCCGAACCAAATTGTTTTGGTGCGAAATCCAATAAGACTGAGGTAGAATTTTTGTGCCTTTGGCAATGACGAGAAACATATAAAAGCAGTACTTGGCTAGTACAGGGCATATCGGGCTAATCACCCTTTGTGTCTGTAAGCTATGACGGTTTGTGGATGAATTTCCATAAAACCTTTGCAAAAATGACAGACAAATAGTCTATATGACTCCTCAGCAAAATTTGAAATTTTTAACTCTTGTGAGTGGTGTATTGGGTAACATGTCATGTTGTGTATGAACGGTATAAGCGGTATGGTGTGAGGTGTAAGGTAAATTTCGGGGACGAAATTTTTAGAAGAAGGGGTGAATGTGACAACCCGAGATTTTAGAAAATTTTTAAAATTTTAATTAATTGATTTAAGGTTCAAAATTAGAACCTAGACAGAAAATAAGTGTATGCGTTTGATATTTTTAAGATAGAATTTTGAGGATTTCAAAAAATTTTGAAGGATTTACGTGAATTATTCAGGATTAAAGTTATACGTGATTATGTTCTATGTAAATGTTATTATACTTGTATAGTATGTGGTTAAAGGTAAAGGGTTGACCAGATAAACGATATCTGTGACAAAACCTAAGTTTATATTAAGAACGTCAACGTTCGGTTAGAAAACCCTAACGATTAACAAGAAACCCTAGAAATCGGTCCTAAAAACCCTAATTTTAGTTACGGAAATCCGAAACCCTAATTTGGTGTACAAAACCCTAAATTGGGAACTTAATGGCGTAAGTGTAAATAATTATAATATTAATTAGGGTAAAGCTTAATTAATTAACAAACCCTAATTTTAAATTTAGAAAAAACCTAATTTCGGGATTTGAAACCCTAATTTGTAATTAGGGAAAATCTAAGTGTTAATTTAATATTTTTAATGTTAATTAAGATATATTAATCCAAATTTTCAAATTATGAGTAATTAGAAAACCCTAATTATGAAATCTAATTTATAAATTAGAAATATTATTGTTATAATTAAAACCCTAATTCTGGGTTAAAAATCCTAATGATCAATTTTGACCCTAATTACTTAATTAGCAATTTAAATTAGGAATTTTTAATCCTAATTAACAATATTTAAATTTTGATTAAGGAATCTTAATATAATTAGAAAATTATAATTATAATTCAGAAATTTAATTTTCTATTTTTAAAACCTAAATTAGAAATTTTAGAAAATTAAATTACAAACCCTAAGGGTTTTAAACCCTAAACCCTAAATTTCCAAACCCTAAGCCTAAACCCAAACCCTAAACCCTAAGGGTTTGGCCATTTACTAAAATGCCATTAATTTTGTATGCGAAAAGACTAAAAAGTCCTTAGTGCATTATTGTGACTTAACTTGCAAAATTTGACCTAGTGAAGTTGGTGAGAAAACCTCGCCAAGCATGTGCCTTAAATCCACAGAAATTAGCCACCTTGCATCAGCCTTATACAATGAATCAAGATATAATAGATTAAAGAAAGAGAAAACTCTCACTTTACTTTTCATTTTTCACTAAGCCACACTCTCTCTCTATATTTCGAGTTTAAGAGTGAAAGGAGAGTGATAAATAAAGTTAGGATCAGTTCATAGCTCTCCATGAACATGAATCAAAAATCATAAAACAAGATCAAAGCTTAAAAGGTATAAAAACCCTAAATTTTAAAATCTTTGAATTTGATGTTAAATATTGTAATTGATTGGTTAAAGATGTGTAATAAGGTGTCTTTTAGTGATCTGGGTTATTAAATCCCAGATCCATAACATCAAAGTGGTCGAAATAACATCTTTTTGAAATCTGGAAAAACTTGAAAATGATGGCCTGACAACCATATGTCAGGGCTTGTAAATCCTTCTCTGATTTTGATTTTTTGTTATTTTATGTTATACATTTGTTCTTTTTGACGCCCCAAAATCCGGGTCTCTTCCAACCCAACATATGGTGCTCTACGGTGCTACAGTTTACACAATCATTCAATTGAAATGCCTCAAAAGAACTAATATGTCTTATATATATTCCAAACAATACTATCATTCCCCAGGTTCTTTATAACCGTTACATTTGTTCTTGTTATAATATCAAATATTATCATTACAAACCTATACTATTACATAGGGAATCTACAAGTTCGCTTTAGCTTTCCCTTTATCCTTGACGAATCCTTCGGTTCATTCGGTCTAAGATGCATTCATTTGGTTCAAGCAAGAGTGAGCATAACAAGCTCAGCAAGTACAACAATTTCATTTAAAAAGCATGCTTGAAACATAGAGATCGTATATCTTCAATAACTGAATAATAGTTACGAAGTACTATCCATAATTCAAAATAGCATTTCTTTTCCTTCAAAACATTTTACAATAACAATATTCAGTAAAACATCGATTCTGGTCCAAGACTATGAGCGTTTCACAATTTCTTTAAAAAGGACAACCCAACACGAAGTCCGTAAGTCTGGCATATCTTACAAGCACTTTTAGGTGATCAGCCTATAGTACTCTATGTTGATCAACACTACATCCATTAAATGTGTGTACGTTTAAGTTGTGGCAACAACATGTGCCCATCGAATACTCTATGAAAATGCATTTGTTTATTCATATTCAGGCTTACCTTGAATCTATACCAATTGGTTGGCATAGGATAGCGTTAGCAATTCTATATTGAAAGACTTGTAAACAGTTCAATCAATCTATCCAGATTAGTCTAGCCGAGCTAAAACTGGCATCGACTCTTTCTTCAAAACCATACATGCATCTCATAATCTGAATCATTTGAAAACCTGGCTAACACGAAGGTTAGACAAGCGTTTAAGAAAAACTTGTCTTTAGTGTCTGCTACAGTATAATTACTTTCCCTTTTGAATCTTTACAGTCTCTATAACACATAACCACATAACATACCACATTAGGTCATGCTTGAACATATATAGTTCCTAAAGAATCTTACTCTTCTTCTCAATCTAATCATGTATTAGATTTGTTATGTATTAGTTCTGGCTTTCCGTCATTCTTTACATCATTCTTACCAAATTCGTTCTCTTAACTGAAATTATTTCATTAATACAACTTAGTTCAAGTTAATTATCCTTCCTCACGGCTTACTAACGTCCTAACATTATTTAATCGAAACTCGATCGTCATTGATTAAGTACGCTTATTGCATACCGTTTGCGTTCATCTTCAATTGACTTACATTAACTCTAAATGATCACACTTGAGGTTTAGTTATGACTCAACAATATTTTATTAAGTCCCTTAGTTCATTGCTAAACAATTTCCCTTCATACTCTATTTGTAACCATTCTTGTCTGCCTATGTTTTAAGGCTGGCGCTGCAGCGCCAGTGTTCCTTTGTGATGCCGCGTTGCGGCGTCGCCCATTAGGGCTTGAAGACCAGACTCGACACTGCGGTACGAGTCTTAGTGTTAACTGTCACGCTGTGGCGTGAGACTCCAGGGGCTGAGGCTCACTTTGGCGCTGCGGCGTCACTTATTTTGCCTTGACTGGCGCCGCGGCGTCAGTACTCAACACCAAAAAATTTTAACAATTTTTCTTTTAGGTGAGATTCATAGGCTCGTAACTTCTTCGTTATATGTTCGAATTGGCTCGTTCAAGAGTCTACGGTTCACAAATTACGTACTCTATGCGTTCATACAAGAATTTTATCTATTCGACTTCGTTTGCTAAAAATTCACCTATTAGTCCATTTTTAACGAAAATGATAAACGTTCGTGAATGTTCAACTCTCGTTTCTTCGTTCTAAGTCGGAATCCGGCCATTTTTGAGTCCGCAACTCTATAATGCCAAATAAGACTTGTCTCCATTGAAAACCAACGTTTCCAATCTCAATATCAAAATTCGACTTCCATTCCGAGAATTTCACGAATTCGACGATTATCATCCAATCGTGTTAATTCCGGCAAAACTTCATTACTTGAGATTTTTAAACCGTTTCAATTAGATTCAATCCATTATACTAATATCTTGACATACATGATTCATTAACTCATAACATGATAAGTTATTACTTATTCTTGATAAATTTGTAACTTATGAAAATATAAATTATTTATATTTTCATTACTAATGACTTATGCCTTCTTTTCATATGACTTATTAATGAGTTAAGTCCTTTAATCATTATTCTTACATCTTATTAATCATACTAATTTTATTAATGTAAACATGTTACAAGTTCTAACAAGTTCTTATACTTTCATTATAAGTTCATAACTTATTTACGAATGAATTTGTTATTCATGACTTATCCGGCTTATTAAGACATAAGCCCTTTGATTCATTATTCCAACCTCTTCTTAGCATGCTTGTTCTACCAATACCCCCCTTCTCTAATAATAGAAGAGAAAGAGAATCGTGACTTAATATTACTTACTCTTGATGTTCTCTTGCTAATCCTTCTTCTTGCTCCTTAAACTATAAACTCTAGCTTTTCTAACTTTTGTAGCTTATTCTCTCAAGCAAATAAGCACTTAAAATGTTGGATGAAATACAACAACCAATAAATGAATCCAAGCTCTCTCTATTTATAAGATTTCTAAGGTTAGGGTAATATAGTCATTAAGCCATTCCACCTCCTTAAATCACCTCCTTACTATTCCATACTTTGTCCCTAAGTAAACTTGCTCACCACATAAACTTGGACATCACTCTTACTTAATCATTAAGCATACTTGTTAATCACACATAAGTACTTTACCATTAAGCTATCTTGCTCCGCACACTTTTTGCTTAGCCATTAAGTTAGCTTTAGTTGCTCATCACTTTGAATTATCCATGGTTTGCCCCATGGGTTTACACCATCCCCTAACCCATTGGATATTTATTTTGGGTTTTAGCTTAATTAGTTTAGCTTAATCATTTTGGGCTTGCAATAAATTTCTTTGGGCTTTACATTACAAATACTTAGGCTTAATATTAATAAACACTTGGGCTAAACATTAATCTATCTTGGGCTTGCCCTTAAAGGTTATGGACTTGCATTTAATACACAATCCACAATTCTATTCATAAATGGCTTAAAGCCTTATAACGCATAATTTACGTATTAATCTCATATCCTAACTCATATACATATTCAATACATACAACATACCATCATTCATACATACTCGTATAATACCTCGTATCATACTCGTATTCATTACTTCGTATAATACCTACGTATTATATGATTATTGTTTAATTCATTAATCGCATTACAATTCCTTCCCGTAAATCATTTTCCTTAAACGTTAGGTTTTAAGTCCACAGGTGAAATATTACATTTTCCATAAATGAAATATTATTGGATATTCTATCTCACATCGATATTCTATCGTTAAGTATTTCTCGCAAGTTCAAAAATAATTCCCGAGCAGAAATGCGTGAATAGTGTTTTTCGAAAAATTTCTCGGAAAGCTTTTATTTTCATCTTAGAAATTCAAACACTTTAATTTTACCACGTAGTCAAAATCCTACGATGTTCTAACATGTCTAGGTCATATAACGACCTTCAATTAGCTTGCTCCATAAATAATTAATTAAATTCATTTAATCATTATAATTAAAAAAAATCTTCTAAAAATTCGATTTTTCTCGGGCGTTACATTTGTCATATGGACTGTAATCTGGACTTTGAATCATGGTCATAACATGTTATATAAGTAGTCAAACATGGTTGACCGAGCATAAAAGTTTGAATCTGGGCAACCCAGAACTTTCTAGGTGGTTTGACATGATTTTCGAAGCCCTTGATCTTGCTTGTATTTTATATTTTATGTCCTGTTGTTGGTTGCAGATTGTAGTATGATATGTAAGCTAGATACTCAAACCTTTAGATCACACAGATCTTGCTCAGAATCAAAATTATTGCTGGTCAAACCACCATTGACCAAACTGCTCAAGAACATTTCTGGGTTTTCCAGAAATGTTCAAGAACATTTGTTGTTGCCTGGTTTGACCGAACTAGATTGTATTGTTTTAATGTTGTTAAGTTGATCTGGTGATTTTTTGTTGTACCTTGACATGTGGACTATACAGTTGTACCATTATATCACAAGAATCATGACCGAAACCTAGATTAAATGAGCAACTAGATGGCTACTCGAACTGCCTGGGTTTCTGGAAAACCCAGGAGATGTCTGACAGTGACTTTGGGAGATCAGATCTCCTTGTGTATTTATTGTATGACCAAGTTGATGATTTCTAGTTGTAGTTGTAAGACCCCAACTTTTTAATAAAGATGATTTTTCTATAAATATCATTTTTTTAAATATTATGGAATGAATTTGATATAATATCATAGTTGTGGGTAATATTTGTAAATTTTGCAAAGTACGCAAGTTGTTATATAATATTCGATTGGTCGGGCAATATTCGTTTTAACAGGGAATATTCGTACAATGGCACAATCATTGGTGGACCTCACAACGGAATTATTGTCGGATTAAGAAAATGACAAAAATATTTTATGAAAATAACGGCGGAAGTTTTACGTTAACTGTTGAAACACCCGGTGTTAAAAGAACAGTAATATGCGTAGTTGCACATTAGCAAACTATATTGATTATTGATGCTTACGTGAGAAGTTACTTAGTCTTGTTCAATTATTGCTACAGTAATTGATGCATATTATCTCGCGTTATTTGATTCAATTATTATCAATATTGTATATATTATTAAATCAATAATTGAGACGAAAAAGGTATTAATATTATTATTTACAATATTAACGATGTCTAGAAGTTTTGTCAATGAGAGGTTTGGTCACCTAATTGCGCACCAATAGGGAGAAATCCTTATTGGAAAGCCCCCTCTTTCCTGGGAACGACCTGGTTGATTAATATTGTGAATTATAATAATGATGATAAGTGTTGTTAAAAATATTGGGGAAATTTTTATGATGTATTTTGCCTATTATTTGTACCCCCACTTGCTCATTTTTCAAAATCGTCGAGAGAAAATAATCTCAATTTTTCTTATATACATGTTTTGCAGGCATGTGATTATATATATATATATATATATATATATATATATATATATATATATATATATATATATATATATATAATCTAGTGTGTGTGTGTGTGTGTATCATGGGAATAAGAGAAGAGGAGAAATTATGGTGGTGCACGGGAAGTAGTATTATTAATTATATATATATATATACGGTAAGGATCAAGAGCATTCTCCTTAAATAGCATTCCTCCTTAAATAGCATTCTTTTATTAAAAATACGTCGTTTTGGAGGGACACGATGACATTTTTGTAAATACATTACCACCGCGTATTTACAAAAATGTCATCGCGTCCCTCCAAAATGACGTAGTTTTAATAAAAGAATGCTATTTAAGGAGGAATGCTATTTAAAGAGGAATGCTCTTGATCATGACCATGTATATATATATATATATATATATATATATATATATATATATATATATATATATACATATATATATATATATATATATATGACAAAGTTGGCCGAAAGGGAGGCAAAAAATTAATGGGGGGTGTTCTTTTTCAACGAACATGTGATAATTTATATATATATATATATATATATATATATATATTATATAATAAGTTTTGTTTTTTTATGAAAAATAGAATATATTATATTTTATTTAAAAGATTTTGCTTTAAATCTGGACCGTCCGTTTAAAAGTAAATCAATCTAGACCGTTCATGAATAAGTTATTATTCATTCCATTCTTCTATAAATAGAAGCTCATTCCTTCATTATTTCTTACGAATTCACTGAAACTCTAGAGAGAGAAATTATAGAGAAACTATAGAAAAGTATTCTGCTACTTCTCTACTCTTATATCCAGTTTCTTTAACGGTAAGTGGTATTATTTCTTTTGTATTCATGAACAGAACTTCTGTTATTCCATTATTTATTATTCTGTTGGAATAACCTGTATACGTGGGCTACCCTATACTTGGTGAAATTCTTCTGCTACTCCATTCTTTATTATTCTATTGGAACATCTTGTCTGTGCGTTACGCATGACCTAGTTCCTTTATTTATTATTCTGTTGGAACATCATGTCTGTGCGTTTATGCATGACTTGGTTTTGTTGTTTATTATTCTATTGGAATAACCTGTCTATGCGTTTACGCATGACCTGGTTCCATTATTTATTATTCTATTGGAATAACCTATCTGTGGGGTCTATCGCATATCGGGTGATTTCTTTTGTTATTCCATTCTTTATTACACTCAGTTGGTAATAACTTTGACTTCTATACTCCATGAAATTAGTGGAATATCCTTGATATTTGCGCTTCATCCAATATCTTTTCATAGAAATATTCTTCTGAGCATTCTTGAATTTTACTCTACAAAGAAGTATCATGTTGACAATTTGGACGTTATTAGTTCCTGGATAAATTAATTCTTGAACATGTTTTATTGAATTCTTATATCATTGTCATCATCTTCATGTTTATATTTTGTTGAAAGTCATCTGTGGCTTGTAGTGCATAGATGGACTTGGTATGATTATGACCACTGTTTATTCGGTGTAATTATGACTGTAATGTTACAAATGATGTGGTAAAAGTCCTCATTGGCCCGTAGTGCATTGATGTTCAGTTGTTGTCATGATCATGACCATTAATGAATACACGAATGTCCTTGGCCATAGTGCATGGATAATTTGTGGTCGTGATACTAAAGAATATCCTTGGCCGTAGTGCAGGGGTGATCTGATGATGTGAATTATTTATTAAGCTGAGTCCCGGTGATAAAAGTGATGAAAACCCTTTTAAATCATAGAAGATAGTAGATTTTATGCTCTACTTGACTCTTCTAATGGATTATTTGTTCCGCTACAGTTAAACTTGATATTTATTATATTTTATAAGTTTAACACTGTTGAAGGCTAACGATAAATTATTTTACATTATCTTAGTCATAATATTTCTTACTGGGCTAGTTGAGCTCACCCTTTTGCTTTCATTGTTCTCTTTAGGAAATGAGAATGTAGCAGGGACTAGTCGGGGAACAGAGTGATGGTCCTAGATGGTGCATTAGTAGTCCTCACTATTCTGTGAAATAGTGTAATAATAAATGTAATGAGGACCCCATTAAGTTTGTATATTGTCTAGATGACAATATTTGTATTAAAACTCACAGCATATGTTTAGTCGTATTTTACACTACTGTTGTATATTTAAGTTTGTATTTGAATTTTGTACCATGTATTTGGCGACTCAAGATGGGTGATGTATACCCATTTTGGGGGCGTCACAATTGATATCAAAGCTTAGGGATATGATACATGGCTAAGATGTGAGAATAGAACTAAGTGGGGAGAGACGGGGAATTTCTTCGCTAGTATGACCTACCTAAGTTTATTTGGTATTTAATTGGTCGGTAAGAATATAGGGATAATATGTTAAATGTCAATTAACTTTTGTTTTGTGGCAGTATCTGAAAATTATATCCGAGAATGTTGAGAATAACAATGGAGCATAGGAGACCGTTGATTCACCTCATATCAATAATCAAGATAATGTGCATCAGGAAGGCGACAATCCTCATGCAAACAACAACACTGACCAAATGATGAATGATGGAATGTTCAGAGGCTTTATGCAATTTATGCAACATCAGGCGAGAGTGGCTCCTGTCCAAAATATAGGTGGAAACACTGGAAACTCTCGGACGGTCACCGCTAAACAGTTCAAGGAGCGGGGACCACCGGAGTTTATTGGAGAGCCAAAATCACTTAAGGAGGAAGCATAGATAAAGCATATCACCAAGATATTTGATGTCTTGGGATGCTCCGAGGAGCAAAAGGCTCCCTTTTTACCTTTATGTTGTGAGGAGAGGCAGATTACTGGTGGGAATCGGTAAATCGTACTCAACCTACCGCACTGAAGATGTCTTGGGAGAAGTTCCAAGAACTATTCAATAACAAGTACTTTACCGAAAGTATTCATCACATAAAAGAGGCAGAATTCATCAAGTTGGAGCAGAATAATATGACTGTGTCGCAGTACGAAGCCAGGTTTGCCGAGTTACCCCGGTTTGCATTCCATTTGGTTGATAATGAAGAGAGAATGACGGGGATGTTTTTAAGAGGTTTGAAGCCGGAGATACGTTAATATCTTATTTCTCAAAAATTATGTTTGTATTCAGATGTTATAAATAGGGCTCAGTTAGTGGAGCGCGATAACGAGTAAACGCAACCAAAAGAGAGCAGTCGGCAAAAAGATAATACTAGTGAGAGCAGTCATAGAAGCGGTGACAACAAGCGTGGAGGGAATCAATAGGCTAGAAATGGTAACCACTTCGGTGGTAATCATGGCCAAAATAATAAGAATGGACATATCAAGAAGAAGAGATTCAATAATGATGGAAAGACGTCAGCACCAGCACCCGTTGTTAAGGAAGGATAACGACCACCTATAGTATGCTTCAAATGTGGAGGGGAGGGACACATCAGTCCAAACTGCGCGATGTCGTCCAAAGCATGTTATAATTGTGGAAGAGAAGGTCACTTAGCTCGATTTTTTCGTTCACTGAAGACAAGTTCATCTAGGATGGAGGCACCAAAGGCCGTCCCAGAAAAGTCAAAGCCGGTAGTGCAAGGGAGAGCGTATATCATAAACTCTAGCGAAGTCTTTACCTTATTTGATATCGGTTCTATCCATTTTTTTTATTTCTCCTATTTGCGCTCAATGATTAAATTTGACTCCGGAGAAATTAGACTTTGACTTATCTTTGGAAACTCCGTTGGGAGAAACCTTCATTACATCCACTGTTTATAAGTCTTGTTTGGTTCAAATCGGTACCCTCACATTACCTGTCAATCTTATTTCATTAAAAATACTTGCATTTGATGTGATTCTAGGGATTGATTGGTTAACTACTCATCATGCTAAAATTGATTGTTTTCGTCAGGTTGTTAGCTTTCATATTCCTAATCAACCTATTATGCGAATTCAAGCGACCAAACTATTAAAATCAATCACGGTCATCTCAAGCCATAAAGCTATTCGTTTATTAAAAAATGAATGTCAAGATTTCTTAGCTCATGTCACGGATCTAAACAAAAATGTGTCAATTTTGAATGATATTTCTATTGTTAACAAATTCCCTGACGTATTCCCTAAAGAACTTCATGGCCTACCCCTAGAGCGTGAAATTGAATTTTGTATCAACCTTGAACCCGGTACAAAACCCATTTCCAAAACCCCATATCGAATGAATCCTATTGAACTTCAGGAGTTAAAGACCCAACTACAGGAATTGTTAGACATTAGCTTTATTCATCCTAGTACTTCTCCTTGTGGTGCTCCTGTTCTATTCGTGAAGAAGAAAGATGGGAGTATGCGACTTTGTATTGATTATCGGGAGATTAATCATGTCGCCATCAAAAATAGGTACCCATTGCCATATATTGATGACCTGTTTGACCAGTTATAAGGAACCAGATTCTTTTCAAAGATTGATCATCATTCTGGATATCACCAATTGAAGATTAGAACAAATGACATTCCAAAGATGGCTTTCAGAACTCGGTACGAGCATTATGAATTCCTAGTCATGTCCTTTGGATTGACTAATGCTCCTACTGCCTTCATGGATATGATGAACCTAGTATTCAAGGAATATTTGGTTCACTTTGTGGTCGTCTTTATTGATGACATCCTTATTTATTCCAGAAGCCGTGAAGATCATGAGCAACACTTGAGGCTGGTACTCCAAAAGCTTCGTGAATACAAGCTTTATGCCAAGTTGAAGAAATGCGAGTTCTGGCTGGAGAAAGTAGCATTCCTTGGGCAGGTAATATCAAGTCATGGAATATCTATTGACCCGGCACAAATTGAAGCAATTCAAAGTTGGGAGCAACCTAAATCAGTAACCGAAGTACGTAGCTTTCTCGGTTTAGCTGGTTATTATTGGAGATTCGTGGAAGGATTTTCTCGAAACGCTTCTCCATTAACTCAGCTAACTCGGAAAGATACAATGTTCTGTTGGAGCGAAGAATGTGAGAAGAGTTTTCAAGAACTCAAGAGGAGACTCATTTCAGCACCTGTTTTGACAATACCATCTGGCTCGGAAGGATTTGTCATCTACAGTGATGCTTCGGGCAAAGGGTTGGGATGTGTTCTCATACAACATGAGAAAGTCATAGCCTATGCCTCGCGATAACTCAAAGAATATGAGATGAATTATCTTACTCATGATCTAGAGTTGGCAGTTGTTATCTTTGCACTTACAATTTGGAGGCATTACTTGTATGGGGAGAAAGTGGAGATCTTTACGGATCATAAAAGCCTCAAATATTTCTTCACTCAAAAGGAACTCAACATGCGACAATGACCTTGGCTTGAACTGTTGAAAGATTATGATCATACCATCCAATACCATCCTGGAAAAGCGAACGTGGTAGCTGACGCATTGAGTAGAAGATCATATGCAAGTACAAGTGCGATATTGTCAACGCAAAGGCCCATTTTGTGTGACTTGCAATGGATGGAGATAGAGTTAAAGACTCCAGGGACCCATGTGATGATGGCGAATATACGAGTTGAACCGACTTTAATTGATAAAGTTAAAGCTGCTCAAGCTACAGACTTGGAGCTGATGCGTATGAGGAAGAAAGTGCAAGAAGGTGGTTATACCGGAAGCAAGAATCGATGAAGAAGGAATACTTCGAGTCAACTCCAGACTTTGTGTTCCTAACGACCCTGATTTAATGTATAAAATCATGATGGAGGCTGTAACGACCCCAAAATTCATACAATTTAAATCTCAACTTTGGTCGTTAATAACACATTTACCTTCTAATTTTACATCATTATTCGTTGTTAAACTTTATAAAATGCGGAATAATTTAAAATTTTATTTCTTATTACTTTAATTCCCTGAATCAAAACATTTATCAACTACATGTCTTTGAATCAATCTTATTTTATGATTCGCTTTATCATTGTTATCATATAAAATTTTACATTTCAATCTGATAACCTTTACATATCAGATAACTCTAACTCTAGCTGTACAACTCAATGTAAAACTATACATCATAAAACATTTAATTCATCTCAAGAGTCTTAATCATGGTTTAAAGAAATAGCCATTTTAGCTAAAACTATAAGTATTCATATATTATTTCTGAACCACTTCATTCAAGTAGCACATAGTGAAATCTTCAATCTTTTAAGCTGCAAAAATGGTTATTTGTAAGGTTGAGCTCGACAGCCCAGCAAAATCTAACAGTTTTCATGCATCATGTAACATATAATAACATGCATCAACATATATCTCATAAAAATTGTACTAACATCACATACATGTTACAATTTATACGACAAATATAAAGATTGAGTTCCTTACTCAATCAACATGATTTATTCAATCAACGTAGTCATAGATTCACTTTTACGTTTCATACTTTCAACATATATATAACACATCATGTTATTTGCAAAAGGGATTTAAAATCACCAAGTTCACATAGCAAATAGGAACTGAAAGACTTGCATTGATCGTTGTTTACCAATAACAGTTTAACAGCTTATAGATATCTGCACTTCACGTGCCCTACACAATTATATAATCATATACATCAACTATTAGTCACATAGCAACTCATAGTAGTTGTAATGTAAACTTTAATCTACGCCTCATAACCCTTCCTATCATAAATACACAATGTTCAATTTTATTATGTTAACTTTCGACTTATATCTCACTATATTTCATATTTGAAGTTCATTCAAGTGTATAAGTCTTGCTAGGACTACTTATTTGTTTTATATTAACACTATTCAATATCTTATAATATTAATTTCTTTTTACTTAAAACACTTTTTACATTCATTATCACTTATCAAGGCGTTTCGACGTTTATTCGTCACACGACCAATTTGTATCTCTTGTGTGTTCTTGGTATGCATATTCAACTTAACTAATATATCATTTATTAATGTTAAGCATCATTATACTTCATAATATTCATGTTCTATAACTTAGAACAACATCTTTTGTCATCAAGAGCACTACACTTGTATACGTGCATGCCCGACGCCCTCCGATTGCCTCTGAAAACACAATAGTCCTAAAGATGACCATTTTGACCCTTCCTAAAGACCTCAAATTGAAAACCTTAAAGACCAAAAGTTGTAGGTCTATTCATCCTCGTTCCGGATCATCTTGAATCACCTCAATCGGAGTTCGTATGAAAATGTTATACCTAATTTACTGCAGCAGGTAAGAGTAGTCTACTCAGCACTGAACCGCGGTGCAACTGCACCCCAATTGGCCTTGGGGACAGCGTAGCTGCGTCCTGGGAGGCAGAGACGCATCCCAGGTTCTGCACTTTGTGATTTTACAGACCAAACCTCTGTCTAATCATTATAATATGATTTATACTCATCGAATTCAGTCCATTTTCGATTCTATAGGTTTGTAACTCATAAAACTACAATATACCAAATACCCATCAATTAACATAAACATTAACTAACCCAAATATTAATTTACAACTCATGTTCATACCAATTGTTCATGTTATGACAATTTAGTGAATTCAATCGCCACGACTTCGTTTCTTAATCAATTGACACGATTCAAACTACGTTGTTTTCGTTTCTTCACATACTAACATAATCGAACATCAATTTACAGATTATAGCAAGTATTGATCATGAAATTTCGTACTTTCTAAGTCATATCCTATAAACATAAACATTATTTTATACTTTTCTTCCTACAACCAATTTACATATATTTTTATCATCAAACAACACTCATATGTGATTATTAACAGAGTATAAACCCTTCATACATATATATGTATCAATTCAACATAATTATCAATAGAAATTTCAAAAACAAGGGTTAATATTAGAGTAGGTTATAGCTTGTTCCTTGATTATTTGCTTGCAAAAAGATGATGACGATTAGGTTTAGAAATTTCCCCTCCTTCCACTTAAAAATCACAGAGAACTCTCTCTTGCTTCCAAGCTCTCTTCTCTAAACTCTATGTTTCTTCTTCTCTCCAAACCTTCTCTGTATTTTTTATATTGTCTAGCCTTAGTGAGAAATAAGAAGCGTAAAAATAAACTGACTCCCACTCCCCCACTAACGTCAAGTACAAAATCAAAAAGGTTGCATCAGTTGAAAAAGCCAAAGGCCACAAGGCCTTGTTTGGCTAAGCAAATAACTCCCAACTAGATTATTTTAATAACCTTATATTATATAGTTTCATGTCACACCTTTAGTTAATTAATTTAAATAACTTTAGTTTAGTTAATTTAAATAACTTATAATAATAATAATAATAATAATAATAATAATAATAATAATAATAATAATCTTATTATCATTATACTTATAATTAATAAATAATTATATATCTAATTTAATTAATAGAATAGATTCATCACTTTATTTAATTTATTTAATTCCAAATAAATTAAACAATTCATTTAATTTAATTATTTTCTTAAATATTGAGCAATTGATTTAATTTAATTATTTCCTTAAATTAAATCCTTTAGATAAAATTATCATTACTCAATTTGATTTGCATTAATCAATTTAGTTACTAAATTAATTCACCACAATTTTATCAACCATTTATTTATCTCAATAAATTAATTAAAATATTTATTTAATTTAATAAATATTTAAAATTAATTACTAAATTAATTTAATTCCTTCAATAGTTAGCTTAACAATTAAACCTCATTTTCCCGATATATGAATATATATTTCTATTCACATCAGATCATATATTTCAACATATATAGCATGTATA
This sequence comes from Panax japonicus, assembly GCA_020205505.1. Taxonomy (NCBI): domain Eukaryota; kingdom Viridiplantae; phylum Streptophyta; class Magnoliopsida; order Apiales; family Araliaceae; genus Panax; species Panax japonicus. Next base: position 52,417,133 of record CM035113.1, read on the forward strand.
TATACATACTCAAACTCAAACATCTCATAATAAGAATTTTAATTATTAAATTCTTATTTTAATAATTTATAAAAATTCGGGTTGTCACATCTTTCCCCCCTTATAAGGATTTCGTCCTCGAAATCACTGAAACCCTACCTTACTCAGGTTTTCATCAAATCTCTTTGTTTAATAACTTCAACACATTACCTTAATATAGGTTTTATATTTTCTCCTCCCACCATTCTTTATAATAAATTCTTGTAAGTTTTATTTCATAACCTTTACTTAGACTCAATTATATTTGAGTATTACATATTCTTTGACCCGCTCATTATCTTTCCCTAAGGATCATTATCATATACTATATTCACAAACTCTCGGGACATTACATTCACCCGTTCTTCTAAGAATTTCGTCCTCGAAATTTTTGACTTGCTAATTTTCATTCATTCCATTTATCAAAATAGATTTTATGTTAATATCTATTTATTCATTAGGTTCTGCAACCAAATTCTTTCTCTAAGGATCATTCTAAGATCATCATATTCATCACATCTTCATCTTCTAAGAGTTTCACATTTTCTCTTCTTCTGGAATTTCATTTCTTTCTTGAAATTATTATGTTTTGCTTAATTTTCTCATTCTTTCCACTTTCACCTTTCAAAATAATAAGAATCTTCCACAATTACTCAATAATTGGAAAGCGAGATGAATAACAGGAATTTAAAATATTTCAAATCATACAATGACGGCATCCTCAAACAGACTGTTAATACAGTACGTCATCATGACGTCATTCTCAAAAATATTTTCAAAAATTTTAATTTTCCAACGGGGTTTGGTTTCACCTAAATAATTCAATTGAATTGAATTATTGATATGAGTCTATGCTATTCGATTCAGCTAGACTAATGTTTATAAAAACTCTAAGTGTTCATTGAAAGAAATTTCCCGAACTAAATTGTTTTGGTGTGAAATCCAATAAGACTGAGGTGGAATTTTTGTGCCTTTGGCAATGACGAGAAACAGATAAAAGCAGTACTTGGCTAGTACAGGGCATATCGGGCTAATCACCCTTTGTGTCTGTAAGCTATGACGGTTTGTGGATGAATTTCCGTAAAACCTTTGCGAAAATGACAGACAAATAGTCTATATGACTCCTCAGCAAAATTTGAAAATTTTTACTCTTGTGAGTGGTGTATTGGGTAGCATGTCATGCTGTGTATGAATGGTATAAGCGGTATGGTGTGAGGTGTAAGGTAAATTTCGAGGATGAAATTTTTAGAAGAAGGGGTGAATGTGACAACCCGACAATTTAGAAAATTTTTAAAATTTTAATTAACTGATTTAAGGTTCAAAATTAGAACCTAGACAAAAATAAGTATATGCGTTTGATATTTTTAAGATAGAATTTTGAGGATTTCAAAAATTTTTGAAGGATTTAGGTGAATTATTCAGGATTAAGGGTATACGAGATTATGTTCTATGTAAATGCTATTATACTTGTATAGTATGTGGTTAAAGGTAAAGGGTTGACCAGATAAATGATATCTGTAACAAACCCTAAGTTTATATTAAAAATGTCAACGTTCGGTTAGAAATCCCTAACGATTAACAAGAAACACTAGAAATCGGTCCTAAAAACCCTAATTTCAGTTACGGGAATCCGAAACCCTAATTTGGTGTACGAAACCCTAAATTGGGAACTTAATGGCATAAGTGTAAATAATTATAATATTAATTAGGATAAAGCTTAATTAATTGGTAAACCCTAATTTTAAATTTAGAAAAAACCTAATTTCGGGATTTGAAACCCTAATTTATAATTAGGGAAAATCTAAGTGTTAATTTAATATTTTTAATGTTAATTAGGATATATTAATCCAAATTTTCAAATTATGAGTAATTAGAAAACCTTAATTATGAAATCTAATTTATAAATTAGAAATATTATTGTTATAATTAAAACCCTAATTCTGGGTTAAAAACCCTAATGATCAATTTTGACCTGTTAGAGTTTATGCCCTAGAGGCCAATTATTTGATATAATTGCTTAACGTTTTGATATTATATTTGATTAAATAAATATATGATTTTATTATGGTTTTATTTACTGCGTAATATAATTGTTAACATAATAAAATTCCTTAGAATAGTGATACAAATTATATAGTTTCAAGTATGTGACTTGAACATGAGATTATATATTACCATTAGTATCAGTGTTCTTAAATGTCCCTAGTCGAGTATCACTGTTGATGGGACAACAATGATGCATTGAGACTAGTATGTGGATTAACTGATGACAAAATCTCATTGGTCATAAATATATGAGATATTAAGTCAATGCATAGGTACATGTTAGAGAACGATGTACTGGACAGATCCACCATGAGAATTCTATATGGAGCATTATGCGAAGTGTCATTAGCAATTCTCATTGTGATAATGTTGTAATGGTCCTCCGACCTGAAATCGCTATATTACTACACGAGAATTTATGTACTTTGATATCATCAAATGTCACCTTTAATAGGGTGGATTATAAAGGTGATTATTGGGTTCATCATTAATCATGTGAGAAATATGAGTGATCTAGATGGAATTTAACCATCCTATATATTATGGGTGATATCCATAGGCCTCTTGATTGAGTAGGACTATGAAATGCATGACAATGCTCAAATAGTGATTTGTTTCATATAGTCTACTCATTGATCAAGAAAACTCAGATTAAATTATGAAGAGTATGACACATTCCATGATTCGAGTTTAATCTAGGATATTAAGGTTAAAAGGATTAAATTGCATTGAAACATTGGTCACATAAGGTTGCATTGAATCATCGATCTTATTATTACTTGGGTAGCAGTGATGCATTACTAGATGCCGCTCACTGTTTATAATTTTATAATATGATTTTAAAATTATTGCCAACGTAATAATAACCTATAGGGTCACACACATAGAACGTTATTTAAAAGGGAATTAATTTAAATTTTAAGGATTTAAATATATTAATATGATTAATAGTATTTAAATCACGAATTTAAATTAAAAGGAGAATTTGTATATATATGTATATTAATTAAGTAAGACTTAATTAAGATATATATATATATATATATATATATTGATTCGGATTTTATAAAATTAGGTTTTGATTTTGATTAATTCCTTTTAACTACTATATATAGATATATAGCAGCTACTTAGGGTAAGATATCAGAATTGAAAAACCCTAGCCGCTCTTAGAGAGAGACTAGAGAGAAAATAGTTTCAAAAATCCATTCCTTTTGGTGGCTAGTACCGCAAGTCCTTCTTATTCCAGAATCGTTCGATGGTTCGTGCGGCGTTCGCGTGGATACCGTAGAGGCGCAATCAGTTTGTATTGCGTTGGAGATTCGAGGCGCAGTCGGTTTCAGATTCTCGTTTTTGTTTATATCTGGTACAATCTCTAAACCTCTGAATTAATTGATTTTCGCATGGATCCTGTTTTAGGGTTTCGAAAATTGCTTTAAAATTTTAATTTCCGTTGTGCGTTTCTGTGCCAAAGTCCAACATGACCCTAATTACTTAACTAGCAATTTAAATTAGGAATTTTTAATCCTAATTAACAATATTTAAATTTTGATTAAGGAATCTTAATATAATTAGAAAGTTAAAATTATAATTTAGAAATTTAATTTTCTATTTTTAAAACCTAAATTAGAAATTTTAGAAAATTAAATTGCAAACCCTAAGGGTTTCAAACCCTAAACCTTAAGCCCAAAACAAAACCCTAAACCCTAAGGGTTTGGCCATTTACTAAAATGTCATTAATTTTGTATGTGAAAAGACTAAAATGCCCTTAGTGCATTATTGCGACTTAACTTGCAAGATTTGACCTAGTGAAGTTGGTGAGAAAACCTCGCCTAGCATGTGCCTTAAATCCACAGAAATTAGCCACCTTGCATCAGCCTTATACAATGAATCAAGATATAATAGATTAAAGAAATAGAAAAGTCTCACTTTACTTTTCATTTTTCACTATGCCACACTCTCTCTCTATATTTCGAGTTTAAGAATGAGAGGAGAGTGATAAATAAAGTTAAGATCAGTTCATAGCTCTCCAGGAACATGAATCAAAAATCATAAAACAAGATCAAAGCTTAAAAGGTATAAAAACGCTAAATTTCAAAATCATTGAATTTGATGTTAAATGTTGTAATTGATTGGTTAAATATGTGTAATAAGGTGTCTTTTAGTGATCTGGATTGTTAAATCCCAGATCCATAACATCAAAGTGCTCGAAATAGCATCTTTTTGAAATCTGGAAAAACTTGAAAATGATGGCCTGACAACCATATGTCAGGGCCTATAAATCCTTCTCTGATTTTGATTTTTTGTTATTTGATGTTATACATTTGTTCTTTGTGACGCCCCAAAATCTGGGTCTTTTCCAACCCGACATATGGTGCTCCACGGTGCTACAGTTTACACAATCATTCAATTGAAATGCCTCAAAAAAACGAATATGTCTTATATATATTCCAAACAATACTACCATTCCCCAGGTTCTTTATAACCGTTACATTTGTTCTTGTTATAATATCAAATATTATCATTACAACCCTATGTTATTACATAGGTAATCTACAAGTTCGCTTTAGCCTTCCCTTTATCCTTGACGAATCCTTCGGTCCATTCGGTCTAAGCTGCATTCATATGGTTCAAGCAAGAGTGAGCATAACAAGCTCAGCAAGTACAATAATTTCATTTAAAAAGCATGCTTGAAACATAGAAATCATATATCTTCAATAACTGGATAATAGTTACGAAGTACTATCCATAATTGAAAATAGCATTTCTTTTCCTTCAAAACATTTTACAATAATAATATTCAGTAAAACATCGATTCTGGTCCAAGACTATGAGCGTTTCACAATTTCTTTAAAAAGGACAACCCGGCATGAAGTCCGTAAGTCTGGCATATTTTACGAGCAATTTTAGGTGATCAACCTATAATACTCTATGTTGATCAACACTACATCCATTAAATGTGTGTACGTTTAAGTTGTGGCGACATCACGTGCCCATCGAATACTCGATGAAAATACATTTGTTTATTCATATTCAGGCTTACCTTGAATCTATACCAATTGGTTGGCATAGGATAGCGTTAGCAATTCTATATTGAAAGACTTGTAAATAGTTCAATCAATCTATCCAGATTAGTCTAGCCGAGCTAAAACTGGCATCGACTCTTTCTTCAAAACCATACATGCATCTCATAATTTGAATCATTTGATAACTTGGCTAACACGAAGGTTAGACAAGCGTTTAAGAAAAACTTGCCTTTAGTGTCTGCTACAGTATAATTACTTTCCCTTTTGAATCTTTACAGTCTCTATAACATATAACCACATAACATACCGCATTAGGTCATGATTGAACATATATAGTTCCTAAAGAATCTTACTCTTCTTCTCAATCTAATCCCGTATTAGATTTGTTATTTATTGGTTCCGGCTTTCCGTCATTCTTTACATCATTCTTACCAAATTCGTTCTCTTAACTGAAATTATTTCATTAATACAACTCGGTTCAAGTTAATTATCCTTCCTCACGGCATACTAACGTCCTTACATTATTTAATCGAAACTCGATCGTCATTGATTAAGTACGCTTATTGCATACCGTTTGTGTTCATCTTCAATTGACTTACTTTAACTCTAAATGATCACACTTGAGGTTTAGTTATGACTTAACAATATTTTATTAAGTCCCTTAGTTCATTACTAAACAATTTCCCTTCATACTCTATTTGTAACCATTCTTGTCTGCATATGTTTTAAGGCTGGCACTGCAGCGCCAGTGTTCCTTTGTGATGCCGCGTTGCGGCGTCGCCCATTAGGGCTTGAAGACCGGACTCGGCACTACGGCGCGAGTCTTAGTGTTAACTGTCACGCTGTGGCATGAGACTCCAGGGGCTGAGGCTCATTTTGGCGCTGCGGCGTGACTTATTTTGCCTTGACTGGCGTCGCGGCGTCAGGACTCAGCACCAGAAAATTTTAACAATTTTTCTTTTAGGTGAGATTCATAGGCTCGTAACTTCTTCGTTATATATTCGAATTGGCTCGTTCAAGAGCCTACGGTTCACAAATTACGTACTCTATGCGTTCATGCAAGAATTTTATCAATTCAACTTTGTTTGCTAAAAATTCACCTATTAGTCCATTTTCAACGAAAATGATAAACGTTCGTGAACGTTCAACTCTCGTTTCTTCGTTCTAAGTCGGAATCCGGCCATTTTTGAGTCCGCAACTCTATAATGCCAAATAAGACTTGTCTCCATTGAAAACCAACGTTTCCAATCTCAATATCAAAATTCAACTTCCATTCCGAGAATTTCACGAATTCGACGATTATCGTCCAATCGTGTTAATTCCGGCAAAACTTCATTACTTGAGATTTTTAAACCGTTTCAATTAGATTCAATCCATTATACTAATATCTTGACATACATGATTCATTAACTCATAACATGATAAGTTATTACTTATTCTTGATAAATTTGTAACTTATGAAAATATAAATTATTTATATTTTCATTACTCATGACTTATGCCTTCTTTTCATATGACTTATTAATGAGTTAAGTCCTTTAATCATTATTCTTACATCTTATTAATCATACTAATTTTATTAATGTAAACATGTTACAAGTTCTAACAAGTTCTTATACTTTCATTATAAGTTCATAACTTATTTAAGAATGAATTTGTTATTCATGACTTATCCCGCTTATTAAGACTTAAGCCCTTTGATTCATTATTCCAACCTCTTCTTAGCATGCTTGTTCTACCAATACCCCCCTTCTCTAATAATAGAAGAGAAAGAGAATCATGACTTAAGATTACTCACTTTTGATGTTCTCTTGCTAATCCTTCTTCTTGCTCCTTAAACTATAAACTCTAGCTTTTTTAACTTTTTTAGCTTATTCTCTCAAGTAAATAAGCACTTAAAATGTTGGATGAAATACAACAACCAACAAATGAATCCAAGCTCTCTCTATTTGTAAGATTTCTAAGGTTAGGGTAATATAGTCATTAAGCCATTCCACCTCCTTAAATAACCTCCTTACTATTCCATACTTTGTCCCTAAGTAAACTTGCTCACCACATAAACTTGGACATCACTCTTACTTAATCATTAAGCATTAAGCTTTACCATTAAGTACTTTACACATAAGTACTTTACCATTAAGCTATCTTGCTCCCCACACTTTTTGCTTAGCCATTAAGTTAGCTTTAGTTGCTCATCACTTTGAATTATCCATGGTTTGCCCCATGGGTTTACACCATCCCCTAACCCATTGGATATTTACTTTGGGTTTTAGCTTAATTAGTTTAGCTTAATCATTTTGGGCTTGCAATAAATTGCTTTGGGCTTTACATTACAAATACTTAGGCTTAATATTAATAAACACTTGGGCTAAACATTAATCTATCTTGGGCTTGCCCTTAAATTTATGGACTTGCATTTCATACACAATCCACAATTCTATTCATAAATGGCTTAAATCCTTATAACGCATAATTTACGTATTAATCTCATATCCTAACTCATATACTTATTCAATACATACAACATACCATTATTCATACGTACTCGTATAATACCCTGTATCATACTCGTATTCATTACTTCGTATAATACCTACGTATTATATGATTAATGTTTAATTCATTAATCGCATTACAATTCCTTCCCGTAAATCATTTTCCTTAAACGTTAGGTTTTAAGTCCACAAGTGAAATATTACATTTTCCATAAATGAAATATTATTGGATATTCTATCTCACATCGATATTCTATCGTTACGTATTTCTCGGAAGTTCAAAAATAATTCCCGAGCAGAAATGCGTGAATAGTGTTTTTTGGAAAATTTCTCGCAAAGCTTTTATTTTCATCTTGGAAATTCAAACACTTTAATTTTACCACGTAGTCAAAATCCTACGATGTTCTAACATGTCTAAGTCATATAACGACCTTCAATTAGCTTGCTCCATAAATGATTAATTAAATTCACTTAATCATTATAATTAAATGAAATCTTCAAAAATTCGATTTTTCTCAGGCGTTACATTTGTCATATGGACTGTAATCTGGACTTTGAATCATGGTCATAACATGTTTTATAAGTAGTCAAACATGGTTGATCGAGCATAAAAGTTTGAATCTGGGCAACCCTGAACTTTCTAGGTGGTCTGACATGATTTTCGAACCCCTTGATCTTGCTTGTATTTTATGTTTTATGTCCTGTTGTTGGTTGCAAACTGTAGTATGACATGTAAGCTAGATACTTAAACCTTTAGATCACACAGATCTTGCTCAGAATCAAAATTATTGCTGGTCAAACCACCGTTGACCAAACTACTTAAGAACATTTCTGGGTTTTCCAGAAATGTTCAAGAACAGTTCTTGTTGCCTAGTTTGACCGAACTAGATTGTACTGTTTTGATGTTGTTAAGTTGATCTTGTGATTTTTTGTTGTACCTTACATGTGGACTATACAGTTGTACCATTATATCACAAGAATCATGACCGAAACCTAGATTAAATGAGCAACTAGATGGCTACTCGAACTGCCTGGGTTTCTGGAAAACCCAGGAGATGTCTGACAGTGACTTTGGGAGATCAGATCTCCTTGTGTATTTGTTGTATGATCAAGTTGATAATTTCTAATTGTAGTTGTAAGACCCCAACTTTTTAATAAAGATGATTTTTCTATAAATATCATTATTTTTAAATATTATGGAATGAATTTGATATAATGTGATAGTTGTGGGTAATATTTATAAATTTTGCAAAGTACGCAAGTTGTTATATAATATTCGATTGGTAAGGCAATATTCATTTTAACAGGGAATATTCGTACAACGGCACAATCATTGGTGGACCTCACAACGGAATTATTGTCAGATTAAAAAAATGACAAAAATATTTTATGAAAATAACGGCGGAAGTTTTACCGTTAACTGTTGAAACACCCGGTGTTAAAAGTACAGTAATATGCGTAGTTGCACAGTAGCAAACTGTATTGATTATTGATGCTTACGTGAGAAGTTACTCAGTCTTGTTCAATTATTGCTACATTAATTGATGCATATTATCTCGCGTTATTTGATTCAACTATTATCAATATTTTATATATTATTAAATCAATAATTGAGACGAAAAAGTTATTAATATTATTATTTACAATATTAACGATGTGTAGAAGTTCTGTCAAGGAGAGGTTTGGTCACCTAATTGCGCACCAATAGGGAGAAATCTTTATTGGAAAGCCCCCTCTTTCCTGGGAACGACCTAGTTGATTAATATTGTGAATTATAATAATGATGATAAGTGTTGTTGAAAATATTGAGGAAATTTTTATGATGTATTTTGCCTATTATTTGAACCCCCATTTGCTCATTTTTCAAAATCGTCGAGAGAAAGTAATCTCAATTTTTCTTATATATATATTTTGCAGGCATGTGATTATATATATATATATATATATATATATATATATATATATATATATATATATATATAATCTAGTGTGTGTCATGGGAATAAGAGAAGAGGAGAAATTATGGTGGTGCACGGGAAGTAGTATTATTATTTATTATTTATATATATATATATATATATATATATATATATATATATATGGTAAGGATCAAGAGCATTCTCCTTAAATAGCATACCTCCTTAAATAGCATTCTTTTATTAAAACTACGTCGTTTTGGAGGGACGCGATGATATTTTTGTAAATATAATGCCACCGCGTCCCTCCAAAATGACGTAGTTTTAATAAAAGAATACTATTTAAGGAGGAATGCTATTTAAAGAGGAATGCTCTTGATCCTGACCGTGTATATATATATACATATATATATATATATGACAAAGTTGGCCGAAAGGGAGGCAAATAATTCACGGGGGGTGTTCTTTTTCAACGAACATGTGATAATTTATATATATATTATACAATAAGTTTTGTTTTTTTATGAAAAATAGAATATATTATATTTTATTTAAAAGATTTTGCTTTAAATCTGGACCGTCCGTTTAAAAGTAAATCAATCTGGACCGTTCATGAATAAGTTATTATTCATTCCATTCTTCTATAAATAGAAGCTTATTCCTTCATTATTTCTTAAAAATTCATTGAAACTCTAGAGACGGAAATTATAGAGAAACTATAGAAAAGTATTCTGCTACTTCTCTACTCTTATATCCAGTTTCTTTTACTATAAGTGGTATTATTTCTTTTGTATTCATGAACAGAACTTCTGTTATTCCATTATTTATTATTCTGTTGGAATAACCTGTATACGCGGGCTACCCTATACTTGGTAAAATTCTTCTGCTACTCCATTCTTTATTATTCTATTGGAACATCTTGTCTGTGCGTTACGCATGACCTAGTTCCGTTATTTATTATTCTGTTGGAACATCATGTCTGTGCGTTTACGCATTACTTGGTTTCGTTATTTATTATTCTATTGGAATAACATGTCTATGCGTTTACGCATGACCTGGTTCCATTATTTATTATTCTATTGGAATAACCTATCTGTGGGGTCTATCGCATGTCGGGTGATTTCTTTTGTTATTCTATTCTTTATTACACTCAGTTGGTTAAAACTTTGACTTCTATACTCCATGAAATTAGTGGAATATCCATTATATTTGCACTTCAACCAATATCTTTTCATAGAAATATTCTTCTGAGCATTCTTGAATTTTACTCTACAATGAAGTATCATGTTGACAATTTGGACGTTATTAGTTCCTGGATAAATTAATTCTTGAACTTGTTTTATTGAATTCTTATATCATTTTCATCATCTTTATGTTTATATTTTGTTGAAAGTCATCTGTGGCCTGTAGTGCATAGATGGACTTGGTATGATTATGACCAGGGTTTATTCGGTGTAATTATGACTGTAATGTTATAAATGATGTGGTAAAAGTCCTCATTGGCCCGAGTGCATTGATGTTCAGTTGTTGGCATGATCATGACCATTAATGAATACACGAATGTCCTTGGCCATTGTGCATGGATAATTTGTGGTCGTGATACTAAATAATATCATTGGCCGTAGTGCAGGGGTGATTTGATGATGTGGATTATTTATTAAGCTGAGTCCCAGTGATAAAAGTGATGAAAAACCTTTTAAATCATAGAAGATAATAGATTTTATGCTCTACTTGACTCTTCTAATGGATTGTTTGTTCCACTATAGCTAAACTTGATATTTATTATATTTTATTAGTTTAACATTGTTGAAGGCTAATGATAAATTATTCTGCATTATCTTAGTCATAATATTTCTTACTGGGCTAGTTGAGCTCACCCTTTTGCTTTCATTGTTCTCTTTAGGAAATGAGAACGTAGCATGGACTAGTCGGAGAACAGAGTGATGGTCCTAGATGGTGCATTAGTAGTCCTCACTATTCTGTGAAATAGTGTAATAATAAATGTAATGAGGACACCATTGAGTTTGTATATTGTCTAGATGACAATATTTGTATTAAAACTCACAGCATATGTTTAGTCGTATTTTACACTACTGTTGTATAATTAAGTTTGTATTTGAATTTTGTACCATGTATTTGGCGACTCAAGATGGGTGATGTATACCCATTTTGGGGGCGTCACAATTGGTATCAAAGCTTAGGGATATGATCCATGGCTAAGATGTGAGAATAGAACTAAGAGGGGAGAGATGGGGAATTTCTTCGCTAGTATGACCTACCTAAGTTTATTGGTATTTAATTGGTCGGTGAGAATATAGGGATAATATGTTAAATGTCAATTAACTTTTGTTTTGTGGCAGTATCTGAAAATGATATCCGAGAATGTTGTGAATAACAAAGGAGCACAGGAGACCGTTGATTCACCACATATCAATAATCAAGATAATGTGCATCAGGAAGGCGACAATCCTCATGCAAACAACAACACTGACCAAATGATTAATAAAGTAATGTTCAGAGGCTTTATACAACATCAAGCGAGAGTTGCTCTTGTCCAAAATATAGGTGGAAACACTGGAAACTCTCGGACGGTCACCGCTAAACAGTTCAAGGAGCTGGGACCACCGGAGTTTATTGGAGAGCCAAAACCACTTAAGGCGGAAGCATGGATAAAGTATATCACCAAGATATTTGAGGTCTTGGGATGCTCCGAGGAGCAAAAGGCTCCCTTTTCAACCTTTATGTTGTGAGGAGAGGCAGATTACTGGTGGGAATCGGTAAATCGTACTCAACCTACCGCACTGAAGATGTATTGGGAAAAGTTCCAAGAACTATTCAACAACAAGTACTTTACCAAAAGTATTCGTCACATAAAAGAGGCAGAATTCATCAAGTTGGAGCAGAATAATATGACTGTGTCGCAGTACGAAGCCAGGTTTGCCGAGTTACCCCGGTTTACATCCCATTTGGTTGATAATGAAGAGAGAATAACGGGGATGTTTTTAAGAGGTTTGAAGCCGGAGATACGTTAATATCTTATTTCTCAAAAACTATGTTTGTATTCAGATGTTATAAATAGGGCTCAGTTAGTGGAGCGTGATAACGAGTTAACGCAACCAAAAGAGAGCAGCCGGCAAAAAGATAATACCAGTGAGAGCAGTCATAGAAGCGGTGACAACAAGCGTGGAGGGAATCAATAGGACAGAAATGGTAACCACTTCGGTGGTAATCATGGCCAAAATAATAAGAATGGACATATCAAGAAGAAGAGATTCAATAATGATGGAAAGACGTCAGCACCAGCACACGTTGTTAAGGAAGGATAACGACCACCTATAGTATGCTTCAAATGTGGAGGGGAGGGACACATCAGTCCAAACTGCGCGATGTCATCCAAAGCATGTTATAATTGTGGAAGAGAAGGTCACTTAGCTCGATTTTGTCGTTCACTGAAGACAAGTTCAGCTAGGATGGAGGCACCAAAGGTCGTCCCAGAAAAGTCAAAGCCGGTAGTGCAAGGGAGAGCGTATATCATAAACTCTAGCGAAGTCTTTACCTTATTTGATATCGGTTCTACCCATTTTTTTATTTCTCCTACTTGCGCTCAATGATTAAATTTGACTCCGGAGAAATTAGACTTTGACTTATCTTTGGAAACTCTGTTGGGAGAAACCTTCATTACGTCCACTGTTTATAAGTCTTGTTTGGTTCAAATCGGTACCCTCACATTACCTGTCAATCTTATTTCATTGAAAATACTTGCATTTGATGTGATTCTAGGGATTGATTGGTTAACTACTCATCATGCTAAAATTGATTGTTTTCGTCAGGTTGTTAGCTTTCATATTCCTAATCAACCTATTATGCGAATTCAAGCGACCAAACCATTAAAATCAATCACGGTCATCTCAAGCCATAAAGCTATTCGTTTATTAAAAAATGAATGTCAAGATTTCTTAGCTCATGTCACGGATCTAAACAAAAATGTGTCAATTTTGAATGATATTTCTATTGTTAACAAATTCCCTGACGTATTCCCGAAAGAACTTCCTGGCCTACCCCCAGAGCGTGAAATTGAATTTTGTATCAACCTTGAACCCGGTACAAAACCCATTTCCAAAGCCCCATATCGAATGGCTCCTATTGAACTTCAGGAGTTAAAGACCCAACTACAGGAATTGTTAGACATTAGCTTTATTCATCCTAGTACTTCTCCTTGGGGTGCTCCTGTTCTATTCGTGAAGAAGAAAAATGGGAGTATGCGACTTTGTATTGATTATCGGGAGATTAATCATGTCGCCATCAAAAATAGGTACCCATTGCCACATATTGATGACCTGTTTGACCAGTTGTAAGGAACCAAATTCTTTTCAAAGATTGATCATCATTCTGGATATCACCAATTCAAGATTAGAACAGATGACATTCCAAAGATGGCTTTCAGAACTCGGTACGAGCATTATGAATTCCTAGTCATGTCCTTTGGATTGACTAATGCTCATGCTGCCTTCATGGATATGATGAACCTAGTATTCAAGGAATATTTGGTTCACTTTGTGGTCGTCTTTATTGATGACATCCTTATTTATTCCAGAAGCCGTGAAGATCATGAGCAACACTTGAGGCTGGTACTCCAAAAGCTTCGTGAATACAAGCTTTATGCCAAGTTGAAGAAATGTGAGTTCTGGCTGGAGAAAGTAGCATTCCTTGGGCAGGTAATATCAAGTCGTGGAATATCTATTAACCCGGCACAAATTGAAGCAATTCAAAGCTGGGAGCAACCTAAATCAGTAACCGAAGTACGTAGCTTTCTCGATTTAGCTGGTTATTATTGGAGATTCGTGGAAGGATTTTCTCAAATCGCTTCTCCATTAACTCAGCTGACTCAGAAAGATACAATGTTCTGTTGGAGCGAATAATGTGAGAAGAGTTTTCAAGAACTCAAGAGGAGACTCATTTCAGCACCTGTTCTGACAATACCATCTGGCTCGGAAGGATTTGTCATCTACAGTGATGCTTCGGGCAAAGGGTTGAGATGTGTTCTCATGCAACATGATAAAGTCATAGCCTATGCCTCGTGATAACTCAAAGAATATGAGAGGAATTATCCTACTCATAATCTAGAGTTGGCAGTTGTTATCTTTGCACTTAAAATTTGGAGGCATTACTTGTATGGAGAGAAAGTGGAGATCTTTACGGATCATAAAATTCTTAAATATTTCTTCACTCAAAAGGAACTCAACATGCGACAACGACCTTGGCTTGAACTGTTGAAAGATTATGATCATACCATCCAATACCATCCTGGAAAAGCGAACGTGGTAGCTGACGCATTGAGTAGAAGATCATATGCAAGTACGAGTGCGATATTGTCAACGCAAAGGCCCATTTTATGTGACTTGCAAAGGATGGAGATAGAGTTAAAAACTCCAGAGACCCATGTTATGATGGCGAATATACGAGTATAACCGACTTTAATTGATAAAGTTAAAGCTGCTCAAGCTACAGACTTGGAGCTGATGCGTATGAGGAAGAAAGTGCAAGAAGGTGCTATACCGGAAGTAAGAATCGATGAAGAAGTAATACTTCGAGTCAACTCCAGACTTTGTGTTCCTAATGACCCTGATTTAATGTATAAAATCATGATGGAGGCTGTAACGACCCCAAAATTCATACAATTAAAATCTCAACTTTGGTCATTAATAACACATTTACCTTCTGTTTTACAACATTATTCATTGTTAAACTTTATAAAATGCGGAATAATTTAAAATTTTATTTCTTATTACTTTAATTCCCTAAATCAAAACATTTATCAACTACATGTCTTTGAATCAATCTTATTTTATGATTCGCTTTATCATTGTTATCATATAAAATTTTACATTTCAATCTATTAACCTTTACATATCAGATAACTCTAACTCTAGCTTTACAACTCAATATAAAACTATACATCCTAAAACATTTAATACATCTCATGAGTCTTAATCATGGTTTAAAGAAATAACCACTTTTGCTAAAAATATAAGTATTCGTATATTATTTCTGAACCACTTCAGTCTAGTAGCACATAGTGAAATCTTCAATCTTTAACCTGCAAAAATGGTTATTTGTAAGGTTGAGCTCGACAGCCCAGCAAAATCTAACAGTTTTCATGCATCACGTAACATATAATAACATGCATCAACATATATCTCATAAACATTGTACTAACATCACATACATGTTGCAGTTTATACGAAAAATATAAAGATTGAGTTCCTTACTCAATCAACATGATTTATTCAATCAACGTAGTCATAGATTCACTTTAACGTTTCATACTTTCAACATATATATAACACATCATGTTATTTGCAATAAGGATTTAAAATCACCAAGTTCACATAGCAAATAGGAACTGAAAGACTTGCCTTGATCGTTGTTTACCAATAACAGTTTAACAGCTTACAGATATCTGCACTTCACGTGCCCTACACAATTGTATAATAATGCACATCAACTATTAGTCACATAGCAACTCAAAGTAGTTGTAATGTAAACTTTAATCTATGCCTCATAACCCTTCCTATCATAAATACACAAGGTTCAATTTTATTGTGTTAACTTTCAACTTATATCTCACTATATTTCATATTTGAAGTTCATTCAAGTATATGTCTTGCTTGGACTTCTTATTTGTTTTATATTAACACTATTCAATATCTTATAATATTCATTTCATTTGACTTAAAACACTTTTTACATTTATTATCACTTATCACGGCGTTTCCACGTTTATTCGTCACACGACCAATTTGTCTCTCTTGTGTGTTCTTGGTATGCATATTCAACTTATCTAATATATCATTTATTAATGTTAAGCATCATTATAATTCATAATATTCATGTTCTATAACTTAGAACAACATCTTTTGTCATCAAGAGCACTACACTTGTATACGTGCATGATCGACGCCCTTCGATTGCCTCTGAAACATAATAGTCCTAAAGATGACCATTTTGACCCTTCCTAAAGACCTCAAATTGAAAACCTTAAAGAGCAAAAGTTGTAGGTCTATTCATCCTCGTTCCGGATCATCTTGAATCACCTCAATCGGAGTTCGTATGAAAATGTTATACCTAATTTACTGCAGCAGGTAAGAGCAGTCTACTCAGCACTGAACCGCGGCGTAACTGCACCCCAATTGGCCATGGGGGCAGCGTAGCTGCGTCCTGGGAGGCAGAGACGCATCCCAGGTTCTGCACTTCGTGATTTTACAGACCAAACCTCCTTCCAATCATCATAATATGAGTTATACTCATCGAATTCAGTCCATTTTCGATTCTATAGGTTTGTAACTCATAAAACTACAATATACCAAATACCCATCAATTAACATAAACATTAACTAACCCAAATATTAATTTACAACTCATGTTCATACCAATTGTTCATGTTTTGACAATTTAGTGAATTCAATCGCCACGACTTCGTTTCTTAATTAATTGACACGATTCAGACTACGTTGTTTTCATTTCTTCATATACTAACATAATCCAACATCAATTTACAGATTATAGCAAGTATTGATCATGAAATTTCGTACTTTCTAAGTCATATCCTATAAACATAAACATTGTTTTATACTTTTCTTCCTACAACCAATTTACATATATTTTTATCATCAAAAAACACTTACATGTGATTATTAACAGAGTATAAACCCTTCATACATATATATGTATCAATTCAACATAATTATCAATAGAAATTTTAAAAACAAGGGTTAACATTAGAGTAGGTTATACCTTGTTCCTTGATTATTTGCTTGCAAAAAGATGATGACGATTAGGTTTAGAAATTTCCCCTCCTTCCTCTTAAAAATCACAAAGAACTCTCTCTTGCTTCCAAGCTCTCTTCTCTAAACTCTATGTTTCTTCTTCTCTCCAAACCTTCTCTGTATTTTTATATTGTCTAGCCTTAGGGAGAAATAAGAAGCGTAAAAATAAACTGACTCCCACTCCCCCACTAACGTCAAGTACAAAATCAAAAAGGTTGCATCAGTTGAAAAAGCCAAAGGCCACAAGGCCTTGTTTGGCTAAGCAAATAACTCCCAACTAGATTATTTTAATAACCTTATATTATATAGTTTCATGTCACACCTTTAGTTAATTAATTTAAATAACTTTAGTTTAGTTAATTTAAATAACTTATAATAATAATAATAATCTTATTATCATTATACTTATAATTAATAAATAATTATATATCTAATTTAATTAATAAATTAGATACATCACTTTATTTAATTTATTTAATTCCAAATAAATTAAAAAATTCATTTATTTAATTATTTTCTTAAATATTGAGCAATTGATTTAATTTAATTATTTCCTTAAATTAAATCCTTTAGATAAAATTATCATTACTCAATTTGATTTACATTAATCAATTTAGTTACTAAATTAATTCACCACAATTTTATCAACCATTTATTTATCTCAATAAATTAATTAAAATATTTATTTAATTCAATAAATATTTAAAATTAATTACTAAATTAATTTAATTCCTTCAATAGTTAGCTTAACAATTAAATCTCATTTTCCCAATATATGAATATATAATTCTCTTCACACCAGATCATATATTTCAACATATATAGCACGTATATATACCTACTCAAACTCAAACATCTCATAATAAGAATTTTAATTATTAAATTCTTATTTTAATAATTTATAAAAATTCGGGTTGTCACATCTTTCCCCCCTTATAAGGATTTTGTCCTCGAAATCACCGAAACCCTACCTTACTCAGGTTTTCATCAAATATCTTTGTTTAATAACTTCAACACATTACCTTAATATAGGTTTTATATTTTCTCCTCCCACCATTCTTTATAATAAATTCTTGTAAGTTTTATTTCATAACCTTTACTTAGACTCAATTATATTTGAGTATTACATATTCTTTGACCCGTTCATTATCTTTCCCTAAGGATCATTATCATATACTATATTCACAAACTCTCGGGACATTACATTCACCCCTTCTTCTAAGAATTTCGTCCTCGAAATTTTTTACTTACTAATTTTCATTCATTCCATTTATCAAAATAAATTTTATGTTAATATCTATTTATTCATTAGGTTCTGCAACCAAATTCTTTCTTTAAAGATCATTCTAAGATCATCATATTCCTCACATCTTCATCTTCTAAGAGTTTCACATTTTCTCTTCTTCTGGAATTTCATTTCTTTCTTGAAATTATTATGTTTTGCTTAATTTTCTCATTCTTTCCACTTTCACCTTTCAAAATAATAAGAATCTTCCACAATTACTCAATAATTGGGAAGCGGGATGAATAACAGGAATTTAAAAGATTTCAAATCATGTTGAGGGGTCATAAGACCTTGAACTTTTTCCCTAGGTTATTAAGTATCTAAACTTGAACATTTAACAGTCATAAGACTATACGGACCTTGAACTCTTCCCCAGTTTTAGCAATGCATCACCACTGTAAACTGTCATTAACAGAATGTTTAAAAATCACACAGACTGAAAACACTCTCTGCAAGTACTCTAGGTGATCAGCCTATCGTACCCCTACGTCGTGCACAACGTATTACATCTTAACATCGTAACGACTATATGCGTTACTTTCGGAACCATTGTCTCCGATAACACGTCCCCCTTTTTACAGGGTTGTTCACCTCAGCTTTTCAACATCTGAATCCGCACAAAAACAATTTGGTTTAGCATAACTTCTCAAGAAACGCTTGAATTTCATGAACATCTTTCAATATTCGTCTAACTGAATCAAATAGCATAGACTTCTACAATAATTCAGACATCAATCGAAATATACATATACATATATATATATATATATATTCTTATATCTTAAAGAAATCTCAAAAATCTTTTTATGACGTCATGATACCGCACTGTATTTACAATCCATTTGAGGATTTCGTCATTTTGTGACTTTGTCATACTACATCATACCATAGTGGGCTGACAATCATTAGACCACATCCAACACTAAGAAATTCTGCATTGATAACTCCATCGTTTTTATCATCTTTGCACCAGGTTCCATGATGCACTAATGATATAAAATAAATTTTGATATTTTTAAATAATTTTCGTCTAGCCGAAATATTTAGCATAGACTATTCTTTAAACAGTTCAAAAATATTTGAAAATCGATTTTAGTGATATCATATCTCAACAGGTAACGATGTGTCAGTGTCCCGAAGTCCACACATACACATTTGTCACCATGCGTTGAGAGTAAAAATTCATTTTAAAAAGGCACATAGTGCAAATTTAGCTTGATGTCAAAAAAATTGAAGTCTAGCATAGCTAGAAGATTTAGAAAAACTTATGTCTCCACTTTCTATACTGATCCATTGCATAATAATTCTATCTATTCCCATAATCCTCAATTGATTCATAACTTAATTATACCCCAGTTCATCAAACTTACCGCTCATTGGAAGTTTAGGACTTGCCACAATAATATGAGTTTAAGAACTTATCCTACTCAGACCATAGGCGTCCATTCGCTGAGGGGTTCAAAACATACCATATTATTGTGAGTCACGAACTTACCATATGCATTAGTTTTAAGAACCGCTGTAAGACCCAAACTTATTATAAATAAAATCGAATTTCCTCTAATTATATTTGTGAATAATAAGGTATTAATTTGATATAATTCTCTGGTTATGGGTGAAATGTGCAAATTTTGCAAAATATGCAAGTGGTTATAAAATAATCATTGTGTCGGGGAATATTCGTTTGGTCGTGGAATATTCTTGTTGTCGGGGAATATTCGTACGACAGTGCAGTCATTTATGGGCCCCATAACAGAATAACTGTCGGATGAAGAAAATGACAAGTTTGAGTTTTTATAAATAACGGCGTAGTTGTTACCGTTAACACTGTTGGAATACCCGGTGGTTAAAATATAGTAATACGCGTGGATGCACAGTATGGATGAATTATTGATCCTTACGTAAGAAGACACTACTCAATAATTGTTACAGTAGTTACTGTTCAATATTTTATTTTATTGATTCAATAATTGATGTGTTGATATTTTATATTATTGTTGTTTCAATAATTGTCACTGCACAGTATTTTCCATTATCAGATCAATAATTCATATTATTTGAATAATATTATTAGATAGCATTATTGGCAATGTCTAAAAAGTTCGGTCAAGGAGAGGTTTGGTCACCTAATTGCGCGCCAATAAGGAGAAATTCTTATTGGAAAGCCCCCTCTTTCCTGGGAACGGCCTGGTTGTCATAAATGTGATTCTGTAATATTATTTGTGAATAATTAATTATTGATTCATATAATAAGGAAATATTTATTTTATTTGGATATAAATGTTGGATATATTTATTGTGGTTAAAAATGAAGGAGTTAATGTTGAGGTGTTTTATCAGTATTTTTGTCGGAATGAAGGTATTAAAAATTAAACCAGTGTTTTTGAAATATATTGTGTGAGTTATAATTTTTAATCCGACCGTTGGATCGTTGTAATTTTTGGATATGTTGTACATATATAAGTTGAGTATATGTCCACAAATTTTGAACCATTAAAAATGAACGTATGATTTGTTATGAATTTTAAGAGGTGACTGATTCAGAAATTAGTTTTATAAATGATTTTGGTGAAAAATTTTAGAATTGAGTGGGCCCCACTTGTGGTGAAGAAATGTGCTGAATTTATTTCAAATGTGGTGGGTGGGAATAGTAGCAGGTAAAGCCATCAGGTTGCAGGTCAAGTCTGCTAACATTTTCCTATAAATAGAGGGCTAAATTAGAATTGAAAATCACACCAGAAATAAGTTTTCTCTCTTTCTCTCTCTAGATTATTGAGTGTATTTTGTGAGTATTTAGATACTTTGTGAGTTTCTATTCATCAATGCAAGTTTCCTTTAGTCTTATACCGATATTCCGTTCAGAAGTACTGATATTTTGAGGTAAAGGATGTTATTTTCTTCATATATGATATTATTTCTTCAATATCATTGTGCCGAAGTATTGATCTGAATTTTTATCAAATTTAGAACTTTTTGTGTCGGGGTTACTATTCACGTATATGGCACTATTCACGTATATGGCACTATTTACGAATACGAAACTGTTCACCAAAAAATAAAATTTTCTTTTTTTTGTCCAAGATGTCTACTATGGTTACTATCTTTGATTGTATCCATATTTTGATATTTATTCTTGAATTCTGCTTCAAAATTGGTATTTATGAAGTATTATTGATCTTGGATAAACTGTTATACGAATCCCTACTATTTTTCCTTCCGTTTCACTGGATTCATTTTCTTTAAAATATTTTTCATCATCCTCAGTCCTAAATGATGATATTACTAAATATTTTCGGCCTGTAGTGCAAAGATAAATGATTAACTGATGAATATCTTTGGCCCGTAGTGCAAAGATGAACAAGTGTTGAGATGAACATGACCAACTGGTGATACAAATGAATATCTTTGGCCTGTAGTGGAAAGATGAATATTTGATTAAAGATGTATATTGATTGTTATTACAGGGATAAAATATTGATGATGGACTTTTAAATCTTAGAAGATAGTAGAACTCATTCTCTACTTCACTCTTCTAATAGATTGTTGTTTCCGATGTAGTTGTTGATCTAAAACTCGTTGGCTATTATATTTTATTAGATTTTTCCCTGTTGAAGACTAACGGTAATTTGTTGTATATTATCTTAGTCATAATATTCTTTACTGGTCTAGTTGAGCTCACTCTTTTCCTTTTTGTTCCATTTTTCTAAGGAGGTGAGAACATAGCAGGAACTAGTCGGGGTACGGAGTGATGATTCTAGAAAGATGTTTTAGCAGTCCTCACTATTTCTGTAAAATAGTGTTTAAATAATTGTAACGAGGATTTATTTGAGTGTGGATATTGTCTAAAAGACAATATTTGTATTTAAACTCACGGTATGTGTTGTCGTATTTTGCACGACAAATGTATTATTGAATTTGTAGTTTGCTTTCTGTACCATGTATTTGGCGACTTAAAATGGGTGTTGTATACCTATTTTGGGGGCATCACGGTTGGTATCCGAGCTTAGGGATATGGTCTCTGGCGAAGATCGGGGAATAGAACTAGGAGGGGAGAGATGAGTAAATCCTTCGCTAGTGTGTCTTATCTAAGCTTATTTGTTGGTCAGTCATAATATAGGGATATTATGTGATATATTAATTTATTTAATTAACCCTTATTTTATGGCAGTATTTAAGAATGGCCGCTGAGAACGTTAACAATGGAGTATATGATACTGTGGTACAACATTTAGTTACAAACCAGGAGAACGTGCAACAGGAAGGCAATATTCCTCATGTAAACAACACTACCGAGCAAACGATGAATGATGGAATGTTTAGGAGCTTTTTGCAGTTCATGCAAAACCAGACAAGGGAGACTCGTACAAAAAATACAGGTGGAAATGATAGCAATGTGCGGCTTGTCACAGCCAAGCAGTTCATGGAGTTGGGACCACCAGAATTTAAGGAAAAGCCGGAATTGATCATGGCAGAAACGTGGGTCAAGCAAATTACCATGATATTCGATGTCTTGGGATGCATGGAGGAACAGAAGGTTCCATTCGCCACCTTTATGTTCCGCGGTGAGGCAGACTGCTGGTGGGAGTCTGTGAAGCGTACCCAGCTAGCCGTACTCAGCATGTCTTGGGAAACGTTTCAGAAACTATTCAATAACAAGTACTTTCCTGAAAGTATTCGTCATATGAAGGAGGTGGAGTTTATCAGACTGGAACAAAACAACATGACGGTGTCCCAGTACGAGGCGAAGTTTGCAGAGTTATCCAGGTTTGCACATCATTTGGTCAAAAATGAGGAACGAATGACGAGGATGCTTCTGAGAGGTTTAAAGCCCGAGATTCGGCAATATCTTATATCTCATAAATTTTCTTTATATTCAGATGTAGTAAACAGGACTCAATTATTAGAGCGAGATAATGAGTATGTTCAACCGAGGGACCATAACCAGGGTCATACCGGTGACAGCAGTCATCAGAGCGATGATAACCAACGAGGAGGGAAAAATACGAACAAAGGCATTAACCACTCGGGTGGTCATCGTGGCCATGATAATAGAAGAGGTGATTCAAGTGGAAATTTCAGAAAGAGGAGATTCAACAATGACGGGAAGACATCAACAGCAGCACCAGCACCAACAACAAATTCTAGGGGAGGAGAACGACCGCCAGTTAGATGTTACAAATGAGGGAAAGAGGGACAAATCAGCCCAAACTGTCCACAACAATCCAAGGTATGTTACAACTATGGTAAGGAAGGCCACATAGCTCGGGATTGTTCTATAGCAAAACCAAGTTCAACGTGGATGGTGACTTCAAGGGCTGTCCTGGATAAGTCGAAATCAGTGGTTCTTGGAAGAGCGTTTGTCGTGACTGGCTAAAACGCGAGGAACCCAAACGAGGTGATTATGGGTAAGCTAATCTTGAACTCTTGCAAAGTTTATACCTTATTAGATACCAGTTCTACCCATTCTTTTATCTCTCCTGCTTGTGCTCAATATTTAAACTTGACTCCGGAGAAATTAAACTTTGACTTATATGTTGAAACTCCGTTGGGTGAAACCTTCATTAAATCTACAGTTTATAAATCTTGCATGATCCAAGTTAGCACTATCACATTACCTGTTGATCTTATATCTTTAAAGATACTTGTTTTTGATGTGATTTTAGGAATTGATTGGTTAACCACTCATTATGCCAAAATTGATTATTTTTGTAAGGTTATTAGTTTTCATATTCCTAACAAACCTGTCATACGAATTCAAATAACTAAACCACTAAAATCAGTCACTATCATATCAAGCCATAAAGCTATTCGTTTATTGAAAAATGGATGTCAAGCTTTCTTAGCCCATGTTATGGATTTAAATAAAGACAAGTCAGATTTGAATAATATTTCTGTTGTTAGAGAATTTTTTGATGTATTTCCTGAAGAACTTCCCGGTCTACCCCCAGAACGTGATGTTAAATTCTTTATTGACCTTGAGCAGAGTACAAAACCCATTTCTAAAACCCCATATCGAATGGCTCCTATTGAACTTCAGGAGTTAAAAGTCCAACTACAGGAATTGTTAGACATAGGTTTCATTCGTCCTAGTACATATCCTTGGGGTGCTCCTGTTTTATTCGTAAAGAAGAAAGATGGGAGTATGCGACTTTGTATTGACTACCGAGAATTAAACCATGTCACCATCAAGAATAGGTATCCGCTACCTCGCATTGATGACCTATTCAACCAGTTGCAAGGAGCACAATTCTTTTCAAAAATCGATCTTCATTCTGGATATCATCATCTGAAGATTAAAACTGAGGATATTCCAAAGACTACCTTCAGAACTCGGTACGGGCATTATAAATTCTTAGTCATGTCTTTTGGATTTACTAATGATCCTGCTGCTTTCATGGATATGATGAACCGTGTATCCAAGGAATATTTGGATCAGTTTGTTGTTGTCTTTATTGATGACATCCTCATCTATTCCAAAAGGCGTGAAGATCATGAGCACCATTTGAAGCTGATACTTGAAAGGCTTCGTGAAAACAAAATTTATGCCAAGCTGAAGAAATGCGAGTTTTGGCTTGAGGAAGTAGCATTCCTTGGGCACATGGTGTCAAAACATGGAGTATCTGTCGACCCGGCGAAGATTGAAGCAGTACAAAGTTGGGATCAACCAAAGTCGGTGACTGAAGTGCGTAGCTTTCTAGGCTTAGCTGGTTAATATCGGAGATTTGTGGAAGGATTTTCTCGAATTGCTACTCCATTAACTCAGTTGACTCGGAAAGATACAAAATTTATAAGGAGCGAGGAATGCGAGAAGAGTTTCCAAGAGCTCAAGAGGAGACTCATTTCGGCACATGTTCTAGCAATACCATCTGGTACGAATGGATTTGTTATATATAGCGATGCTTCAGGCAAAGGGTTAGGATGCGTTCTCATGCAACATGGGAAATTCATAGCCTATGCCTCACGACAACTCAACGAATATGAGAGGAATTATCCAACTCATAATCTAGAGTTGGCAGCAGTCGTATTCGCGTTGAAAATTTAGAGACACTACTTGTATGGGGAGAAAGTGGAGATTTATACGGACCATAAAAGCCTCAAATATTTCTTCACCCAAAAAGAACTCAACATGCGGCAACGACGTTGGCTTGAACTATTGAAATATTACGATCACACTATTCAATATCATCCTGGAAAAGCGAACGTAGTAGTTGACGCATTGAGTATAAGATCATATGCGAGTACGAGTGCGATATTGTTAATGCAAAGGCCCATTCTGTATGACTTGCAAAGGGTGGAGGTAGAATTAAAGACTCCAAGGACCCACATGTTGATGGCAAATATACGATTAGAACCGACTTTAATCGATAAAGTTAAAGCTGCTCAAGCTACGGACCTGGAGCTGATACGTATGAAGAAGAAAGTGCAAGAAGCTATTCCAAAAGCGAGAATCGATGAAGAAGTAATATTTAGATTCAACTCCAGACTTTGTGTTCCTAATGATTCTGACTTGAAGTATAGAATCATGATGGAGGTACACAACACCCCGTTTGCAATCCATCCTGGGAGTACCAGTATGTATCAAGATATTTGACATACATTTTGGTGGAACAATATGAAGAGAGAGGTCGCGGAGTTTATCTCGAGGTGTTTAACTTGTCAACATGTAAAGGCGGAGCATCAAGTGCCAAAGGGTCCATTACAACCACTTGAGATTCTGAAATAGAAGTGGGAACACATTACTATGGATTTCGTTACAGGTTTTCCCAAAGTTTCTCAAGGCATAGATGCGATTTGGGTTATTGTTGATAGATTAACCTAGTCTGCCCATTTCTTACCGATACGTGAGACTTATTCCCTTGAACGTCTTGCTTGCATGTGTGTGAATGAGATTGTGAGATTGCATGGCATGCCAGTATCCATAGTTTCGGATCGTGACCCAAGATTCACTTCACAATTTTGGGTTAGCTTGCAGAAAGATATGGGCACAGATTTATGATTCAGTTCGGCATACCATACTCAAACGGACGGACAATCAGAGAGGACTATTCAAACCCTTGAAGATCTATTAAGACTTTTTGTCCTAGATTTTAAAGGAAGTTGGGATAAGTACTTGCCACTGGTGGAATTCTCCTACAACAACAGTTATCAATCAAGTATAGGCATGGCTCCATTTGAGGCATTGTATGGACGAAAATGTTATTCTCCAGTGTGCTGGAACGAGGTGGGAGAAGAAACATTGTTGGGACCAGAATTAGTACGCATGACTACAGAAAAGATCCAAATGATTCGACAACGTATATAAACGGCACAAGATCGACAAAGAGTTATGCGGATCTTCATCGAAAAGACGTGGAATTTAATATTTGGGAAAAGAGGAAAGCTCAATTCACGATTTGTTGGTCCATTTGAGATTCTTGACCGAATAGGAAATGTGGCCTATAGACTCGCTTTACCTCCAATTATGTCTCGTGTTCATAATATTTTTCACATATCCATGCTTCGTAAATATGTGAAAGACCCGAACCATATTATTGTGTTAGAACCAGACGAGATAGCCGAAGATTTAACGTACGAAGAAGTAACTGTTAAGATCTTGGATAGGAAAGAGCATTTCCTACGCACCAAGGTTATACCACAAGTTAAGGTTTTATGGAGAAACCATACTATTAAAGAAATGACCTGGGAGTTGGAATCAGAAATGAAAGTGAGGTATCCTCACCTTTTCGAAACACCAGGTACGTATGTCAATTTCGAGGATGAAATTTCATAAGGAGGGGAGGTTGTAAGACCCCAACTTAATATAAATAAAATTAAATTTCCTCTAATTATATTTGTGAATAATAAGGTATTGATTTGATATAATTCTCTGGTTATGGGTAAAATGTGCAAATTTTGCAAAATATGCAAGTGGTTATAAAATAATCATTGTTTCGGAGAATATTCGTTTGGTCATGGAATATTCTTGTTGTCGGGGAATATTCGTACGACGGCGTTGTCATTTGTGGGCCCCATAACAGAATAACTGTCGGGTGAAGAAAACGACAAGTTTGAGTTTTTATAAATAACGGCGTAGTTGTTACCGTTAACATTGTTAGAATACCTGGTGGTTAAAATATAGTAATACGCGTGGATGCACAGTATGAATGAATTATTGATCCTTACGTAAGAAGGCACTACTCAATAATTGTTACAGTAGTTACTGTTCAATATTTTAATTTATTGATTCAATAATTATTGCGTTGATATTTTATATTATTGTTGTTTCAATAATTGTCACTGCACAGTATTTCCCATTATCAGATCAACAATTCATATTATTTGAATAATATTATTAGATAGCATTATTGGCAATGTCTAAAAAGTTCTGTCAAGGAGAGGTTTGGTCACCTAATTGCGCGCCAATAAGGAGAAATTCTTATTGGAAAGCCCCCTCTTTCCTGGGAACGACCTGGTTGTCATAAATGTGATTCTATAATATTATTTGTGAATAATTAATTATTGATTCATATGATAAGAAAATATTTATTTTATGTGGATATAAATGTTGGATATATTTATTGTGGTTAAAATGAAGGAGTTAATGTTGAGGTGTTTTATCAGTATTTTTGTCGGAATGAAGGTATTAAAAATTAAAGCAGTATTTTTGAGATATATTGTGTGAGTTATAATTTTTAATTCGGTCGTTGGATCATTGTAATTTTTGGATATGTTATACATATATAAGTTGAGTATATGTCCACAAATTTTGAACCGTTAAAAATGAACGTATGATTTGTTATGAATTTTAAGAGGTGACTGATTCAGAAATTAGGTTTATAAATGATTTTATGAGTATTTAGATACTTTGTGAGTTTCTATTCATCAGTGCAAGTTTTCTTCAGTCTTATACCGATATTCTGATCAGAAGTACTGATATTTTGAGGTAAGGGATGTTATTTTCTTCATATATGATATTATTTCTTCAATATCATTATGCCGAAGTATTGATCTGAATTTTTATCAAATTTGGAACTTTTTATGTCAGGGTTACTATTCACGTATACGGCACTATTCACGAATACGAAACTATTCAACGAAAAATAAAATTTTCTTCTTTTTGTCCAAGATGTCTATTATGGTTACTATCTTTGATTGTATCCATATTTTAATCTTTATTCTTGAATTCTGCTTCAAAATTGGTATTTATGAAGTATTATTGATCTTGAATAAACTGTTATACGAATCCCAACTATTTTTCCTTCTGTTTCACTGGATTCATTTTTTTAAAAATATTTTTCATCATCCTCAGTCCTAAATGATGATATTACTAAATATCTTCGGCCTGTAGTGCAAAGATAAATGATTAACTAATGAATAACTTTGGCCCGTAGTGCAAAGATGAACAGGTGTTGAGATGAACATGACCAACTGGTGATACAAATGAATATCTTTGGCGTGTAGTGTAAAGATGAATATTTGATTAAAGATGTATATTGATTGTTGTTACAGGGATAAAATATTGATGATGGACTTTTAAATTTTAGAAGATAGTAGAACTCATTCTCTACTTGACTCTTCTAATGGATTGTTGTTTCCGCTGCAGTTGTTGATCTAAAATTTGTTGGCTATTATATTTTATCAGATTTTTCCTTCTTGAAGACTAACAATAATTTTTTGTATATTATCTTAGTCATAATATTCTTTACTGGGCTAGTTGAGCTCACCCTTTTCCTTTTTGTTCCATTTTTCTCAGGAGGTGAGAACATAGCAGGAGCTAGTCGGGGTACGGAGTGATGGTTCTAGAAAGATGTTTTAGCAGTCCTCACTATTTCTGTAAAATAGTGTTTAAATAATTGTAACGAGGACTTTTATTTGAGTGTGGATATTGTCTAGAAGACAATATTTGTATTTAAACTCACAGTATGTGTTGTCGTATTTTGCACGACAATTGTATTATTGAAGTTGTAGTTTTCTTTCTGTATCATGTATTTGGCGACTCAGAATGGGTGTTGTATACCTATTTTGGGGGCGTCACAACCGCACCTAATCTTAATAATATATGTCTAATCTTAATAGTTTCTAACTATCAAACATACACATGAGAAAAGAATCACCTTTTTGCTACATATACATTGATAGCGTGACACCAACATTCCAATGATTATCAATATGATAAACTAAGTGCAAGCACAAAACCCTCGCCCATACAAAGATTTGTACTACTCAGTCATCACATGAGTCCTCAATTAAAATCCCACCTAACTCTATCTTACTCATAACTTGATCTTTGCTCAATACGAATCCTCGTATCACATCATCTATAACTCCTCGTGAGTTATCTCTTACTATTTTATAATACATCATTTTCATAGCATCAAGCAATAATTATTCAAACATTACTGACCATCTTTCCTTTATAACTTAAACAGATCATGTCGTGATCTTATTCTATAATCATCTCCCTTGCAATTCTTTTCTTAACTTGTGATCGTTTTGTTTTACGATCCCCTTTCTTTCCTTTATTATCATTTACGACAGTAGTTGTTATCTTGGCTATTGGTGTTAGGGAACTCCCATTTCTTATCTTTATATCTTTTCAAAACTCTTCTTTGAATTTGCTTGTTTATATAATAATTCTTCCTTTAAGAATCTCTAACTTCATTCACATTGCTCAACATTTCATCATATGTATACATTTTCTAGACTTGGTACACATCGAGTCTCTACCAGTTTCAATATGGTACGCTGAGTGGTTTCCCACAAACAACCAACAAACTAGGTTCCGAGTTGCTAGTTCATATATACCTCCGCTCTAAGATACCATACATCAACTATTAAAGAGTACAATTGTACCATACTTAAATATAACTTTTTATTCTTAACTTCTTTATCATTCTCTTCTTATAGACATTGTCTATTTATTATCATCTTACATTCTTATTATTGGAGTTGGGTAACCCCACATTCATATTCCTTATAACTCGGTGAGATTCTTCTTTGAATCCGTTCTCGCATGCTTTAATCCTTCCTCTATAAATTTCTTAAATTACTTCTTATTGTTCAAACTCTATTTGAGCTTATTCTTTCATTATCTTCACCTCTCTTCTCTAAGGTTATAGCCTAAGGTACTCCTACCAAAGGTTTCTAACCTATCAGCTTTGATACCAACTGTAACGACCCCAAAATTCATACAATTTAAATCTCAACTTTGGTCGTTAATAACACATCTACCTTATGATTTTACATCATTATTCGATGTTAAACTTTATAAAATACGGAATAATTTAAACTTTTATTTCTTATTACTTCAATTCCATGAATCAAAACCTTTATCAACTACATGTCTTTGAATCAATCTTATTTTATGATTCTCTTTATCATTGTTATCATATAAAATTTTACATTTCAATCCGATAACCTTTAAATATCAGATAACTCTAACTCTAGCTTTACAACTCAATATAAAACTATACATCATAAAACATTTAATACATCTCATGAGTCTTAATCATGGTTTAAAGAAATAGCCACTTTAGCTAAAAATATATGTATTCGTATATTATTTTTGAACCACTTCATTCAAGTAGCACATAGTGACATCTTCAATTTTTAACCTGCAAAAATGGTTATTTGCAAGGTTGAGCAAATCTAACAGTTTTCATAAATCACGTAACATATAATAACATGCATCAGCATATATCTCATAAATATTGCACTAACATAACATACATGTTACAGTTCATACAATAAATATAAAGATTGAGTTCCTTACTCAATCAACATGCTCTATTCAATCAACGTAGTCATAGATTGACTTTAACGTTTTATACTTTCAACATATATATAACACATCATGTTATTTGCAATAAGGATTTAAAACAGTTAATCACCAAGTTCACATATCAAATAGGAACTGAAAGACTAGCCTTGATCGTTGTTTACCAGTAACAGTTTAACAGCTTACAGATATCTGCACTTCACGTGCCCTACACAATTATATAATCATACACATCAACTATTAGTCACATAGCAACTCATAGTAGTTGTAATGTAAACTTTAATCTACGCCTCATAACCCTTCCTATCATAAATACACAATGTTCAATTTTATTGTGTTAACTTTCGACTTATAACTCACTATATTTCATATTTGAAGTTCATTCAAGTGTTTAAGTCTTGCTAAGACTACTTACTGGTTTTATATTAACACTATTCAATATCTTATAATATTCATTTCATTTGACTTAAAACACTTTTTACGTTCATTATCACTTATCACGACGTTTCGACGTTTATTCGTCACACGCCCAATTTGTCTCTCTTGTGTGTTCTTGGTATGCATATTCAACTTATTTAATATATCATTTATTAATGGTAAGCATCATTATACTTCATAATATTTATGTTCTATAACTTAGAACAACATCTTTTGTCCTCAAGAGCACTACACATGTAACGTGCATGCCCGACGCCCTCCGATTACCTCCGAAAACACAACAGTCCTAACGATAACCATTTTGACCCTTACTAAAGACCTCGAATTGAAAACCTTAAAGAACAAACGTTTTAGGTCTATTCGTCCTCATTTCGGATCATCTTGAATCACCTCAATCGAAGTTCGTATGCAAACGTTATACATAATTTACTGCAGCAGGTCAGAACAGTCTACTCAGCACTGAAACCCGGTGCAACTGTGCCCCAATTGGCCTTGCGCTGCGCCCTGGGAGGCATAGACGCATCCCAGGTTCTGTACTTTGCAATTTTATAGACCAAACCTCCTTCCAATCATCATAATATGAGTTATACTCATCGAATTCAGTCCATTTTCGATTCTATAGGTTTATAACTCATAAAACTACAATATACCAAATACCCATCAATTAACATAAACATTAACTAACCCAAATATTAATTTACAACTCATGTTCATACCAATTTTTCATGTTTTGAAAATTTAGTGAATTCAATCACCACGATTTTGTTTCTTAATCAATTGACACGATTCCAACTACGTTGTTTTCATTTCTTCAAATACTAACATAATCCAACATCAATTTACAGATTATAGCAAGTATTGATCATGAAATTTTGTACTTTTTAAGTTATATCCTATAAACATAAACATTGTTTTATCTTTTCTTCCTACAATCAATTTACATATATATTTATCATCAAACAACACTCAAATGTGATTATTAACAGAGTATAAACCCTTCATACATATATATGTATCAATTCAACATAATTATCAATTGAAATTTCAAAAACAAGGGTTAACATTAGAGTAGGTTATACCTTGTTCCTTGATTATTTGCTAGCAAAAAGATGATGATGATTAGGTTTAGAAATTTCCCCTCCTTCCTCTTGAAAATCACAGAGAACTCTCTCTTGCTTCCAAGCTCTCTTCTCTAAACTCTATGTTTTTTCTTCTCTCCAAACCTTCTCTGTATTTCTATATTGTCTAGCCTTAGGGAGAAATAAGAAGCGTAAAAATAAACTGACTCCCACTCCCGCACTAACGTCAGGTACAAAATCAAAAAGTTTGCATCAGTTGAAAAAGCCAAAGGTCACAAGGCCTTGTTTGGCTAAGCAAATAACGCCCAACTAGATTATTTTAATAACCTTATATTATATAGTTTCATGTCACACCTTTAGTTAATTAATTTAAATAACTTTAGTTTAGTTTATTTAAATAACTTATAATAATAATAATCTTATTATCATTATACTTATAATTAATAAATAATTATATATCTAATTTAATTAATAAATTAGATACATCACTTTATTTAATTTATTTAATTCTAAATAAATTAAACAATTCATTAAATTTAATTATTTTCTTAAATATTGAACAATTGATTTAATTTAATTATTTTCTTAAATTAAATCCTTCAGATAAAATTATCATTACTCAATTTGATTTACATTAATCAATTTAGTTACTAAATTAATTCACCATAATTTTATCAACCATTTATTTATCTCAATAAATTAATTAAAATATTTATTTAATTTAATAAATATTTAAAATTAAAATATTTAATTAAAATATTTATTTTATTTAATAAATATTTAAAATTAATTACTAAATTAATTTAATTCCTTCAATAGTTAGCTTAACTGTGACGCCCCCAAAATTAGGTATACATCACCCATCTTGGGTCATAAGATACATGGTACATAATTCAAATACAACTTACTAATACAACTGTCGTGTATAATACGACAAAACATAACTGTGAGTTTGAATACAATTATTGTCTACTAGAGATTATACAAACTCAAAAAGAGTTCTTATTACAATTATTAATACACTATTTCATAGAATAGTGAGGACTACTAATGCTATCCTCTGGACCGTCACTCCGTTCCCCGACTAGTCTCTGCTATGTTCTCATTTCCTGAAGAGAACAGTGAAAGAAAGGTGAGCTCAACTAGCCTAGTAATAAATATTATGACTAAGATAATGCAGAATAAATTATCGTTAGCCTTCAACAGTATTAAAATGATAAAATATAATAGACATCAAGTTTAATTGCAGTGGAACAAGCAATCCATTAAAAGAGTCAAGTAGAGAATTGAATCTACTATCTTTTATGATTTAAAAAGTTTTTCATCACTTTTATCGCTGAGACTCAGCTCAATAAATAATCCACATCATTAAATCATACCTGCACTACAGGCCAAGGATATTCTTTAGTATCACGACCACGAACACGAATTATCCATGCACTACGGGCCAAAGATAATCGTGTTTTCATCACTGGTCCTGATCATGCCATAAAACAATTCATCTTTGTTCCCTTGGCCGAAGAGAATCCATAGCCATAATCATACCAAAAACTATCCATCAATGCACTACGGGCCAATGATGACTTTTAATTTTTACATTATTTGTAGCATTACTGTCATGATTATACCGAATAATCCCTGGTCATAATCATACCAAGTCCATCTATGCACTACAGGCCACAGATGACTTTCAACATAACATAAACATGAGGATGATGACAATGATATAAGAATTCAATAAAATAAGTTCAAGAATTAATTTGTCCAAGAACTACTAACGTTTAAATTGTCAACATGATACTGCTTTGCAGAGTAAAATTCAAGAATGATCAGAAGAATATTTCCATGAAAAGATACTGGATGAAGCGCAAATATCAAGGATATTCTACTAATTTCATGGAGTATAGAAGTCAAAACATTAACCAACTGAGTATAATAAAGAATGGAATAACAAAAGAAATCACCATGCATGCGGTACTTCGCATCGACAGTTTATTCCAACAGAATAATAATAACGGAACCAGGTCAGGCAAAATTTGCACTGACAGGATGTTCCAACAGAATAATAAAGACGGAACCCGGTCCGGTGTAAAACACACAGACATGATGTTCCAACGGAATAATAATAAAGACGGAACCAGGTCCTGTGTAAACACACAGAAAGGATGTTCCAACAGAATAGTAATAAAGACGGAACCAGGTCCGGTGTAAACACACAGACAGGATATTCTGACAGAATAATAAAGACAGAATAATAGAAGAATGTCACCAAGTATAGGGTAGACCGCGTATACAGGTTATTCCAACAGAATAATAAGAAATGGAATAACAACAGTTCTCTTCATGAATAAGAAAGAATAACACCCCTTACCGTAACAGAAACTGGATATAGGAAAAGAAAAGTTAAGTAGCAAAAAGATTTTCTTCTATCTCTCTATAGTTTCTCTCTCTAGAGTTCAGTGAATTCGTAAGAAAATAATGAAGGAATGAGCTACTATTTATAGGAAAATGGAATGCATAGTAACTAATCCATGAACGGTCCAGATTGATTTACTTTAATCTGACGGTCCATATTTAAAAAAAATCTTTTAAATAAAATATAATATATTCTATTTATATAAAAAGATTTTTACTATGCAAACACTATGCAACACTATGCAAGACACTATGCAAGACTATACATAATAAAATATAATATATTCTATTTATAGAATAACTTTAATAAAGTATTCTGTTTTATATAAACAGATGTTTATGTTTTATTACGTTAATAATACGAATAAAACAAAACGTCATCATCGCTATAATAATTCATATTATTAATCGACAATAATTGAATTAAACTGAGTGACTTCTCACATAAATATCAATAATCAATACCGTATGCTACTATGCAACAACGCGTATTACTGTACTTTTACTACCCAGTAGTTCAACAGTATCAACGGTAAAACTTCTGCCGTTATTTTCAATAAAATATTTTTGTCGTTTTCTCAATCCGACAATAATTCCATTGTGGGGTCCACCAATAATTGTACCGTCGTACGAATATTTTTCGACACAAAGAATATTCCTTGACCAATCAAATATAATATAACAACTTGCATACTTTTCAAAACTTATAAATACTACCCACAACTATAATATTATCTCAAATTCACACCATAATATTAAAAAATTATTTCGAGAAAATTAATTCTTTATTTATAAAATATGGGGTTTCACAATCTCCCCTCCTTATGGAATTTCACCCTCGAAATTTACGTACGTACCTGGTATGCCGAACAGGTGAGGATACCTTGACTTCACTTCAAATTCTAACTCTTGAGATATAACCTTTGAGTGTTGAATACGATTCTTCTTATCCAAGATTGTAACACGTATCTCTTCAATCGTTAAATCATCCGCTATCTCGTCCGGTTTTAAATTAATAATGTGGTTCGGGTCATCCACATATTTACGTAACATCGATACAAAAAAAAAATTATGAACACGCAATATATTTGGCAGTAAAACGAGTCTATAAGCCACAGTTCCTACTCAATCGAGGATTTCAAATGGGCCAATTAAATCGAGGGTTGAGATTTCCTCTCTTCAGCAACTCTTGCTTCTAAAATAACACCCTCTTGAACCTTCTTCTTCACATTCATCAGATTCGGGTATGTAGCTTGAGCATCTTTAACTTTATCGATTAAAGTCAATTTTACTTGTATATTCGTTATCTTCACGTGGGTCCCTAGAGTCTTTAACTCTATCTTCATCATTTGCAAGTTATACGAAATGAGTCTTTGTGTTAACAACATCGCACTTGTAAACGCATACGATCTTCTACTCAACACGTCAGCTACCATGTTCGCTCTTCTACGATGATATTGAATAGTACGATCGTAATCTTCAACAGCTCGAGTCAACGTCTTTGGTGCATGTTACTTTCGTTTTAGTTGAAAAAATTATTTTGAGGGTTTAAGAAATAGGTTTTGTACTGGTGTCAATACAAAATTCGATTTCACGCTCTGGGGTAGGCTAAGAAGTCTTCAGGAATACGTCAAGAGATTTATTAATGATAAAAATATCATTCAAAACTGTTACTCACATCCAAGACTTGGATAGTACGTCACATTGATACCAACTGTGACTTCTATCCCTTAACCTAGATAGCACCTCACAATGATACCTATCAACTTGTTATCGTCATTCACGACGTTGCCTACAGAAAGTCTGGCTTCGGTGCATTCCACACAAGGAAGTCATCAACAAAAGGATCAGGGCTCTTTACTTATGGATTGATATGACAATGATTGAATTTAGTGGTTTGGTTGCTTGAATTCGCATAATAGGTTGGTTAGGAATATGAAAGCTAACAACCTTACGAAAAACATGATGAGTAGTTAACCAATCGTTTCCAAAAATCGCATCAAAGGCAAGTATTTTCAAAGAGAAAAGATTAACACGTAACGTGAAAGTGTCGATTTGAATCAAATAAGATTTATAAACAGTGGAGGTAACGAAGGCTCCTACTAACGAAGTTTCAACCAATAAGTCAAAGTTTAACTTCTTCGGAGTCAAATTTAAATGTTGAACACAACTAGGTGAAATAAAAGAGTGAGTAGAACCGGTATCTAACACGGTATAGACTTCGTAAGAGCTTATGATTAACTTACCCGTGATAATTTTATTCAGGTTCCTCGTCACGAGAGAAAAAAAATGCTCTCTCTTAAACTACCGGCTTTGGCTTGTCTAGGACATCCTTTGACATTACTATCCCAGTTGGACTTGACTTCATCATACGACAAAATCGAGCTAGGTGACCTTCTCTTGCGCAATTAAAACATGCTTTGGACGGCATCGCGCAATTTGGACTGATGTGTCCCTCCCCTCCGCATTTGAAGCATATGATAGGTGGTCTTTCTCCTTCCTTAACAACGATTGCTGGTGTTGACGTCTTTATGTCATTATTGAACCTTCTCTTCTTGAAATGTCCATTTCTATTATCTTAGCCACGATTACCACCGAAGTGGTTACCATTCTTGGTATGATAATTTCCCCCGCGATGGTTATCATTATTCCGATGGCCGTTGCCAGCGGTATGATTATTATCGTGTTGCTGGTCATTACCTTTTGGTTGTGATGACTCATTATCGCGTTCCACTAACTGAGCCTTATTCACAATATCTGAATATAAACAAAGTTTATGAGAAATGAGGTATTGCCGTATATCGGGTTTCAAACATCGCAGAAACATTCGCGCCATTCGCTCCTCATTATCGACCAAATGGGATGCAAACCAGGATAACTCCGTAAACTTAGCCTCGTACTGCAACACGGTCATATTGTTTTGCTCCAGCTTGATAAACTCTACCTCTTTCATGTGACGAAAACTTTCGGGAAAGTACTTATCGTTGAACAGCTCTTGGAACTTCTCCCAAGACATCATGAGTGCGTCAGTCTGGGTACGTTTTATAGATTCCCACCAATGATCTGCTTCTGTTGGGTAAAATCTATATACGAACAACACGCAAGTATACGTGGTCAACAAGTAATAAAGTGATAAGTTGAGTATCGTTCCCACAGAGAATTATTTAATAAAAATCACCAAGTACTAACCCGTAACCAACTCAATCTTATTTAAACAAATGAATTTAATGTTATAAATTAAAATATTTAACTAAACTAATTCTAATTACCACTAATTAAAAATCAGATTATGGAGAATTAAGATCACAACTTCACTTATTGCTTCATTTAGGTTAACACACTTCTCATCAATTATTCTCTATCCCAAATTGTTAATCAAGAACACGAAAGTAGTATTAACCACCTCTCGATGCACTAATACCGTATTAACGTCAATCCACAATTAAGATAGAAATCCGTTAAACACCTTAACTAACTAACCCACTATATCTCTATGTGAATTAAAATTGAAGAAAGTTTAAGAGCAAGTTCTCTATAAATCTGGGTACCAATCTGCCAATACACTTTTCTGCTGGAACCTCCTCTGCTAAAACTGCCATAACTTCTAAACCGAGAGGTGTTACGAGGCCCGCGACCTATCAAATTGAAGCTATCGACGAGATCTACAACTTTCATTCTTTGAGCTTTCAGAAATAACAAACGCATGATGGTCGAAATTGGACTGGAAGTGACTGCTACGTAAAATCACCACCCAAAACGGTGAAGTTCAACGTCCGTCGGTAGAAATGTCATAACTCTTTCATCCGAACTCCGATTTGAATGATTCAAGATGTTTCAGAAAGCTAAGAAAACGCTCTACAATATAGTCCAAGCTCCAAGCCAAGAACATGAATTGAACATAAAAGCATAAACGACGTCCGGCTTGCTTTTGTTTGCATTTTCCGTGCTTTTCCTTACCAATAATCGCTCACATCGCTTCCAAACGTATAACCTATAAAACGAACACAAAATGCATGAAAAGTAACTAAGATAGATGAATAAAAACAACTAATTCAAGTAAAAGATACCGGATAAGTAGGTACAAAACCTACTTATCAAATACCCCCAAACTTAAACCTTTGCTTGTCCTCAAGCAACACAACATAATGCAATGCAATGCAATGGAATGCAACTAATCTATATGCCTATGAATCCAGCAGTATTGATAAACACAAATCTATTCAACCAGCCTTAGAGCAATCAAGTAAACATGATAATACTTCATATCAAAACTAATCAACAATTTCCTAGTCAATCATCAAGTCTTAAATTGTTATCACTAGTATAGTGCGTGTGTGCTCAACAACAATGTTAACTGATATAAAATCAAATTTAACACATAACAAGTCTCTTCAAAGGCATCATACAGTGTAAACTTAAGTAATCCAAAAATAAGCTAGATCCAACTAAAATCAAACAATTACCAATATCGAGGGTTAACATGGGATACTTATGCTTTATTTTCATCTACGGGGACTTTTTGCTCTTTTCCCGTTTTATTCTTTTTTTTTCTTTCTTTTTTTTTTACTTTTTAACCATGACTGTGCAATGTCTCATTCCATTAGGCTAACAGTGCTACCCCTTAGCGAGCTTTCGACCAACGACTCCCAGACCATATAAGACCTTAGGGCGCTAGGTTTTAAGATACCCCTTCGGGCGTACTGGCTCAAGTAACAAAGGCCCCGAAACAAAACTAGCCACTGTATTTTTTCATTTTTTTTTCTTTTTTTTTTTTGAAGCTTATATATCCCAATTTTTTTTCTCGAACTTAAGTTTTTATCGAACTTTAGTCATCACTACTTATTCTTCTCATTCTTTCATTCAAACTAGCATTATCCTTTAGAGTCGCATTATGTATCAATTTAAACTCAATCAATCAACAAGT
This sequence comes from Panax japonicus, assembly GCA_020205505.1. Classification (NCBI taxonomy): domain Eukaryota; kingdom Viridiplantae; phylum Streptophyta; class Magnoliopsida; order Apiales; family Araliaceae; genus Panax; species Panax japonicus. The sequence goes on from CM035113.1 coordinate 52,457,358, forward strand.
TGTTTTTATTGTGCTATCCTTATTATACCAGTTTCAAACAGAAAAAAATTCAATTCATAACAAGAAATCACATCAAAAGCTCTAATAATCAGTATTATACTTGTCTACTCAATCCCATTCTCATCATTGGCCAAAATAAACTGTAAATATCAAACAGCTGGACTCATGCAAGATGAACATAGTAACTAACTATTATTTTTGAATTTTTGAATATTTGATTTTTTTTTTTTGATTTTTTTTATAATGAACCTAAACTAAATTAACAACATATGCAAAATAACATAACATAAACTAAACATGCGATAATGAATTAAACAAAACTCCCCCAAACTTAGCAATTACAATGTCCTCATTGTAAGAATATAACGATAAATAGAAGAGAACTTCCCTGTAATCAGCTAAGCGTGAGTTGATGGCGGCGACGATCATTTTGCTATCCATTGGACCTCCAATACCTGCAATGAAGAGAGACAACATGGATTAGATTATAAGAGAGCTTAATAAGTAAATTAATTCCTATCTACTAAATAAACTAGTAAAACATATAAATATAAAAAATTCCTGGGTTGCCTCCTAGTCAGCGCTTGATTTATAGTCTTTCGGCCTGACTTTGTCTGGTCAATGCTATCCAATTCCTCTTCAAAAGTTGAGGAACCCTCCATCCATCGAAAATATTATAGCTTTTGGTAGGTTTCCATTTACGATGGCAAATGCATCAAAGTCACCTAGCATGCTCTGATTTGGTAAGATCTCAATCAAGAACGTCCCACAGCTAGGTGTTTTCTTCATTGTGTATGTGATCACTTTGGGGCATGGAAGCTTGTCACACACAATGTGCTCTTCGTCTATCTTCTCTTTCTCGTCCCACCATGGATTCAAAATTGTACTCACTCTTATGTCAATAAGATCTTCGCCGACGACATGACTACCAAGCGGGCACGGTTTTGCAAATCTAACCAGATCGTTGAACTTTGGTGGAGACCCATTTAGATCTTTGTGGACCTCTATTTCATTATCCCCAATTGTCTCAACACTTCCTATACCTTGTGGCTCATCCAGTTGCAGATTTGGTTCGGGTTCTCCGTCAATTTCATCATCCATGCCATAAAACCAAGTGTTTGGAGGAAGGTTGCTTACGACTTTGGTCATTTGCTCTATCTGATCCGCAAGATTTTGAATTGACCTTGCTTGATTACTCATTCTCTCCTCATTTGATGCTATGAACTTGGACACCAATTCCTCCAACATTGACTTTTCTTCTTTTAATGGAGGTTGATATGAGAATTCCGGCGTGTATGTTGAATTTGGAGTAGAGTATTGGTCTTGATAATTGTAGCTCCATGACGAATTCGGGTGATACCCCCAAACTTGATGGTAATTATCATATGCATACTGATTGAGGTCGTTACCACCATACTGTAACGACCCAAGATTGACGGTGCATTGATGACTCGGATGATTACCAGCATAATAATTGCAAGTAACTATTATCCTTCGATTTTGTTGGGCTACAACAACGTCCAACTTCCTCGAAAGTTCTTCAATCTGTGCTGACATTGCGGAAAGTGTCGCGAGTCTGTCAATCTCCACTTCCTTTGGTTGAGACATGTTCGTGTATGGCCATTGATACGCAAAGTCATCCATGGTACCTGAAAAGAGAGAAATATAGGAAGAGAATTAAAAATAAAAATAAAAATGTTTAAATTAAGACTAATTTGATTGAAGCTAATATTGGTAAAAAAAATATTAAACTAATTCCCCGGCAACGGCGCCAAAAACTTGTTGGGTAAAATCTATATACGCACAACACGCAAGTATACGTGGTCAACAAGTAATAAAGTGATAAGTTGAGTATCGTTCCCACAGAGAATTATTTAATAAAAATCACCAAGTACTAACCCGTAACCAACTCAATCTTATTTAAACAAATGAATTTAATGTTATAAATTAAAATATTTAACTAAACTAATTCTAATTACCACTAATTAAAAATCAAATTATGGAGAATTAAGATCGCAACTTCATTTATTGCTTCATTTAGGTTAACACACTTCTCATCAATTATTCTCTATCCCAAATTGTTAATCAAGAACACGAAAGTAGTATTAACCACCTCTCGATGCACTAATACCGTATTAACGTCAATCCACAATTAAGATAGAAATCCGTTAAACACCTTAACCAACTAACCCACTATATCTCTATGTGAATTAAAATTGAAGAAAGTTTAAGAGCAAGTTCTCTATAAGATTACATGCGATGTCAAGCATATCTCTACCTTAACACTCATCAAGTTTAAGCTACTAACAAAATCCTGAACACATGCTATCATGATTAGATCTAAATCTATACTTCATCTCTCGAGTTCATATAGATTATCACGGTAATTGATGGCCAAGCAATTAAACAATTAAGTCCAAATCACAATAGACAATCCTCTAAATAGAACATAATAATTGATAATGAAGCATATTAAAATAAACTACACAATAAGATCCATTGTAATCTCAAACAAAGAATTAGTTCATTATTATTGAATTAAAACTAAGAATCCACAATTGAATACACATTAAAAGATAAAGATAGAAGAAGATGAGAAGAAATAATCTATTGTCTGTAGATTTGACGCTCCCTCCTTGCTCCTCCTTCAAATCTTCAATGGTCTTCAAGTTGCATCAATCTCCAAATCTCATAAAAACTAGTGTTTTTCTCTAATTTACTCTAATCTAATTTAATAGAATGCTCTCTAATCTTATAATAATCTCCTAATAATCTCCACTAATTTGTGTTATTCCCCTCCTTTTATAAGCCTTTGTACATGTCTTTAAGTCCTCTTGGAAGTCCTTGAATCAAACAACTCGAAAACAATCCTTTTCGGACTCAAATTCGGACAAAATCTCTTCCTTTTCGCATAGGCCAGCCCCGGCTGGGTATTTCCTTTGCAAAAACCCAGCCTCGGCTGGGTAGTAAGTTGCTAAAGCTCCCAGGTACCCAGCCCCGGCTGGGTACCAATCTGCCAATACACTTTTCTGCTGGAACCTCCTCTGCTAAAACTGCCATAACTTCTAAACCGAGAGGCGTTACGAGGTCCGCGACCTATCAAATCGAAGCTATCGACGAGATCTACAACTTTCATTCTTTGAGCTTTCAGAAATAACAAACGCATGATGGTCGAAATTGGACTGGAAGTGACTGCTACGCAAAATCACCACCCAAAACGGTGAAGTTCAACGTCCGTCGGTAAAAATGTCATAACTCTTTCATCCGAACTCCGATTTGAATGATTCAAGATGTTCCGGAAAGCTAAGAAAACGCTCTACAATATAGTCCGAGCTCCAAGCCAAGAACATGAATTGAACATAAAAGCATAAACGACGTCCGGCTTGCTTTTGTTTGCATTTTCCGTGCTTTTCCTTACCAATAATCGCTCACATCGCTTCCAAACGTATAACCTACAAAACGAACACAAAATGCATGAAAAGTAACTAAGACACATGAATAAAAATAACTAATTCAAGTAAAAGATACCGGATAAGTAGGTACAAAACCTACTTATCAGCTTCTTCACGCAACATAAAGGTGGCAAAAGGAACCTTTTGCTCCTCAGAGCATCCCAAGACATCAAATATCTTGGTGATCTACTTTTACCACGTCTCCGCCTTAAGTGGTTCTGGCTTTCCCAAAAATAGTGGTGGTCCCAGGTCCTTGAATTGCTTAGCGGTGACCAACCGTGGGTTGCCATTGTCTTTACCTGCATTATGAACAGGAGTCGCATTCGCCTGATGTTGCATGAATTCTAAAAAGCTCCTAAACGTACCGTCGTTCGTCAATTGATCAGTGTTGTTGTTTACAGGAGGATTATCACCATCCTATTGCACATTGTCCTGATTATTGATCTATGGGGACTCAACAGTCTCCTGAGCTCCATTGATAATCTCAACATTCTCGGATGCCATTTTCAAACACTGCCACAAAACAAGGGTTAATTAACATATTAAATATTATCCCTATACTTTGACCGACCAATTAAATACAAAATAAATTTAAGTAGGCCATACTAGCGAAGGAATTCCCCGTCTCTCCCCTCCTAGTTCTAGTCTCACATCTTAGCCAGGGATCATATCCCTAAGCTTTGATACCAACTGTGACGCCCCCAAAATTAGGTATACATCACCCATCTTGGGCCGTCAGATACATGGTACATAATTCAAATACAACTTACTAATACAACTGTCGTGTATAATACGACAAAACATAACTGTGAGTTTGAATACAATTATTGTCTACTAGAGATTATACAAACTCAAAAAGAGTTCTTATTACAATTATTAATACACTATTTCATAGAATAGTGAGGACTACTAATGCTATCCTTTGGACCGTCACTCCATTCCCCGACTAGTCCCTGCTATGTTCTCATTTCTTGAAGAGAACAGTGAAAGAAAGGGTGAGCTCAACAAGCCCAGTAAGAAATATTATGACTAAGATAATGCAGAATAAATTATCGTTAGCCTTCAACAGTATTAAACTGATAAAATATAATAGACATCAAGTTTAACTGCAGCTGAACAAGCAATCCATTAAAAGAGTCAAGTAGAGAATTGAATCTACTATCTTTTATGATTTAAAAAGTTTTTCATCACTTTTATCGCTGAGACTCAGCTCAATAAATAATCCACATCATTAAATCATACCTGCACTACAGGCCAAGGATATTCTTTAGTATCACGACCACGAATTATCCATGCACTACGGGCCAAAGATAATCGTGTTTTCATCACCGGTCCTGATCATGCCATAAAATAATTCATCTTTGCTCCCTTGGCCGAAGAGAATCCGTAGCCATAATCATACCAAAAACTGTCCATCAATGCACTACGAGCCAATGATGACTTTTAATTTTCACATTATTTGTAACATTACTGTCATGATTATACCGAATAATCCCTGGTCATAATCATACCAAGTCCATCTATGCACTACAGGCCACAGATGACTTTCAACATAACATAAACATGAGGATGATGACAATGATATAAGAATTCAATAAAACAAGTTCAAGAATTAATTTGTCCAAGAACTACTAACGTCTAAATTGTCAACATGATACTGCTTTGTAGAATAAAATTCAAGAATGATCAGAAGAATATTTCCATGAAAAGATACTGGATGAAGCGCAAATATCAAGGATATTCTACTAATTTCATGGAGTATAGAGGTCAAAACTTTAACCAACTGAGTATAATAAAGAATGGAATAACAAAAGTAATCACCATGCATGCGGTACTTCGCATCGATAGGTTATTCCAACAGAATAATAATAACGGAACCAGGTCAGGCAAAATTTGCACCGACAGGATGTTCCAACAGAATAATAAATACGGAACCAGGTCCGGTGTAAAACACACAGACAGAATGTTCCAACGGAATAATAATAAAGACGGAACCAGGTCCGGTGTAAACACACAGACAGGATGTTCCAACAGAATAGTAATAAAGACGGAACCAGGTCCGGTGTAAACACACAGACAGGATATTCTGACATAATAATAAAGACAGAATAATAGAAGAATGTCACTAAGTATAGGGTAGACCGCGTATACAGGTTATTCCAACAGAATAATAAGAAATGGAATAACAACAGTTCTCTTCATGAATAAGAAAGAATAACACCCCTTACCGTAACAGAAACTGGATATAGGAAAAGAAAAGTTAAGTAGCAAAAAACTTTTCTTCTATCTCTCTATAGTTTCTCTCTCTAGAGTTCAGTGAATTCGTAAGAAAATAATGAAGGAATGAGCTACTATTTATAGGAAAATGGAATGCATAGTAACTAATCCATGAACGGTCCAAATTGATTTACTTTAATCTGACGGTCCATATTTAAAGAAAAATCTTTTAAATAAAATATAATATATTCTATTTATATAAAAAGATTTTTACTATGCAAACACTATGCAACACTATGCAAGACACTATGCAACACTATGCATAATAAAATATAATATATTCTATTTATAGAATAACTTTAATAAAGTATTCTGTTTTATATAAAAAGATATTTTTGTTTTATTACGTTATAATCTTAATAAAAAGCAAACCGTCATCATTCGCCTGATAAATAATTCATATTATTAAATCGACCAATAATTGAATTAAACTGAGTGCTTCCTCATAAGTACATAATCAATATTTGTCTACTATCAACACAGTATTCTGTACTTTTACTACCCAGTAGTTCAACATAATCAACGGTAAAACTGTACCGCCGTTATTTTTCAATAAAATTATTTTTTGTCGTTTTACCTCAGTCCGCAATAAGTTCTGTTTGTGTGGTCCCCCAAATAATTGTACCTCGACGAATTATGTTTTTGACATAAAATATTCCCTGACCAAATTTCCAATATAATATAACAACTTATACTTGCAAAATTTAATACTACCCACAACTATCTATTATCGTCAACTTCAACCCATATATAAAAATTATTTCGAAAAATTATTCTTTATTTCATACAAAGCTCTGGGGTTTCACTTAACTATTAAGATCGTGCACTTGTCTCAATATATGATAATATATTTCTCTTCACACCAGATCATATATTTCAACAAATATAGCACGTATATATACCTACTCAAACTCAAACATCTCATAATAAGAATTTTAATTATTAAATTCTTATTTTAATAATTTATAAAAATTCGGGTTATCACAGAGGCGCACAACACACCATTTGTAATCCATCCTGGGAGTACCAAAATGTATCATGATCTTCGACATACATTTTAGTGGGGCAATATGAAGAGAGAGATAGCGTTGTTTATCTCAAGGTGTCTAACGTGTCAACGAATCAAGGCGGGGCATCAAGTACCAAAAGGTCCATTACAACCACTTGAAATTCCAGAATGGAAGTGGGAGCACGTTACCATGGATTTTGTTACTGGTCTTCCCAAGGTTTCTCAAGGCATAGATGTAATTTGGGTCATTGTTGATAGATTGACCAAGTCTGCTCACTTTTTACCTATACGAGAAACTTATACACTTGAACATCTTGCTCGTATGTACATAAACGAGGTTGTAAGATTGCATGGTATGACAATATCCATAGTTTCTGATCGAGACCCAAGATTCACTTCACGATTTTGGGTTAGTTTGCAGAAAGCTATGGGCACAGATTTACGATTTAGCTCGGCATATCATCCTCAGACGGACCGACAGTCGGAGAGGACTATTCAAACTCTTAAAGATTTATTAAGACTTTGTGTCCTTGAATTCAAGGGAAGTTGGGATAAGTTATTACCATTGGTGGAGTTTTCCTACAACAACAGTTATCAAACAAGTATTGTCATGGCTCCATTCGAAGCGTTGTATGGAAGAAAGTGTCGTTCTCCAGTATGCTGGGATGAGGTGGGTGAAGCAACTTTGTTGGAACCGTAGTTGGTACGTATGACTACGGAAAAGATTCAAACGATCGGGCAACGTATAAAAACCTCACAAGATCGACAAAAGAGTTATGTTGATCTTCATCGAAAGGACGTGGAATTTGATATTGGAGATCATGTGTTGTTACGTGTTGCTCCATGGAAAGGAGTTATGAGATTTGGAAAGAGATGAAAGCTCAATCCTCAATTCATTGGTCATTTTTAATCCTCAATCGAGTAGGAACTGTGGTGTATAGACTCGCTTTAGCGCCAAGTATGTCTTGTGTTCATAACGTTTTTCACATATCCATGTTACGTGAATATGTGGAAGACCCGAACCACATTACTGAGTTAGAACCGGATAAAATAGCAGATGATTTAACGTATGAAGAAGTTCTTATTCAAATCTTGGATAAGAATGAACATATTCTACGCTCCAAAGTTATACCTCAAGTCAAAGTTTTGTGGAGAAACCACGATGTTGAGGAAATGACCTAGGAGTTAGAATCTGAAATGAAATCAAGGTATCTTTACCTCTTCAATATACCAGGTACGTACCCTAATTTCGAGGGCAAAATTTCATAAGAAGGGGAGGTTGTAAGACCCCAACTTTTTAATAAAGATGATTTTTCTATAAATATCATTTTTTTTAATATTATGGAATGAATTTGATATAATGTGATAGTTGTGGGTAATATTTGAAAATTTTGCAAAGTACGCAAGTTGTTATATAATATTCGATTGGTCGGGGAATATTCGTTTTAACAGGGAATATTCGTACAATGGTACAATCATTGGTGGACCCCACAACAGAATTATTGTCGGATTAAGAAAATGACAAAAATACTTTATGAATATAACTGCGGAAGTTTTACCTTTAACTATTGAAACACCCGGTGTTAAAAATACAGTAATACGCGTAGTTTAACAGTAGCAAACAGTATTGATTATTGATGCTTACGTGGAAGTCACTCACTTTTGTTCAATTATTACTACACTAATTACTTCATAGCATCTCACTTTATTTGATTCAATTATTGTCAATATTTTATATATTATTAAATCAATAATTGAGACGACAAAGTTATTAATATTATTATTTACAATATTAACGATGTCTAGAAGTTCTGTCAATGAGAGGTTTGGTCACCTAATTGCGCGCCAATAGAAAGAAATCCTTATTGAAAATCTCCCTCTTTCCTGGGAACGACCTAGTCGATTAATATTGTGAATTATAATAATGATGATAAGTGTTGTAAAAATATTGAGAAAATTTTTATGATATATTTTGCCTATTATTTGAACCCCCACTTGCTCATTTTTCAAAATCGTCGAGAGAAAGTAATCTCAATTTTTCTTATATATATGTACTGTAGGCATTTGATTATATATATATATATATATAATCTATTGTGTGTGTGTGTGTCATTGAAATAAGAGAAAAGGAACCTTATAATATATATATTTCTCCTCTTCTCTTATTCAAATGACACACACACACTAGATTATATATATATATATTATATATATATATATATATATATATATATATTTGGCAAATAATTCACGGAGGGGTGTTCTTTTTCAACGAACATGTGATAATTTATATATATTTCTTATATAATAAGGTTTTTTTTTTATGAAAAATAGAATATATTATATTTTATTTAAAAGTAAATCAATCTGGACCGTTCATGAATTAGTTACTATCCTGTCCATTCTTCTATAAATAGAAGCTCATTCCTTCATTATTTCTTACAAATTCACTGAAACTCTAGAGAGAGAAATTATAGAGAAACTATAGAAAATATGCTGCTACTACCCTACTCTTATATCCAGTTTCTTTTACGGTAAGTGGTATTATTTCTTTTGTATTCATGAAGAGAACTTCTGTTATTCCATTCTTTATTATTCTGTTGGAATAACCTGTATACACTGGCTACCCTATACTTGGTGAAATTCTTCTACTACTCCATTCTTTATTATTTTGTTAGAACATCTTGTCTGTGCGTTATGCATGACCTGGTTCCGTTATTTATTATTCTGTTGGAACATCCTGTCTGAGCATTTATGCATGACCTGGTTCCGTTGTTTATTATTCTATTGGAATAACATGTCTGTGCGTTTACGCATGACGTGGTTCCATTATTTATTATTCTGTTGGAATAACCAGTCTGTGCGATCTATCGCATGCCGGGTGATTTCTTTTGTTATTCCATTGTTTATTACACTCAGTTGGTTAAAACTTTGACTTCTATACTCCATGAAATTAGTGGAATATCCTTGATATTTGAACTTCATCCAATATCTTTTCATAGAAATATTCTTCTGAGCATTCTTGAATTTTACTCTACAAAGAAGTATCATGTTGACAATTTGGACGTTATTAGTTCCTGGATAAATTAATTCTTGAACTTGTTTTATTGAATTCTTATATCATTGTCATCATCTTCATGTTTATATTTTGTTGAAAGTCATCTGTGGCCTGTAGTGCATAGATGGACTTGGTATGATTATGACCAGGGTTTATTCGGTGTAATTATGACCGTAATGTTACAAATGATGTGGTAAAAGTCCTCATTGGCCCGTAGTGCATTGATGGACAGTTGTTAGCATGATCTTGTCCATTAATGAATACATGAATGTCCTTGGCAATAGTGCATGGATAATTTGTGGTCGTGATAATTAAGAATATCCTTGGCCGTAGTGCAGGAGTGATTCGATGATATGGATTATTTATTAAGCTGCGTCCTATTGCTAAAGTGATTAAAAACTTATTTTCAATCCGAGAATATAGTATATTTTTTTCTCTACTTACTCTTCTAGATGGATTGCTTGTTTCGCTATCAGTTAACTGATATTTATTATATTTTAGTCGTTTCACACTGTTGAAGGCTAACATAAATTTTTTCTACATTATCTTAGTCAGTCAATATTATTACAGGCTAGTTGAGCCTCACCCTTTTGCTTCATGTTCATCTTCAGAAATGAAACATGCAGAGGACCTGTCCGAGAACAGAGTGATAGTCTGAGATGGTGCATTAGTAGTCCTCACTATTCCTGTGAAATAGTGTAATAATAAATGTAATGAGTCCCTATTGAGTTTGTATATTGTCTGAGACATATTTGTCATTAAAACTCACACATATGGGTTAGTCGTATTTTACACACTGTTTTATATTAAAGTTTGTATTTAATTCTGTTTGTAGAACCCCAACTTTTTATGAAGATAATAGTATTTTAATTTTTCTTAATAATTACTATTTAGTAAATGGTTTCAATTGATAAAATTCAGTTATGGTTATATATGAAATTTTTTTCAAATACACGAGGTGGTTTATAAAATATTCATTGTTGTCAGGGAATATCTTGGGTTCGTGGAATATTCTTCTGTGCGGGGAAAGTTCCGTTCACAAACCTCGTAGCCTTTATGGGCCCCAAACAGAATACCTGTCGATGAAGAAAATGACAATTAGTTTTTATAAAGAACGAGCGTATCGTTACCGTTAACCTATGGAATGGCCCGGTTGGTAAAATAAAGTTAGTACAGCTTGGTTGCACAGTACAACGGTATTACACAGTATTTTTGAATTTATGGATCTTATGTAAGAAAGCACTACTCATAATTGTACAGTAAATTAAGTTTATAGTTTATTGTTATGATTCAATAATTGCTGCGTTGATATTTTATATTATTGTTGTTTCAATAATTATCACTGCATAATATTTCTCATTATTAGATCAATAATTCGTATTATTTGAATAATATTATTAGATAGCATTATTGGCAATGTCTATAAAGTTCTGTCAAATAGAGGTTTGGTCACCTAATTGCGCGCCACTAAGGAGAAATTCTTATTGGAAAGCCCCCTCTTTCCTGGGAACGGCCTAGTTGTCATAATTATTATTCTGTAATATTATTTGTGAATAATTAATTATTGATTTATTTACGTGGTTATAAATGAAGGAATTAACGTTTAGGTGTTTTATCAGTATTTTGTCGGATTTGAGGTATTAAAAACTCAAATCGGTGTTCTTAAAGCTTTACTGCGTGAGTTATAATTTTAATCTGACCGTTGGATCGTTGTAATTTTTGGATATGTTATATATATATATATATATATATATATATATATAAATTGAGTATATGTCCACAAATTTTGAACCGTTAAAAATTAACGCATGATTTGTTATGAATTTTAAAAGGTGTTGAAACGATGTTTAAAATCATCTGTTTATGAATTTCGGATATTTTAGGTTTTGAATTTGGAAAAAATCAAAGCTACAAAGTTGTAGAAAATTCGATTTCAGTCAGAATGGACATAAAATTCGTATTTTTCTGATAACTAGGCTATTTTCTATGAATTGTCGAAGTTTCGGAAAATAAAATGATTTTTATTAATTTATGGGTAGGACCCACTTTTGGTTGGTGTTAATAACACATAGGCTGCTATTTTCTTCCAACTTGGTTGGCTTGGTTGGTGAAGGTGTGCGTAGGATTTGAAAAATAAATAATATTAATTTATTATTTTAGTCTCCTTTGGCGTTCTATCAATTTCCTATAAATAGGTGCTTATGTTAGAATTGAAAATCACACCAGAAACATAAGATCTCTCTCTTTCTCTCCTTATATTATCAAGCTTATTTTGCGAGTATTTTGATACTTTGAGAGTTGCTATTCAGTGCAAGGTTCCTTCGACTTTACATTCCAGTCAGAAATAATGCTCTTTCGAGGTAAGGAATTTTAACGGTTGTTATGTTTTTCATGTTTCGTAACTTTTCAGACCTTCAAAAATTCTGGAAAAATTTGAAATGATAATTTGATGAGTTTTGTTGATTGTGTCCAAAAAATGGCGATTTTTAGATGTATAGATTAAGAATTATAGATTTTATGAGAAAAGACTATTTTAAAAGTAACCGCTTATAATTCCTTGTGGTTAACTCCAAAATTGATGAAATTTTTATTGGGAGTACATCTATATAATATCAGTGTACTCTGTGAATTTTAGAATTTTTAGATAAAAGTACAATTTATGATAAATGTCTAAATATTCGACAATTTTTGCCATATGAAAAATAGTAAATGAATTTTAAAAATTCTAAGAAAAATATATGTTCAATATGGGACTATACTATTCTAAATCCCAAAAAAGAAATATTTTTGGAACTGATTTGATATTTTTCATGAAAATGTTCTAGTTATGAGTAAATGAATTAAATATGTTTTGTGAAGTAAGAAAATTAGAAAATATGATTTTATGTCTTGAGAATCATATATAAGGTATATACAGATTTTTGATGAGGGTTTTGGTTACTGGTGATGAAATTTTATGAGTTTTGCATTTTAGGATGATTAAATGCATTTATTAGTAAACTGTAAATAATTAAAATAAATTGTTTATAAGTTTAAGAAATGATTAAAATATTGTGGTAGTATTAATAATATTAGATTATGAGATTATTAAGTGATTTATAACATTTTGATTAAGGTGTTATGAGATCATTGATTTATGAATCTTTCTCTTGAAATTAAATCTATATGTTGATTATAGTATTTTTATTATCATATATAACATTCTTATAACCCTAATGATGATATTTCTCTTTGACTTAAGTGTAAAGATGGGTAGATTATTGGTATAATCGTGACTATAGGTTCTCTTTGGCCAGTAGTGCAAAGTTGAATTGTTGACTGGTACGATCATGACCATTGAATTTATAATTGAATATCTTTAGCTTAAGTTCAAAGGTGAATTGATCAACATGGTTATAATTATTGTTTATATAAATTCTGAAATTATTATATATTTCTTTGAGATATTAATGTATTTGGCTTGTAGTGTAAATATGAACTGTTGAGGAATATATTTGGCCTGTAGTGCAAATATGAACTGTTGAGGAATATCTTTGGCATGTAGTGCAAAGATGAACTGTTGATGAATATCTTTGGCCCGTAGTGCAAAGATGAAATGTTGTTGAATATCTTTGGCCAGTAGTGCAAAGATGAACTGTTGACGAATATCTTTGGCCGTAGTGCAAAGATGAAGTTATTAGTATGATTATGAACATGAACTGTGATTTGGTATAACCATGATCTTTGATGTTTCAGGTAAAGACATGTGATGAAAATTATATTCGTCCTGGGTACGAAGAGGAATTTAGAATCACAATTATGATTATGAGATATTCATATAATTGTGGAAAGGAACTGTTGATTGATGTTACCGGGATAAAACATTGTTGGTGGACTTTTAACATGGAAAAGATAATAGATTGTATTGTCTATTTGACTCTTCTAATGGATTGTTCGTTCCGCTGCAACTATGGTTGAAATTTTTATCATCTACCATATGTTCTAAATCTCTGATTTGTTATTGATGAAGGCTATTGATAATTTAATTATCTTTAGTCATGATATTCTTTACTGAGCTAGTTGTGCTCACCCTTTTGCTTCACAATTCCTTTCAGGTAATAAAAGTGTAGCTGGGTCGAGCGGGGGTAACAAGGGAATAGAACGGTGGTCTCTAGCTGTGGAGTTCTCCCTAAACAGTATAGACAAGTGTGTTGTATACATCTTTTAGTAGTTATATTTGGTGAATCATATAGGGAGAGGCGAACCCAACGTTGGAAGGGTGTTTTTCCACTATCATACAAGATGTCTAATGACATACAACCTCGTGTCATCATAAGACAGGGTTGTGCTCATCCACTTGCTGAGTATATTTACGAGCACTACCTATATAATCTTGGTGTTTGTTTGAAGTGTAATTCTCAATTTGAGACAGTGGAGATAATGATAAATCAAGAGAAGACTCACCATTGGGAAGAATATGATAGTAATCTTCTCATTTTTCTTTTGGATCTATTGGGTCAACCAAGGATAATTCTGTGGCCATATAATATCTATCATAACCTAGAAGCATGGCCTCCCATGTACGAAGGTTTCCTTAAACACTTTCCAAAGATTTTAGTTTCTAAAACAGTTTTTGACTATACCTTTATGTAAGGTGTCTCTGTGAGGTGTTGTCCATGGTTGGGACATGTGTCACATTTGGTATATATTTGTATCCAAACTCACAGTATATGTGTTGTTGTATTTTGCACGACAATTGTTGTAATAAAATTGTAGTTGTTTTCTGTACCATGTATTTGGCGACTCAGAATGGGTTGGATTGAATGGACCTATTTTAGAGTCGTCACATCTGTACCATGTATTTGGCGACTCAAGACGGTTGATGTATACCGATTATGGGGGCGTCACAGTAGTATTACATTTCAGCTACACGTACAAGGTTCAAGCTAGCCCAAAAACAGAATGACCAAAGATCTATCGATGGTCAAACATGGTCCCTCGATGTCTGACATGCATTTTTTGGGCAGCTCAAGGACACCATTAGCGACAGTTTTGTCACCTATGGTACCTTTAGCGACACTTAATTACGAAAATTAATATTTTTAATTAAATAAATCAAATAAAATGGATTTTAATTATTAAAAATACTAAATAAATTCTGAAAAATTATTTTAAATTCTAAAATATAATTTTTAATTATTTTGAGTATATTTCATAAATATTTAATATTTTTGGAATATAAATGGTATTTAATTTATTTAATTATAATATTAAATAAATAATTTAAAAATGATTTAAATATATGAAAAAATCATGAAAAATAATATTATGTTATAATAAAATATTTTAAGTTATTTTCAGTGACTTTTAATATTTTAGGATGAATTTCATTAATTAATTAATATTAATGATAGTTAATTTATTTAATAAATATATTAAATAAATTATAGAAAAATAGAATTAATGATTTATAAATCATATAAAAATAATTTAAGTGTTATAAAAATATTTTAAGTTATATAATATAACTTTTGATATTTTGTCATAAAAATATTAATATTTTAATATTAATAACAATTATCGGATAATGGATTTAAGTGTTTAAAAATCATATAAATATAATTTTAAGGTATTAAAAAGACTTTGTAATATTATAAATATATTATAATATTATGTGATGATTTTCATTAATATTTGATAATAAATAGATAATAATGATTAAGGAATTATGTGGTATTTAATTCATATAAATACGTTGTTAATGATTGAAAAAATTTAATAAACAGTAATAATTATTTAAAAATTATTACGAGCTTACGAAAAATATTTCGACTGATAATAAATTATTTAATTTAAATTTTAAGTGTTAAATGCAGAGTTTAATTGAACTTAAACTCCTGAATTGTCCGAGTAGACTGTCGGGATGACAATTTTGTGTCGGGTTCAACTCAGACTGTAATAGTTTGACTTGATACCGAGTCTTATTGTGTTATAGACTGATAGGGTTATGTGTTATGTGTTTAGGTTATTCTATGTCTATATATATGTTGATCGATTTCGCAATCAATGAATACGTGCAAGTATACACGGTCAACAAGTAATAAAGTGATAAGAAAAGTATCGTTCCCACGAGGAATTATTTAATAAAAATCACCAATTACTAACTTCTAATCAAATCAATTTTATTTAAACAATAGCAAATTGTGAATTTTCTAATTAAGAAAACTAAATTAAATAATTAAAACTAAGATTTTAACGAATGAATTCAAATAAATAAAGATTAAGACTTCAATATCCCCAATTATGAATTGTAAATCAATTATCCAATTATCCCAATTATTATGCCTACTGAATTGTTAACATGAATTCTCAAATGTCAAAAGCCCTTTTTCAAGTGATCAAATGACTTCTATTTAATCCAGATTAATCTTGCTATATTCCTATGCAAAATAAGTGAATTAAACTCCTTTAATCCCAATCCCTTATGTGTTACATGCGGTGAACAGATATTTCCATTCAATTCACAAACCTAATTATTCACCATGCAAATAACCAAGTCACATGATATCATGCCCAGTTCTAACCCTAGAATTCATCTTCCAATTCCTTCTAGAGTAACAAAGTAATTACTGATCAGATAATTAAGCAATATGCACAAGACAAGATAAACAACTCACTTTAACATAAATAATTGAAATATAATGAATAACTAATTCATAGCCATAAAAAGTTCAATTGAAATCTTAATAAAAAAGTTAGTTCATAATTAATGAATTAAAACCAAGAATCCACAATTGAATAGACATTAAAAGATAAAAGTAAGATGAGAGAAGAGAATAGAATCTGTTGTCAGCAAATCTGATGCTCCCCTCTTGCTCTTGCTCTTGATCTTCAATGGTCTCCAAGTTGTTTCAATCTCCACAACTAATAAGAACTAGGGTTAATGTTCTAATCTAATGGAGTGTTTAATCTAGTCTAAGCTATGTAATCTCCAAGCTAAGCTATGTAATCCCCCCTTATTTTATGCCTTACATCATGTATTTATAGATTACAAGTCTAATTTTGAGTTTAGGAACAATCCCAATCCTATTTGGAGTCAAAAAGGTGTCAAAATTCGCCCAAAACGCGTCCAGGCCCGCACCAGGCCCTTCCCCAGCACCCCAGCGCTGGGCACGGCGCTGACATTCTGCCCCCCAGCGCCCCGGCGCTGGAAATACACTAGAAATGGGCGCCCCGGCGCTGGTCAAAAAGTTGACTTTTTCTGCTCCGACGTCCTTTGGGAAAACGGCCATAACTTCTTCGTCCGAACTCCGATTTTGATGATTCAAGATGTTCTGGAAAGAGGAAAAGTAGATCTACAACTTTCATTCTTGAAGGTTTTCGAAGTAATGTCTGGAACTATAGTCAAATTGGCTATGAAGTGACTGCTGTGTTAATGACAAGCCGAAAACGCGAATCTAGCCACCCCGAACGTCGATCCATGTAACTTTTGTCCCAAATCCTACAAAACAATATAAAACATGCATGAATAGACACAAACTCATAAAAACATCCTAAAAGACTTGAGAACAACAATAAATTAAGCCCGAATGTATCCAATTCATGTGTATAAAACTCACTCATCAAATACCCCCAAACTTAAACCTTTGCTTGTCCTCAAGCAAAAACACAAAAAATATTATGTAATGCAATGTAATGAAACTAATCTATATGCCTACGAATCCAACAGTAATGACAGAAACAAGTCTATTCAACCGGCCTTAGAGAAATAAAGTAAACATGATAATACATCATATTAAAACAAATCAGTAATTTCCCAATCAATCATCAAATCTTAGACTGTTATCATTGATATAGTGCGTGTGTGCTCCACAACAATGTTAACTGATATAAAATCAAATTAACACATAATAGATATCTTCGAAGGCATCATACAGTGAAAACTCACAAAATTCACGAACAAGCTAGATCCAACTAAAGTCAAACATCCACCAAGTTCAAGAGTCCAATCTGGGATACTTATGCTTTACTTTTCATTACGGGGGCTTTTTGCTCTTTTCCCATTTTATTGCTTTTTTTTAACCATGACTGTGCAATGTCTCATTCCATTAGGCTAACAGTGTCACCCCTTAGCGAGCTTTCGACCAATGACTCCCAGACCATATAAGACCTTAGGGCGCTAGGTTTTAAGATACCCCTTCGGGCGTACTTACTCAAGTAACAAAGGCCCCGAAACAAAACTAGCCACGGTAAATTTTATTTTATTTTATTTCTTTTTCTTTTTCTCTTTTTTTTTGATAGATGGTTGGTGAGTGCGTTTTACGCTCCATCTCACGCTTGTGTTTATGGGGAGTGTTTCTCCTCAACCCACCACAAGACTCAACATGTTTTTTTTAAAGCTTATATACCCCAAAATTTCCCCCCAAACTTAAGTTTTTATCAAAATTTAGCCATCTCCGTCTATTCATGTCTTTCATTCATTCACACTAGTATTATCCTTAAAAAATCCATTATGTATCAATTTAAACTTAATCAGTCAACATAGCTGTTATTAACGTGCTAACCTTAATTATACCAGTTTCAAACATGAAAAGATTCAATTCATAACAAGAAATCACATCAAAGCATGAATATTCAATACTATACTTATCTACATAATTCCAGTCTCATCATTGGCCAAAATAGACTTTTACTATCTAACAGTTGGAATCATGCAAATATAAACTAACTGCAACAAACATAGTAAACTAACTATTATTTTTGCGATTTTTAAATTTTTTTTTTTTAAACAAAAAACTGAATGCAAAAACTAAATGTAAATAACCTGAAAACATAACGAACTTACAATGTAAATAACTAACTATATGCAATATGACACTAAAATGCCCCCAAACTTAAACTAGACATTGTCCTCAATGATTGAAATAGAAAAAATTAAAGCAGATGACTTCCCTGAAAATATAGCAATCTTCCTCCTTGTCCGCTAAGTTTGGAGAATAGGCTAAGCACATGGAACAAATTGGGCACCACACTTGAATTTGACTTGAATAACCTGTAAAATCATGATAGAAGTAATTTTATTAAATCCTAAATAAATGCAAATTCAAAACTACTAATATAAAACTTAATAAAAAATAAAAATAAAAATTGAACTTGGGTTGCCTCCCAATAAGCGCTTGTTTTATAGTCTCAGCCTGACTTCTTCAATTCTCTATCCAATTCCCCTACGAAAGTTGAGGAACCCTCCATCCATCGGAAATAATATAGCTTTTGGTAGGTTCCCATTTACGATAGCCATTGTGTTAAAGTCACCTAGCATGCTTTCTTTAGATAAGATCACATTCAAGAACGTCCAACATCTAGGTGGTTTCTCCATTGTGTCTGCGAATATATTTTGGCAATGAGGCTTGTCAGACACAAAAATTTCTTCTTCTATCTTCTCCAGCTCATCGTACCATGGTTTCGAAGGTGTACTTGCTTTTACATCACAGAGAGTATTGCCGACGACATGACTACCAATCGTACAAGGTTTTGCAAATCTAACCGGACTCTTGAACTGTGGAGGAGAAGGCACTTGAGGCATAAATAACATTGGCTCGTCATCATTGGGTCTCACAAATAGTTCTTCACCGACCTTGTTGTCATTATCCCCACTTGTCTCCTCTTTTTCATCTCGTGGCTCATTCAATTGTAGATTTGGCTCGGGCTCACCATCAGTCTCGGAATCCATGTCATAGGGCCAGGTGTATTGAGGACGGTTGTTCAACGCATGTGCTATCTGTTCCACTTGATTTTCCAGATTCTTGATCAACGCCCCTTGGCTTTGCAAATTCAGCTCTACTTGATTCATTTTCTTGTCTTGTTCCTCGTTCTTTTTGTCAGAAGCTCTAATGAATTTTTCTAAGGCTTCTTCCAAACTTGATATCCTCTCTGGTTGTTGAGTCGGATTTTGAAATCCGGAGGTGTGTTGTTGTCTAGGTGGTTGAGCTGCAGCTTGATTGTTACTCCATGAAAAATCTGGGTGATACCCCCAATCCTGATGATAGTTGTTGGGATAGACATAATTATTGGGGTAATCACCACTATACTGTACCGGCTCGAAACTGATGGCGCATTGATGAATCATATGATTTTCAGCACAATAATCACAAGTAACCGCCATACTTTGACGACGCTGAGCTTCAAAAGCTTCAAACATCCTCGAAAGTGTCTCAATCTGTGCTGACAATGCAGAAAGTTTCTCGACGTCAATCTCCGCTCCCCTTGGTTGAGTCATGTTCGTGTATGGACATTGATACACAAAGTCATCCATGGTACCTGAAAAGAGAGAAATATAGAAAGAGAATTAAAAATTAAAAAAATGTTTAAATTAAGACTAATTTGATTGAAATTAATATTGGTAAATAATTATTAAATTAATTCCCCGGCAACGGCGCCAAAAACTTGTTGATCGATTTCGCAATCAATGAATACGTGCAAGTATACACGGTCAACAAGTAATAAAGTGATAAGAAAAGTATCGTTCCCACGAGGAATTATTTAATAAAAATCACCAATTACTAACTTCTAATCAAATCAATTTTATTTAAACAATAGCAAATTGTGAATTTTCTAATTAAGAAAACTAAATTAAATAATTAAAACTAAGATTTTAACGAATGAATTCAAATAAATAAATATTAAGACTTCAATATCCCCAATTATGAATTGTAAATCAATTATCCCAATTATTATGCCTACTGAATTGTTAACAGGAATTCTCAAATGTCAAAAGCCCTTTTTCAAGTGATCAAATGACTTCTATTTAATCCAGATTAATCTTGCTATATTCCTATGCAAAATAAGTGAATTAAACTCCTTTAATCCCAATCCCTTATGTGTTACATGCGGTGAACAGATATTTCCATTCAATTCACAAACCTAATTATTCACCATGCAAATAACCAAGTCACATGATATCATGCCCAGTTCTAACCCTAGAATTCATCTTCCAATTCCTTCTAGAGTAACAAAGTAATTACTGATCAGATAATTAAGCAATATGCACAAGACAAGATAAACAACTCACTTTAACATAAATAATTGAAATATAATGAATAACTAATTCATAGCCATAAAAAGTTCAATTGAAATCTTAATAAAAAAGTTAGTTCATAATTAATGAATTAAAACCAAGAATCCACAATTGAATAGACATTAAAAGATAAAAGTAAGATGAGAGAAGAGAATAGAATCTGTTGTCAGCAAATCTAATGCTCCCCTCTTGCTCTTGCTCTTGATCTTCAATGGTCTCCAAGTTGCTTCAATCTCCACAACTAATAAGAACTAGGGTTAATGTTCTAATCTAATGGAGTGTTTAATCTAGTCTAAGCTATGTAATCTCCAAGCTAAGCTATGTAATCCCCCCTTATTTTATGCCTTACATCATGTATTTATAGATTACAAGTCTAATTTTGAGTTTAGGAACAATCCCAATCCTATTTGGAGTCAAAAAGGTGTCAAAATTCGCCCAAAACGCGTCCGGCCCGCACCAGGCCCTTCCCCAGCACCCCAGCGCTGGGCACGGCGCTGGCATTCTGCCCCCCAGCGCCCCGGCGCTGGAAATACACTAGAAATGGGCGCCCCGGCGCTGGTCAAAAAGTTGACTTTTTCTGCTCCGACGTACTTTGGGAAAACGGCCATAACTTCTTCGTCCGAACTCCGATTTTGATGATTCAAGATGTTCTGGAAAGAGGAAAAGTAGATCTACAACTTTCATTCTTGAAGGTTTTCGAAGTAATGTGTGGAACTATAGTCAAATTGGCTCTGAAGTGACTATTGTGTTAATGACAAGCCGAAAACGCGAATCTAGCCACCCCGAACGTCGATCCATGTAACTTTTGTCCCAAATCCTACAAAACAATATAAAACATGCATGAATAGACACAAACTCATAAAAACATCCTAAAAGACTTGAGAACAACAATAAATTAAGCCCAAATGTATCCAATTCATGTGTATAAAACTCACTCATCAATATATAATAGTATTATATTGTGATGATATTATTCTAATATTGGAGATCTATATTACTAATAGTAGGTCTTCGGATAAGGCGTTATAAATTGCGTAGCGGTAATCAATGGTTCAGGCAAGTTTATTTTTACTTAACTCTATTAAGAGTTATTTCATTCGGATAAGCTTATGGTTAATCATTGCTGGTTGCCATGAATTGTACTCTATACATATTGCATGTATAAGTCAGGTATGAAAGGCTGATCACCTTCATTACCACTTGGTTCATATATATTTGTTCATGTATAATACTTGTTCAATCATAAATTTGTTCCTGCTAGTTCACAATTATATTGTTGAATTATAGCCAGCTTATTATTCATATTCTTTCAATCATGATATATCGTTATATTATTGAACTTAAACTTGTTGGGCAACTTTAATGCTCACCCTTGCTATATCATGATAAAAAAATTGTAGATTAAGGCGAATGTGTCGGATACAAGGAAAGTTTAAAGACAGTGTCAGCTTAAAGTTAATGTGCGCGATTAGTTTTGTAATAGTATAGTTTAATAATAATGTTATGTGTTAGTTAAGTTATGAATTGTGATTAAGTTAAGGTTACTCGACCTTTGGAAAAAGTATGTAAGTTTAATGTATAAACAATTTATGTTTATATCTTCCGCAAATATAGTAATAGTGTTAGAATGATCGAACCGGATCCGCGGTGATTCGGGACCTCAGATTCGGGACCCTCACAAGTCATCTCCGACTGCCCATCCGTTTGAGGATGATATGTCGAATTAAATTGTAAATTTGTGCCCATAGCGTTTTGCAGACTAACTCAAAATCATGAAGTGAATCTTGGGTCTTGATCAGAAACTATGAATACTGGCATACCATACAGTCTTACAATCTCATTTATGTATATACGAGCAAGACTTTCAAGTGAATAAGAGTTGGTCAATCTATCGACAATAACCCAAATCACATCTATGCCTTGAGAAACCTTGGGAAGACTAGTAATGAAATCTATAGTAATGTGCTCCCACTTCCATTCTGGAATTTTAAGTGGTTGCAATGGTCCTTTTGGCATTCAATGCTCCGCCTTGACACGTTGACAAGTTAGACACCTTGAGATAAACTCTGTTATCTCTCTCTCTCTCTTCATATTGCTCCACCAAAATGTATGTCGAATATCAAAATACATTTTGGTACTCCCAGGATGGATTGCAAACAGTGTGTTGTGCGCCTCCATCATGATTTTATATTTTAAATCAGAATCGTTAGTAACACAAAGTCTGGAGTTTACTCTAAGTATTCCTTCTTCATCAATTCTTTCTTCTGGAATAGCACCTTCTTGCACTTTCTTCTTCATGCGCATCAGCTCCAGGTCTGTAGCTTGAGCAACTTTAACTTTATCGACTAAAGTCGGTTCTACTTGTATGTTTGACATCATCACGTGACTTCCTAGAGTTTTTAAATCTATCTCCATCCTTTGTAAGTCATACAAAATGGGCCTTTACGTTGTCAATATCACACGTGTACCCGCATATGATCTTCTACTCAATATTTCAGCTACTATGTTCGCTTTTCCAAGATGGTATTAAATGGTATGATCGTAATCTTTCAACAGCTCAAGCCAATGTCGTTGCCGCATGTTGAGCTTCTTTTGGGTGAAGAAATATTTAAGGCTTTTATGATCCGTATAGATCTCCACTTTCTCCCCATACAGGTAATGCCTCCAGATTTTAAGCGCAAAAATGACAACTGCCAACTCTAGATCATGACTAAGATAATTCCCCTCAAATTCTTTGAGTTGTCGTGAGGTATAGGCTATGATTTTCCCATGTTGTATGAGAACACATCCTAAACCTTTACCTGAAGCATCGCTGTATATGACAAATCCCTCCAAACTATATGGTATTATCAAAATAGGTGCTGAAATGAGTCTTCTCTTGAGTTCTTGAAAACTCTTCTCACATTCCTCGTTGTAGCCGAATTTTGTATCTTTTCGAGTCAGCTGAGTTAATGGAGTAGCAATTTGAGAAAGATGTACTAGGACGAATGAAACCGATGTCTAACAATTCCTGCAGTTGGGTTTTTAACTCCTAAAGTTCAATAGGAGCCATTCGATATGGAGCTTTAGAAATGGATTTTGTACCGGGTTCAAGGTCGATACAAAATTTGATTTCACACTCTAGGGGTAGGCCAGAAAGTTCTTCAGGGATTACATCGTGAAATTTATTAACAATGGAAATATTATTCAAGTCTGACGTATTTTTGTTTAAATCCATGACATGGGCTAAGAAAGCTTGACATTCATTTTTTAATAAACAAATAGCTTTATGGCTTGATATGACAGTGATTGAATTTAGTGAATTGGTTTCTTGAATTTGCATAATAGGTTGGTTAGGTATATGAAAGCTAACAACCTTACGAAAATAATTAATTTTAGCATGATGAGTAGTTAACCAATCAATCCCTAAAATCACATCGAATGCAAGTATTTTCAAAGAGATAAGATCGACAAGTAACGTGTGGTTACCGATTTGAATCAAACAAGACTTATAAACAGTGGATATAATGAAGGTTTCTCCCAACAGAGTATTATCAAATAAGTTAAAGTCTAATTTCTCCGGAGTTATATTTAAACGTTGAGCGCAAGTAGGAGAAATAAAAGAATGTGTAGAACCGGTATCAAATAAGGTATAGACTTTGCTAGAGTTTATGATTAGCTTACCCGTGATGACTTCATTCGGGTTCCTCACTTTTTGGGAGGTCACAATAAACGCTCCCCCTTGAACTACCGGCTTTGACTTGTCTGGGATGGCCTTTGGTTTCTCCATCCTAGCTGGACTTGACTTCACTGCACGAAAAAATTTGGCTAGGTGACCTTCTCTTCCATAATTATAACATACTTTGGACTGCTGCGTACAGTTTGGACTGATGTGTTCCTCCCTTCCACATTTATAGCATACGATCGGTGGTCGTTCTCCTTCCTTAACAACTGGTGATGGTGCTGACGTCTTTACATCATTATTGAATCTCCTCTTTCTGAAATTTCCACTTCTATTATCTTGGCCATGATTACCATTGAAGTGGTTACCATATATGGCATGTTGATTCCATCCACGTTTATTGTCACCACTTCGATGATTGCTACCACTGGTATTATCATTCTGTCGGTTGCTCTCTCTTGGTTGGGTTGACTCATTCTCGCGCTCCGATAATTGAGTCATATTCACAATATATGAATACAAACACAGTTTATAAGAAATGAGGTATTAACCTATTTCGAGTTACAAACCTCTTAGAAATATCCACGTCATACGCTCCTCATTATCAACCAAATGGGATCCAAACTAGGACAACTCAACAAACTTAGCTTCGTACTATGACACGATCATATTGTTTTGCTCCAACTTGATGAACTCCACCTCCTTCATGTGACGAATACTTTCGGGAAAGTACTTGTCATTGAACAGTTCTTGGAACTTCTCCCAAGACATCTTTAGTGCGGCAGGCTTGATACATTTTACAGATTCCCACCAATGATTTGCCTCTCCTCGTAACATGAAGGTGGCAAAGGGAACCTTTTGCTCCTTAGAGAATCCCAAGACATCAAATATCTTGGTGATCTATTTTATCCACGTCTCTGCGTTAAGTGGTTCTGGCTTTTCCACAAACTCTGGTGGTCCCAGCTCCTAGAAATGCTTAGTAGTGACCATATGAGAGTTTCCAGTGTTTCCACCTGTATTTTGAACAGGAGTCTCTCTCTTCTGATGTTGTATGAATTGCATAAAGCCTCTGAACATCTCATCGTTCATCATCTGGTCTGTGTTGTTGATTACATGAGGATTATTGCCTTCCGGATGCACATTATCATGGGTATTGATCGATGGTGACTCAATGGTCTCATGTGCTCCATTGTTTATCTCAACATTCTCGGATGTCATTTTCAAACATTGCCACAAAATAAGGGTTAATTAATATACCACATATTATCCATATACTCTGACCGACCAGTTAAATAACAAATTAGCTTAGGTAGGTCATACTAGCGAAGGAATTACCCGTCTCTCCCCTCTTAGTTTTAGTCTCACATCTCAGTTCATGTTGCGTCTGGACTTTCCGTTTGAGGGCTATAGGCTGCTGATTAACTATAGATTTTTCTAGATTGGCCTGATAGAAATATCATGAAGAAAGAGGGCCAATCTGGATTGAATTAGCTGGATATACACATTTATCCTGAACATACAATTTTTACCTTGTAAGCTCAACTACATTTAGAAATGACTTACAATTAATACTATTGATGTAACTAAGCTTAATTGTAATATCTTTCTTTACAAACATCAAGAGGAGGAGAATAAAGGGGAAGGAGAAAAAGTCAAGGTCAGAGGCAAAGGCAAATTCATCGCTCAATCGTCAAGGAGTCCTCCTACTAGACAACCTCTTCATCAGACTCAACGACCTGAACAGCAGCAAATTCTCATGGCTCAACCGCTAAGAAGTCAAGAGCCCAGCTCACAAGGTGCAACCACTACACACCTATACTTTCCAATTGGAGATCCTACGTTCAAGAACAGAAACGAGAATCAGGAACTGCAAAGTCAAAGTGAGCTAGAAGATATAACATGGAAAAATGAAGTCAGCAGGAGAAGGAGAGCCCAAGAATATGTCAATTCTCCAAGGAACAAAAGGCAAAAGAAATAGAGATAAGTTGAACTCAATTCTTATTGATGTAACTAAGCTTAATTGTAATATATGTCTTTACAAACATCAATAAATGCATGCTTATTCTATAGAAATTTTAGTTGCTTATTGAAACACTAATTCATATTTTCTTTCTAGCAACTGCATCTAGAAATTGATAATCATGACACAAATCTCCTTGGTTATGTCAACATCAAATAAGGGGAGATTGTTGGGAGATTGCATAATTGAATTTGATGTTGAAAGTAAATATTCATGATTATATATAAAGTCCTTCAAGGAATATATATATACAAGGACTTAGTGGTAGATCAAATCTGTTAGGTTAATCTGAGCTTTTAATGTTCATCATTCTGTAAATGAATGTATAGATGAAAAGATCAAAGTTGTTAGGTTGATATATATATCATAAGATGTAATAGATAGGCTTCAACAGAATCGTAGTCAATCGAGCTGATCAAGAGACTGTAGAAGCCAAGACAGAATCATAGAGCATCGAGAATCGTAGTGTGTCTGCTTTGGAGGGCCTCTCTCAGAATCGTAGAGTGGTCCAAACATTTGCCGAGCCAACTTAGAGATCGTAGTATGTTCTCAGAAGTGTAGAATCTGTAAGTTAAGAAAGTGAAGATAGTAGTGTGTCAGTCCTTAAGAGAAATTGTAGTGTTCTCGTTGGCTAATGCCGAATTAAGTACCAAGGTGGAAAGACACCACGATCAGAATCGTAGAGCTTCATATTTCTGTGTCAGAAGCATCGAGCCTTGTCCATTTGTTCAAAGAATAAATCACAACAAATATGGAATGGGTTATAAACATTAAAGTCCTCGGGAGTCCCAATGACAACAGTCATCCTTAGTATACAACAAAGAAACGTATTGAAGAAGCTAAGAAATGTACTATGGGTCAGCAGAAAACACCTTTTCAGGTGTTAGGTGAGATAGCAGTCTACTGTGTCAATGGGCCAGACTGCAAATCAAAAGTTGTGAAAAAAGTCTCCATCAAAGCTCAGAAATGTCAAATGCATTTAATGCTTCAACGGATGTCTTCAAGGGATACATTTCAAAGGCATCATATATACAAAACATCAGCAGAAGAAGAAAGTAAGCAAGCACTGAACAAAAAGCTAAAGAACACTCAATGCTCAACTCTACGATCTGTAAAAGAAAGCTTGCTCTGCTACTCAGTTCTTTCGAACACAAGCTTAACGACAACTGAGTAACACCATTCAAGAACTCAACTATTATCAAGTGAAGTAAGAAGGACCAAGTCAGAAGGACTTGAAGAGTTCTAAGTGAACTGAGAAGTACCAAGTCTGCTGGACTTAAAGAGTTCAAAAGTGAAATAAGAAGTTCCAAGACTATTGGTCTTGAAGGAATTTGTGAGATTCAAAAAGTGTAAAGATGTCCTTAGAGGATTTCCTACTCAAGGAGTAGAAGAGTGGACTAGAAGCTTTAAGTGCTCTGAACCACTTAAAAACACGATGTCTCCTATAACTGCTTAACTCCTATCAACTCGTTATATCTTAAAGGGAAAACAATCGAATCTCTAATTCCGCTGTGTTTAAATCATTAACTAAACTAACAAGTATTTTGTAAAAGAATTTTTAAAATATCTATTCAACCCCTCTTCTAGATAACTATTATGCCTCTGGGAACTAACAAAGTGCAGTAAAGCAAATGACATAAATATTTTTAAGAGGTTCAGAGCACAAAAGTCTCCTAATCCTCTCTTCTACTCCGTGAGTAGGGATATTTTGTTAAAGAAAAGGTAATCACTTATATTACAGATTACAAAGAACTATTTTATAACTGATTCACTAAAAATATCTCAAGTGAAACATACTTGGATTACACTAATCACTAAAATCATAATTACAAAGGAATTGAATGATTTGAGGTGCTGCTAAGTAACGTTAAACTTTTTGATCACATAACTTAACAACAAATAAGATTTCTAAATCCTAGAGCTAGTAGACTATGAGCTCAGACATGCAGCACTTCAACTTGATCAATTTATCTCTTTTTCATTCCTTCAATTGTTTGAGGTTGCTTGCCTTTTATAGTTTCACCTTGGGATTTTCCTATTGTGATTTGATCATTATTTCATTCTAACTTGAGCACCTATTAATATCTAATTGTTTGACGTTGAAATGATGTTGGCAAGGACCACTTCATGTTATTTTCATTGTACTTTGCCACGTGCAGATGTAGCCGCGTGTTTTTGCCCTTAGTAGATATTGTAATATCCCATAATTTCCAAATAAAGAAATGAAAATTATAAATGAGAAGTGAGTAATGAGAATCAAGGTTTTAAGGTTAATTGAAATGTCAATGAGAAATGTAAGCAATTCAAGAAGGAAAGAAAGGAAAAGAAAATAACGCATGTAAATGTAAATAAATAAACTATACAATTCAAAACTCAAATTTGAGTTCATAAAAGAATTTTAAGACGCAAACAGCACCGCTGAGTCTGGAACATCGAATTTGGTCGGTGAAGACTATACACACAATATGGTGTCGGGGTTGACCTTCAGTTAAAGACAACAGTTAAATTTTAAGGTAAAAGTAAAACTTGGAGTTTGAAGGTAAATTTGAATAAACGAACGTTGCCATGACGTTGGGGATGTTAAATTTAATAGGAAAAGACTGTTAATGTAATGATGCGTCAGGGTTTACTTTTTTTACAATCAACTTTTATGAAAAAAAAAAAAGGTCAAACTTTGAGTTCAGAGGTGAATTTAACAAAATTGATGATACCATGATGTTTAGGACGTCAACATTAGTAAACATCAACTGTAATTATGAAAAGGATCAAAAAAGTTGACTTTTAGTAGTAAAAATGGTGAAATGGACAATTAAACTAATAAGTGAGTAAATAAAAAGGATAAAATATATTTTTGGATGGGTGTGGGATCCCATGGGTGACAACATAAGGGGAAGAAGGAGGCCTTGTTATCCACTTTACATGTTGTGGTGCATATGACGTCAAAAAGAAAAGAAAATCAGCAATCTTATATACTCCCTCCCTCATTTTCTTCAGCCACAATAGAGAGAGGGTTGCCAAGAAGTAAGAGAAAAAATAGGAAGAAGGAAAGGAGAATAAGAAATAAAAGGAAGGAAATCAAGTAAAGGTTATCATTTAGAGAAAGACTTATTGTAGGATCGATGATCGCCACTTAAAGAAAAAGGGTATGAGATACCATGGCAATTGGCTTTAGGGCAAGTGGGAGATTAAAAGTATTATGTACATAAGCCAATCATGTTTGATGATAAAGCATATATTTTGTAACAATCTTATTCATTTATTAATAAAATAATTGTTTAATTAAAGGTTTTTAACTTATCTACATGGTGTTGTTTTATAATATGTGATAAACTCATAGTTTTAAGCAATGCTTTTAGAGTCATGATGATGATCATGTTAATGAGATCTAAATTCTTAGATAGCTCATAAACTAAAATTATTCTCAATCATTGGATTACTGAAAAGGGGATTAATGAATCCGGATAGATTGGTACAAAAGTTGATTGCTCATCGGATGAGGATGATAATCATTTATGTGGAGACACTAAAGCAAGTATGTAGGTGCTTATTGGAGAATAAGTTCACTAAACGTGGCTCGCTAAGGACTACTTAATGGAGTTTTATTTTCCCCGTTAATAGGAATTCATGTAGTGATAGTAGTACAAGTGATCCTTAGACTTGAGATCATTATAGTATCTTGTGTATGATAAGTTATACTTTGACATGTCCCTTAAGACCCTTAGGGTATATCAAAGGGTATGCTTGGGTATAATAAGTTATGCATGGAGATAATGAATGATCAACAAACAATCTACCAGTTCTAGTAAAAGAAGAGAATATCCTATGTGATTTGATAAATGACAACCCATTAGTCATTGGCCAAAGCAGAATGAAATTAGAAAGGAGTTTCTAATTTATATTATTTTGAGTTATGCATTTAAGAATCAAAATACATATAATAAAATAAAATAAGACTTGACATTAATTTCATGTTTTATATTTAATTGGGACATTGTATGGTGGAAGAATTGAATTGTACGGTAACTATTTACTCAAAGGTTCTTTTATGATTAATGTTAAAATCTATATTATCTGAAAAGTCATTGATCGTTAAGGAGGCTTATCCTTATTATAGAATAAATGTTATTTATTTAAATAAATAAATAGATTAATTTATTTATTTAAATAAGATTATAATTGTTCTAATTGATTTATTCATAACTGGTTTAATATAGAGAACCTAAAGGGTCAAACCATAAAAGAAAAAAAATTATTTAAGAAGTAAATGACATAATCATAATAATAAGTTAAATGTATTTAATTTAACCTACGATGATAGAATAAATTAAATAGATTAATAGTTATTATTTAATATTTTGAAAATATTAAATATAAATTAATAAGAGGAGTCTTATTTGTAGGACTCCAACTTATTATAAATGAAATTGAATTTCTCTATTTATTATTTTGAAATAGTAAGGGTTGAATTAATTAATGTGGTTAGTTATGGGTAAAATGCACAAATATTTCAAATAAGCAAGTGGTTATAAAATATTTATTATTGTCGGGGAATATTCGTTTGGTCGTGGAATATTCTTATTGTCGGGGAATATTCGTACGACGACGCAGCCTTGTGTGGGCCCCATAACGAAAAGTGATTGGATGAAGAAAACGACAAGTATAAGTTGTTTATAAATAACGGCATAGTTGTTACCGTTAATACTGTTGGAATACCAGGTGGTTAAAATACAGTAATACGCGTTGTTGCACAGTAGCACACGGTATTGTACCAATTATTGATTCTTACGAAAGAAGACACTACTCAATAATTGTTACAATAATTACTGTTCAATATTTTATTTTATTGATTCAATAATTGCTGCGTTGATATTTGATATTATTGTTGTTTTAATAATTGTCACTATACAGTATTTTCTATTAACAAATCAATAATTAATATTATTTGAATAATATTATTAGATAGCATTATTGGCAATGTCTAAAAAGTTTTGTCTAAGGAGAGGTTTGGTCACCTAATTGCGCGCTAGTAAGGAGAAATCCTTATTGAAAAACCCCCTCTTTCCTTGGAACGGCCTGGTTGTCAGTATTGTGATTCTGTAATATTATTTGTAAATAATTAATTATTAATTTATATAATAAGGAAAATATTTATTTTATGTGAATACAGATGGAAAAAAATTTTAATGTGACAATTGTTAAAAATTGATATTTTATCTTTTCTGATAAAATAATTCAATTAAATATATTATTATATTATAATAATATAATAATGGTGATATTTTTACAATGAATGAGGATATATGATTAAATGAGGAGGAAGAATATTTTTGTTACTAAAAATATTTAAAACATGTTTTTCATGTTTCTGGACCCCAATTTTTGACTGAAATTTGATTATAGCCTGTAAAATCGTCCGTATGTGGATTTCGGTCAATTTCTGTTTGGAATTTAGAAAAAACTTAAACTTACAAAGTTGTAGAGAATTGAATTTCCTATGGAAGGACATAAGATTCGAATTTTTCTAATAAAAGTGCTATTTATTATGAATTATTGAAGTTCCAGAATAATTGATTTTTGAAGTTTTTAATATTTTTTAAAAGAAAAACATTTTTTTTCATTATTGGTGGGCCCCACATGTGTGGTGGTAAATGAGCTGAAATCAGATTTCTAAGGTGGGCGTGAAAATTTTATAAATATATTAATATTTTATTAAATTTTCTGCTTTGGTGTTCTAAGCATTTTCCTATAAATAGGGTGCTTAGGTTAGAATTAAAAATCACACCAGAAACTAAAGTTTTCTCTCTCTATTATCAAGCGTATTCTTGTGAGTATTTTGATACTTTGAGAGTTGTCATACGGTGCAAGTTCCTTCAGTATTATATCAAGTATTCCAGTCAGAAGTACTGTCTTTTCGATGTAAGGGATGTTACTTTTTTTATAAATGATATTATTTCTTTCAATATCATTATGCCAAAATATTGGTAAGATTTTTCTTGTGAAATTCTTATCTTTTCATGTCGGGGTTACTATTCATAATTTACTATTCACGAGCTACTATTCATTAGTTACAATTTATGAGTTACTATTCACGAGTACTATTCATAAAGCGTGATGATTTTTCTTGTGGAATTTCTATCTTTTAGTGTCGGAGTTACTATTCACGTATACGGCACTATTCACGTATACGACACTATTTACGAATACGACATTATTCACATAAAAATTTAATTTTCTTTTCTATGTCCAAGATTGTCTGTTATGGTTCCTATCTTTGATTGGATCTATGTTTTGGTCTTCATTCTTGAATTTTACTCCACTATGGTTATTTATGAAGTATTTTTGAACTTGGATTGTTTAAAGTACGAATCCTTAATATTTGTTCTTTTGTTTCACTGGATTCGTTTTCTTTAAAATATTTTTCATCATCCTTAGTCCTAAATGATGATATAACTGAATATCTTTGGCATGTAGTGCAAAGATGAATGATTTTCTGATGAATATCTTTGGCCCGTAGTGCAAAGATGAACAGGTGTTTAAATGAACATGACCAACTGATGAATATCTTTGGCCTGTAGTGCAAAGATGAATATTTGATTCCAGCTATATATATTTATTGATGTTACAGGGTTAAAATATTGACGATGAACTTTTAAATTTATATATAAAAGATAGTATATTTCATTCTCTACTTAACTCTTCTAATGAATTATTATTTCCACTGCGAAAATTTATTTAAAATTGGTTGCCTATTGTATTCTATTAGATTTTTCCCTGTTGAGGGCTAACGATAATTTGTTCTATATTATCTTAGTCATAAAGTTCTTTACTGGGATAGTTGAGCTCACCCTTTTCCTTTTTGTTCCTTTTTTTCTTCTCAGGAGGGGAGAATGTAACGAGTACTAGTCGGGGTGTGGAATGATGGTTCTAGAAGTCGTTTTAGTAGTCCTCAATATTTTGTAAAATAGTGTATCAATAATTATAATGAGGACTTATTTGAGTATGGATATTGTCTAGATGACAATATTTGTATTTAAACTCACAGTTTAAGTGTTGTCGTATTTTGCACAACAATTGTATTAATAAAGTTATAGTTATTTCTGTACCATGTATTTGGAGACTCGGAATGGGTATTGTATACCTATTTTGGGGGCGTCACAGTTGGTATCAGAGCTTAGGGATATGGTCTATGGCGAAGATCAAGGAATAGAACTAGGAGGGGAGAAACGAGTAATCCTTCGCTAGTGTGTCATATCTAAAGCTTATTTGTTGGTTGGTCAGAATATAGGGATATTATGTGATATGTTAATTTCTTTAATTAATCCTTGTTTTATGGCAGTATTTGAATATGGCAACTGAGAAAGTTAACAGTGGAGTAAATGAGACCGTGGAGACACCTTTACTCACCAATGAGGAGAACGTGTAACAGGCCAGCAATGTTCCTCCTGTAAACAACACCACTGAGCAGACGATGAACGACGAGATATTTAGAAGCTTTTTGCAGTTCATGCAAAATCAGACGAGGGAGACTCGTGTACAAAATACGGGTGGAAATGATAGCAATGCGCGACTTGTCACAGCCAAGCAATTCAAAGAGTTGGGACCACCAAAATTTGCAGGAAAGCTAGATCAGATCAAGGCGGAAACGTGGGTTAAAAAAATTACCAAGATATTTGATGTCTTGGGATGCACGGAGGAACATAAGGTTCCATTCGCCACCTTTATGTTCCGTGGCGAGGTAGACCACTGGTGGGAGTCTATGAAGCGTACCCAGCCTGCCGCATTCAGCATGTCTTGGGAAACGTTTAAGAAACTTTTCAATGACAAGTATTTTCCTGAAAGTATTCTCCATATGAAGGAGGTAGAGTTTATTAAGCTGGAACAAAACAACATGACGGTGTCCCAGTACGAGGCGAAGTTCGCAGAGTTATCCAGGTTTGCACCTCATTTGGTGGAGAATGAGGAACGTATGACGCGGATGTTTCTGAGAGGTTTGAAACCCGACATAAGTCAGTATCTCATTTCTCATAAATTTTTTTTATATTCAGATGTTGTCAACAGGGCTCAATTATTAGAGCGAGATAACGAGTACGTTCAACTAAGGGACCACAACCAGGGTCATACCGGTGACAGCAGTCATCAGAGCAACGATAACCAGCGGGGAAAGAAAAATATGGACAAAAGCGGTAACCACTCTGGTGTTAATCGTGGCCATGAAAATAGAAGAAGCGAGTCAAGGGAGATTTTAAAAAGAGGAGATTCAACAATGACAATGTGAAGACGTTAGCACCAGCAGCAACTGGTTCTAGGGGAGGAGAACGACCAACGGTCGTATGCTATAAATGTGGGGAAGAGGGACATATCAGCCCAAACTGTCCACAACAGTTCAAGGTATGATATAATTATGGAAAGGAAGGACATATCGCTCGAGATTGTACTGTAGCGAAACCAAGTCCAGCGGGGATGGTGACTCAAAAGGCTGTCCCAGAAAAGTCAAAGACAATGGTTCCTGGAAGAGCGTTTGTCGTGACTGGTCAAAATACGAGTAACCCAAACGAGGTGATCATGGGTAAGCTAATCATACATTCTTGCGAAGTTTATACCTTACTAGATACCGGTGTTACCCATTCATTTATCTCTCCAGCTTGTGCTCAACGTTTAAACTTGACTCCAAAGAAATTAGACTTTGACTTATCTATGGAGACTCCGTTAAGAGAAACTTTCATTGCATCCACTGTTTATAAATCTTGCTTGATTCAAGTTGGTACCATCACATTACTTGTCGATCTTATTTCGTTGAAAATACTTGCATTTGATGTGATTTTAGGGATTGATTGGTTAACCACTCATCGTGCTAAAATTGATTGTTTTCGTAAGGTTGTTAGTTTTCATATTCATAACCAACCTGTTATAAGAATTCAAGAAACCAAACCTCTAAAGTCAATCACGGTCATATCAAGCCATAAAGTTATTCGTTTATTGAAAAATGGATGTCAAGCTTTATTAACCCATGTTACGGACTTGAATAAAAACACGTCAAATTTGAATAATATTTCTGTTGGTAGTGAATTTCCTAACGTATTTCCTGAAGAACTTCCCGGTCTACCCCCGGAATGTGAAGTTGAATTCTTTATTGACATTGAACCTGGTACAAAGCCCATTTCTAAAACCCCATATTGAATGGCACCTATTGAACTTCAGGAGTTAAAGGTCCAACTACAGTAGTTGTTGGACATCAGTTTCATTCGTCCTAGTACATCTCCTTGGGGTGCTCCTATTTTATTTGTAAAGAAGAAAGACGGGAGTATGCGACTTTGTATTGACTACCGGGAATTGAACCATGTCACCATCAAGAATAGGTATCTGCTACCTCGTATTGATGACCTGTTTAACCAGTTGAAAAGAACACAATTATTTTTAAAGATCGATCTTCGTTCTGGATATCATCAGTTGAAGATTAGAACTGAGGATATTCCAAAGACTGCCTTTAGAACTCAGTACGGGCATTATGAATTCTTAGTCATGTCTTTCGGATTGACTAATGCTCCTGCGTCTTTTATGGATATGATGAACCGAGTATTCAAGGAATATTTAGATCAGTTCATTGTTGTCTTTATTGATGACATCCTCATATATTCCAAAAGTCTTGAAGATCATGAGCACCATTTGAAGCTGGTACTTCAAAGGCTTCGTGAAAACAAGCTATATGCCAACTTGAAGAAATGTGAGTTCTGGCTTGAGGAAGTAGCATTCCTTGGGCACGTGGTGTCAAAATATGGAGTATCTGTTGACCCGATGAAGATTGAAGCAATACAAAGTTGGGAGCAACCGAAGTCGGTGATCGAAGTACGTAGCTTTCTGGGCTTAGCTGGTTATTATCGGAGATTCGTGGAAGGATTTTCTCGAATTACTACTCCGTTAACTCAGCTAACTCGGAAAGATATAAAATTTATATGGAGCGAGGAATGCGAGAAGAGTTTCCAAGAGCTCAAGAGGAGACTCATTTCTGCACCTGTTCTAACAATACCATCTGGTTCGGATGGATTTGTTATCTACAGCGATGCTTCGGGAAAAGGGTTAGGATGTGTTCTCATGCAACATGGGAAAGTCATAGCCTATGCCTCGTGACAACTTAAAGAATATGAGAGGAATTTTCTTACTCATAATCTAGAGTTGGCAGCAGTCGTTTTCGCACTAAAGATCTGGAGGCACTATTTATATGGGGAAAAAGTGGAGATATATTCAGACCATAAAAGTCTCAAATATTTCTTCACCCAAAAAGAACTCAATATGTGGCAACGACGTTGGCTCGAGTTGTTGAAAGACTACGACCATACCATTCAATACCATCCTGGAAAAGCAAACGTGGTAGTTGACACATTAAGTAGAAGATCTTATATAGGAACGAGTGCGATGTTGTCAACACAAAGGCCCATTTTGTGTGATTTACAAAAGTTGAATATAAAATTCAAGATTCTGGGGACCCATACGATGATGTCAAGTATACGCATAGAACCAACTTTAATCGATAAATTTAAAGTTGCTCAAGCCATAGAATCGGAGTTGATGCGTATGAAGAAGAAAGTACAAGAAACTGCTATTCCAGAAGCAAGAATCGATGAAGAAGGAATACTTTGAGTCCACTCCAGACTTTGTGTTCCTAATGACTCTGATTTGAAATACAAGATCATGATGGAGGCACACAATACACCGTTTTCAATCCATCCTGGAAGTACCAAAATGTATCGTGATCTTCGACATACATTTTGGTGGAACAATATGAAGAGAGAGATTACGAAGTTTATCTCGAGGTGTTTAACTTGTCAACGTGTAAAGGCGGAGCATCAAATGTCGAAGGGTCCATTGCAACCACTTGAGATTCTGAAATGGAAGTGGGAACACATTACTATGGATTTCGTTACGGGTCTTCCCAAGGTTTCTCAAGTCATAGATGCGATTTGGGTTATTGTTGATAGATTAACTAAATATGCTTATTTCTTGCCAATACGGGAGACTTATTCCCTTGAACTTCTTGCTCGTATGTACGTAAATGAGATTGTGAGATTTCATGGCATGCCAGTATCCATAGTTTTGGATCGTGACCTAAGATTTACTTCACGATTTTGGTTAGCTTGCAAAAGGCTTTGGGTACGGATTTACGTTTCAGTTCAGCATAACATCCTCAAACGGATGGACAATCAGAGAGGAATATTAAAACTCTTGAAGATCTATTAAGACTTTGTGTCTTAGACTTCAAAGGGAGTTGGGATAAGTATTTACCATTGGTGGAATTCTCCTACAACAACAGTTATCAGGCAAGTATAGGTGTGGGTTCATTCGAAGCATTATATGGACGAAAGTGTCACTCTTCAATATGTTGGGATGAGGTGGGTGAAGCAACATTGTTGGGACCAGAGTTGGTACGTATGACTATGGAAAAGATCCAAATAATTCGACAACGTATACAAATGACACAAGATCGATAAAAGAGTTATGCGAATCTTCATCGAAAGGACGTGGAATTTAGTATTGGGGATCATGTATTGTTGTCAGTTGCTCCATGGAAGGGAGTTACAAGATTTAGGAAGAAAGGAAAGCTCAATCCACGATTTATTAGTCCATTTCAGATTCTTGACCGAGTAGGAAATGTGGCATATAGACTCACGTTACCTCCAAGCATGTCTCGTGTTTATAATGTTTTTCACGTATCTGTGTTTCGTAAATATGTAAAAGACCCGAACCAAATTATTGAGTTAGAACCAGACAAGATAGCCAAAGACTTAACGTACGAGGAGGTATCTGTAAAGATCTTGGATAGGAAGGAGCATGTCCTACGCACAAAGGTCATACCACAAGTCAAAGTTTTGTGGGGGAACCATGCTATTGAGGAAATGACCTGGGAGTTGGAAACAAAAATGAAAGCGAGGTATCCTCACCTTTTCGAAATACTAGGTACGTATGTCAATTTCGAGGACGAAATTTCATAAGGAGGGGAGGTTGTAAGACCCCAACTTATTATAAATGAAATTGAATTTCTCTATTTATTATTTTGAAATTGTAAGGGTTGAATTAATTAATGTGGTTAATTATGGGTAAAATACGCAAATATTTCAAAAAGCAAGTGGTTATAAAATATTCATTATTTTCGAGAAATATTCGTTTGGTCGTGGAATATTCTTACTGTCGGGGAATATTCGTACGACGGTGCAGCCTTGTGTGAGCCCCATAACGGAAAGCGATTGGATGAAGAAAACAACAAGTATAAGTTGTTTATAAATAACGACGTAGTTGTTACCATTAATACTGTTGGAATACCCGGTGGTTAAAACACTGTAATACGCGTTGTTGCACAGTAGCACACGGTATTGCACCAATTATTGATTCTTACGTAAGAAGACACTACTCAATAATTTTTACAGTAATTATTGTTCAATATTTTATTTTATTGATTCAATAATTGCTACGTTGATATTTTATATTATTGTTGTTTCAATAATTGTCACTATACAGTATTTTCCATTATCAAATCAATAATTCATATTATTTGAATAATATTATTAGATAGCATTATTGGCAATGTCTAGAAAGTTCTGTCTAAGAAGAGGTTTGGTCACCTAATTGCGCGCCAGTAGGGAGAAATCCTTATTGGAAAGTCTCCTTTTTTCCTTGGAACGGCCTGGTTGTTAGTTTTGTGATTCTGTAATATTATTTGTGAATAATTAATTATTAATTTATATGATAAGAAAAATATTTATTTTATGTGGATAAAGATGGAGAAAATTTTTAATGTGATAATTGTTGAAAATTGATATTTTATCTTTTCTGATAAAATAATTAAATTAAATATATTATTATATTATAATAATATAATAATTGTGATATTTTTACAATGAATGTGGGATATATGAGTAAATGAGGAGGAAGATTATTTTTGTTACTAAAAATATTTAAAACATGTTTTTCATGTTTGTGGACCCCATTTCTTGACTGAAATTTGATTATAGCCTGTAAAATCGTCTGTATGTGAATTTCGGTCAATTTTTGTTTAGAATTTGGAAAAACTTAAACTTACAAAGTTGTAGATAATTGAATTTCCTATAGAAGGACATAAGATTCGAATTTTCTGAAAAAAGGGCTATTTATTATGAATTATTGAAGTTTTAGAATAATTAATTTTTGAAGTTTTAAATATTTTTTAAAAGAAAAACATTTTTTTCATTATTGGTGGGCCCCACATGTGTGTTAAATGAGCTGAAATCAGATTTCTAAGGTGGGCGTGAAAATTTTATAAATATATTAATATTTTATTAAATTTTCTGCTTTGGTGTTCTAAGTATTTTCATATAAATAGGGTGCTTAGGTTAAAATTGAAAATCACATCAGAAACTAAAGTTTTCTCTCTCTATATTATCGAGCGTATTCTTGTGAGTATTTTGATACTTTGAGAGTTGCTATACGGTGCAAGTTTCTTCAGCACTATATCCAGTATTTCAGTCAGAAGTACTGTCTTTTCGAGATAAGGGATATTACTTTTTTTATAAATGATATTATTTCTTTCAATATCATTATGCCAAAATATTGGTAAGATTTTTCTTGTGAAATTCTTATCTTTTTATGTCAGGGTTACTATTCATGAGTTACTATTCACGAGTTACTATTCATGAGTTACTATTCACAAGTTACTAT
This sequence comes from Panax japonicus, assembly GCA_020205505.1. NCBI lineage: Eukaryota > Viridiplantae > Streptophyta > Magnoliopsida > Apiales > Araliaceae > Panax > Panax japonicus. Next base: position 52,497,571 of record CM035113.1, read on the forward strand.
TCACGAGTAATATTCACGAAGCATGATAATTTTTCTTGTAGAATTTCTATCTTTTAGTGTCAGAGTTACTATTCACGTATACAGCATTATTCACGTATACGGCACTATTTACGAATACGACTCTATTCATAGAAAAAATAAATTTTTTTTTCTGTGTCCATGATTGTCTATTATGGTTCCTACCTTTGATTGGATCTATGTTTTGGTCTTCATTCTTGAATTTTACTCCACTATGGTTATTTATGAAGTATTTTTGAACTTGGATTGTTTAAAGTACGAATCCTTAATATTTATTCTTTTGTTTCACTGGATTCGTTTTCTTTAAAATATTTTTCATCATCCTCAGTCCTAAATGATGATATAACTGAATATCTTTGGCATGTAGTGCAAAGATGAATGATTTTCTGATGAATATCTTTGGCCCGTAGTGCAAAGATGAATAGGTGTTTAGATGAACATGACCAACTGATGAATATCTTTGGCCTGTAGTACAAAGATGAAATTTTGATTTCAGCTATATATATTGATTGATGTTACAGGGTTAAAATATTGACGATGAACTTTTAAATTCATATATAAAAGATAGTATATTTCATTCTCTACTTAACTCTTCTAATGAATTATTATTTCTGTTGCGAATATTTATTTAAAATTGGTTGTTTATTGTATTCTATTATATTTTTTCCTGTTGAGGACTAACGATAATTTGTTCTATATTATCTTAGTCATAATGTTCTTTACTGGGATAGTTGAGCTCACTCTTTTCCTTTTTGTTTCATTTTTTCTTCTCAGGAGGCGAGAATGTAACGAGTACTAGTCAGGGTGTGGAATGATGGTTCTAGAAGTTGTTTTAGTAGTCCTCACTATTTTGTAAAATAGTGTATCAATAATTGTAATGAGGACTTATTTGAGTATGGATATTGTCTAGATGACAATATTTGTATTTAAACTCACAGTTTAAGTGTTGTCGTATTTTGCATGACAATTGTATTAATAAAGGTGTAGTTCTTTTTGTACCATGTATTTGGCGACTCAGAATGGGTATTGTATATCTATTTTGGGGGCGTTACATTATTATTATTATTTAATTTCTAAAGGAGTTTTGGAATTAATTAATAAAAGTACTCTCATATATTCCTAATAAGATTATGAGGCCAATTATTTAAAAGAGTTTAATTAATTATTCCTAATAAGATTAGGAAGCCTAATTAATTAAAAGAGTTTAATTAATTAAATTAAAACGTTATTCCTAAATAGTGTTAGAGGGTTTCCTACATCTATAAATAGGAGGAGTCTTATTATGTGTAAAGTTTACGCACTTTATTCCAAGAGTTGGGAGAGTACACATTATTCTATAGATATAAAATTAGGGTTTTGTTAAACACTCATCTTCTTGAATATTTTTTCTTCCTTAGTGGATCACCTCTAGAGACCAAACACTTAGGTGGCTAACGCTGATCAAATGAAAGAACCAAACCCGGTGAATTCAAGTTGAATGTGAAAATAGAATTTGAGGTGAACTCGTACCTGAGAAAGCTAGTTTCTACAAGAGTATGAATCTAATCTTATTCTCTTTTCTATTGATTGATAATTATGCACAAAGTATGATCATGGTGATGGTTTGTGCAAAAAAAAATTAAAATCTGTTTTATCGCGCATCCGCACCTTTTATATAATTAGATTGCATTATCACGCTATATACAAACCTAACATTTTATATTTCAGTATGAAGATTGTGATTATATGTATATAATGGATTATGAATCTACGTGAATTAATAAAGATTTGAGTTACGAGAAATTTCTTTACATGAATAAGTAAATATTATGAAGTGAAGTAATACTTTTGTAAAGTAATGTAAAAAGGTTATTTTCAGGGGAAGCTTACTTGGTAGCTGAAAGATAAATAAAGAGATTACGGGGACGAAAAATTGTTGAAGTAATAGTATGGTGGTGATTTCGGAGACGAAATCTTTGTAAGGAGGGCATAATGTAATATCCCAGAATTCTAAATAATAAAATGAGAATTATAAATGAGGAGTGAGTAATGAGAATCGAGATTTTTAGGTAAATTAAAATGTCAATGAGAAATGTAAGCAATTAAAGAAGAAAAGAAAATAAAGCATAAATATAAATAAAGGAACTATGTAGTTCAAAACTAAAATTTGAGTTGGAAAAGAAATTTTGAGACGCAGACTGCACCGTTGAGTCTGGAAAGTCGAATTTGGTAGGTAAAGATTGTAAAAACAATATGGTGCCAAGGTTGAGCTTTGGTTAAAGTCAATGTTTGACTTTTAAAGTAAAAGTCAAACTTGGAGTTTAGAGTCGAATTTAAAGAAACGGACGTTGCCAAGACGTTGGGGACGTCGAATTTAGTAGGAAAATACTATAAATACAATGGCATGTCAAGGTTGACTTTTTAGTCAAAAGTCAATAATTGACTTTTATGGGTGGGAAAATCAAATTTTGAGTTCAGAGGTGAATTTGACAAAATTGACGATACTATGATGTTCAGAACGTTAACTTTAGTAGGAACCGACTATAATAATGAAAGGGATCGAAAAAGTTGACTTTTAGAAGTAAAAAGAGTGAAATGAACAATTAAACGAATAAGTGAGTAAATAAAAAGAAAAAATATATATATTTGGAGGGGTGTGGGACCCCATGGGCATGAGGGGGAGAATGAGGCCTTGTTGGCCACTTTTACATGTTGTAGTGCATATGGAGGAGCCTTGTTGGCCTAAATAGTCATGTGATGGTAAACAAGTTGGGAGAAAAAGTAGCCAATTTTAGAGCCAAAAAACTAAAAAGCTTATATATATATATATATATATATATATATATTAATGGTCTAAATGCCACAGTTATTCTTTATTTTATATACTGTATCTCATTCTTTTAATAATAAAAATATTTGTACATCTACTCATTTTTTGAGGACTAAAGAAATATTAGTTTTGATTAGCTGATGAGGGTTTGCTTGTGTAAGTTGGTTTACCCATTTATGTTCCCAAACGAGCTTTATGTGGGTGTTTGATAATGGCTTATAAGTTGGTCAAACCAACCTATAAGTCATTTGTTACTGTTGAAATGTTTAGTAATGACTTATTTTTTAACTTATAAGCTAATTTATAAGTCAAAAATAAATAACAATTTTATACTTATTTAAAAATGACTTATAAGTCATTTCTAATAAGATCATTTGACCAAATGTAATGTATTTTGCCTCTCTTCAATTTTTCTATTGAATCAATGTATTTTTTTATTAATATCCTTTTTAGTAATATTTATATTTTATTTTAACTTATAAGTTATTATTAGCTGAACACAATCATAACTTATTTTAATTTAATTTCTGACTTGTGAATTAAATTGGTGTCAAACAATTTTAGTTATAAATCACAATTTAAAATAAAGGATTAGATATAATTTATTACCCTTAACTATAAGTCATATTCCACTTCGGTGATCCACATTTTAATTTTGTCAATTAGATGATTGATTTTTTATTTTTTTTCAATTTTAATCAATTGAGCTTGCCACGTGAAAAAGTGCTCACGTGAGTGTCTGGGTAGGGCATAACTCAGATGATTTGTGTCAAAAAAATAAATTTTTATTTTGTGATTAAACATTTTTGATATATTAAAGGGTAAAATCATCACACCACATTCTTTAATACATTCAGACTAATCAAGAAGCATCAAAAGCTACAAAACAATCAGAATTGATCAAAGAGCAAACCCCAAAATCATTCGAAAAAACCCTAGGTCTGAGAATCAAAAATTGCTCAACGATTCCAAGGAATTCGTCAATCTACTTTATAAATATTGAGTGGTTTTGAACAAAATTAAGGAGATCAAGACACTCGTCCAGGAAATATTCGGCATCCAGATGCATGACGTAGCGGTTGTGGGGGTGGTAAATGGCCAAGAGGGTGCAGAAGAGCATGGAGGCGTCGCCGATGGAGCTAGAAAAAGGTAAGCGAACGGTGGAGGAGGTAGAGATGAGATTGGTAGTGGTTGTAGCTTAGATTTGACAAAAACGAAGTCGGAAGTGAAGGTGGTGTAATGGTAGAAGGGTATGAGGGGAGTTCCATATGGGGAAGTTAAGGTTATAATGAAGAAAACGAAGAGAGAAACAATAGAGCATATGGCCAATGGGAAGATCCATTTCCTTTTATCTAGATCCAATTCTATAACCAAACTGAACTATTTCCCCCTCTGATGTCACTCATTGAATAAGAAAGAGAAAAGTAGTTGGATTAAAAAAAAGGAGCTTGTGGACATTAAATTTTGATGGTAAGAAAGAAAGTTGAATAGTTGCTGATCATGGGTTTAGATTAAATAGAGTTTATTAAAGAGTAGATGATGAACTTTCTCTTTCAATGTTCTTATGTTTTTGCAAACTCGGTTTGAATATCTATAATCTGATTTTATCGATTTCTGATCTCTGTTTTTTGGATCGAAGTTGGGGCTTTTTAGTGAGTGGCAGATTTGATCGGTTTTTGATGGTTTTTGTTGATTTTGATTAGTATTAATGTCAGCTTTAATCAATTTTAGCCTTTTGTTGTTTTTTATCAGTATTAATGTTTAATATAAAGTGGATTAACGAATTTTCCCTTTAAATGTGTAATCTAAAATTTAAAAATTATTTTTTTGACACACATCAGTTGAGTTATGCCTCACCCAATCAGCCACATAAACAACATGCTCAATTGAATGAAAATATGGAATTGAAAATATTTAATAGTTCAATTATCTAATTGATTAAATTGAAAGGTGAATCACCGAATTGGAATATGACCTAAAATTTAAAATAATAATTTATATTTAAACATAAAAATAAATGTATAAATTAACTTATTATTTAGGACTTATAAGTCAAGAAATAAGTCCCCATTTAAGTTGTAAACGAACACAAAAACGGTCGAGAAGGCATATGTTTCCCAATGTATCAACATAGATTATACAAATTCATTTGCTTTTCCGATCTGTCTTCAAAAGCCCTAATTTTTTGATTGAACCTACAGATCCTCAATCATGGCGAAAGAATTCAACGTCCCACCGGTGGTTTTTCCATCCGGAGGAAATCCCGGAACCGGTGCGCAACAGCGCCGACTCCCAACTGCGCCGTTTCAGCCCCCACGATCTTCAAACCCTGGCATCCCTTTCATGTCCTTCGACGTCGGCTCCGCTGCCGCCGCTTCATCCACGTCATTCTCCGCTCCCCAATTCGGCGGCGGAAGCATCGGAATCGGTGCCGGTTTCGAAGATGAACCACCTCTCCTCGAAGAACTAGGCATAAACACCAAACAAATATGGAACAAAACGGTCTCAATCCTCAACCCTTTTAGAGTTAAAGCTGATCTCCACGAAGATGCTGATCTATCGGGTCCTTTCCTCTTCTTGATGGCATTTGGATTGTTTCAATTACTCGCCGGGAAATTACACTTCGGGATTATTTTGGGATGGGTCACTGTGTCCGCATTGTTTCTGTATGTTGTGTTTAACATGTTGGCGGGTCGAAATGGGAATTTGGATTTGTACCGGTGTTTGAGCTTGATTGGGTACTGTATGCTGCCTATAGTGATTTTGTCGGCTATATCACTGTTTGTGCCTCAAGGTGGGGCTGCCATTTTGGCAATTACTGGAGTATTTGTGATATGGTCGACAAGGGTTTGTACCAGACTTTTGGTTGAGCTGGCTTCTTGTGGCGATGAGCATCGCGGATTGATTGCATACGCTTGTTTCTTGATTTACATGCTGTTTTCTCTGCTAGTGATATTTTGAACTGAATTATTACCATTATTCTGGAACTATTGTTAGTTTTGTACTATTTTTTATGGAAATGTAGCTCAACTCTCGCTCAATTTAGGTCCAGATTGGAAATAGTTCATGGGTTTTTCTGTTGTTTAATTTCAAGTTATCTTATGAAATGAATGATTGTTTGGTATTTGCTTTATCAATTTATTTTGCTAGTATATGTGATTTGTTTATAGTTTGTGGTGTGTTACTCTGACAATGGGCTGCAATTTCTAGTAGCTTGGATTAACTTTTCTTTTGCTTATTAGATATGAACATATAAAGCTTTTGATTCTTTCATTATCTTAGTTTATCTTGGCAGACAGGAAAATAGTTTACTGAATCATAATGATTTAACATAAGGTTTTATCTATAAAAAAATGTGTTAACCTGGTCTGTGTTTGTTAAACACTTTATAGAAGGGATGTTGAATGAAGAATTCCTGCTAATAAAATGGAAATCTGTCAAAGACTTCCATGTTGGGTGTGCCTAAGTGGCTCGGTCACTGTTTGTATTCGAGTAATATGTTCAATGAAATTTTAAATTCTTGCAAGACATAAACTTCACCAAAGCATAGAGAGAAGTTTACTTAAGATATAATCACTCAAACTCTCTCTCTTTTTCTATATATATATATATATATATATATATATGGGGAAAATGGATATGCACGGCCGTGCAAATTTTATTTTTACACAGCAGCTAAAACGACGTCGTTTGACCCATTTATTTTAAAAAGAAAAACACGGCTTCTCTTCACCCTCTTCCCAAAAACAACCGAATCTCCCCCCTCCCAAATCCCAGATCCAAGCTCTCCCCTCCCAAATCGATCATGGAAACACGGCTTCTCTCCTCCCCTAATTCCCGAATCAGAAATCGAGCATCAGAAATCGCGATTTGAAGCATTCGATCAATGTTTTCAGGCCGCTGATTTTGGCTCCATTCTTTAATATCTATCTCCTGTCAGCAATAAGGCTCCATCACTGCTCTCCCCCATGATTTTCATACCCTTGGGACAACAGTAAGTATCTCTTGTAGAGGAAGGTTTCTGAATATTAGCCCAAGTGCATCAGGTAACAGTTCGTCCCAATTCCTAACATTACTACATCCTTCCTCCATTTAGTCTTTTATTTCACTGCAAAATAATAAAGAAACACAAGAAAAAAAAAGATGAATTTAGGGTCCATATAGAAATCAAAACTATAATTAAAAGTAATGTTACAGTGCCCAGAAATTAAACACCCAGATAGCCCAGAAAATTTTCAGGTACCATAGATTTTTCCCAGAATTAAAATGACTTCATTAATTCTTAATCCAATATATTATAGTGGGATAATTTATCAATAAATAAATAATAAAAGATTATCTCGCAACTTGCAATGTTATCTCGCTCTGAATTTGGGTCTGCAGCATAATAAATGAGATGTGTAGTATGAAATACTATTTACAGTGAAATGCAATGTTCTTAATTGTCTTCTTTTTTCTGAAAACTGTCTTTGGTATTCAAGTTCAATATGCAATGTTCTTAATTCGTCTTCTTTTTATCTGTTTTTTTTTCTCTTTCATATTCCACGTACTCTTTTTTTTTATCTTTGTTTGATTTTATATTAACATAGCGCAATTATGTGAGGTCTCGCTCTGAATTTGGGTCTGCAGCATAATAAATGAGATGTGTAGTGTGGTTGCTACATAAGCATTGTGGTTGGTAATTTGTTATGAAGAATTTTGAAATTTTATCGTTTTAATTGTTATGTAATTACAAATTTGCAGGATTTGTGTTGTCTTGATTTACAATGCATTCAATTTAGTGATTCACTGACTAAAAAAATTCTTTTTACTTTTTTTTCGGAATTAACTGAACCAATGCAGAGCACACTTTTTGATTTTGACTGAACGAGTTTACTGTGTTCTCTTTAGGCTTGGAATAGGTTAAGATCTTCTGATGCAAGCCAAGCTGCTGATGCCATTTCAAGCTTCCAGCTTTTCCTCTGTGGGTTAGCTGCTGGTACATGTGCTAAAGCTGTCTGTCATCCACTTGATGTTGGTCTTTTTCGACAGATTGAAGGACTACAAAGGCACCCGAGATATGCCCAGGTTGAGCGACAAACGTACACAAATATGGTTGACGCCCTATGTCGAATCGTGCAGATGGAGGGTTGGGTTGGGCTTTATAAGGGTATTGTTCCATCAATTGTTAAGGCTGCCCCTGCTGGTGCTGTAACATTCGTTGCTTATGAATTTACATCAGACTAGTTAGAGTCTATTCTGACTTGAAGCTGACTTGATTTGTGTCCTATTTTTTGCTTTTGCTTTTGCCTTTTCTTTTCTGTCTACTATATTGTAAGGCCTTAGAAAAAGCGGGCTGCTTTTATAGTTGTAAATTTAGTTATCCTCTTCACAGGTCATAATTTTGTAATTGTAGTATGATCACACAATTGTAACATTGCAAGTTATTTGCACAACATTTGTTTTAACGACATCCATGTTATTATTTGTCCTAGTCTGATTTCATTATTATTTGCAGCTTGTTGGAAATGTTTTCTTAGTTTTCTTCTTTAACATCTTGTTGGAAATGTTGAAATATTATTGGTGCTTAAAGTAGTGTTGTGCTGCCAATGTTGTTGTATTAGGTGGTGATTATATGGACACCAACTTGTTTGTTCATAACATGGCAGTCCTTTTCTGGAGATCAACAAAGAAGAAACTCAGTAAGAAATTGGAACATGACGTTTTATCATTTAAGAAATGCTGCTCTGTTTGATTAAGACATGTTAAATTTCCACAGAAATGTCACGTTTTGAATTGGTGAAAATTTTAGCATCCAAAACATGTAACATAAACAGAAAAGGTAAAAAGATTACTAGAAAGAAGATCTAATATATATATTCAATAGTTCAATTGACAAACACCAAAATGTACAAACAAAACTACTAATATTTCCATCCTCGCAGATGAAAAATAAAGCTCCAGATGGCAGACCGACTGTTTGCAAAAGAAAATCACAAAAAACATTTCCTTCTAAAATGGTTCGGCTCTAAGATAACTAGAACTACTGCATAAAAACATATAATGCCAGTAGAAATAACTAAAAAAGCATACAAGTACAAACATTATTCAACATTTGTTTTAACAGTAATATTTTGCTGCAATGTTTACCAGAAACATACAACTCCAGAGTTATCCAACTAGGAATTCTTATTACAAACAATTTGTGCAATCCATTTTTCATGGGTCCATCTATCCAACTACCTCATGGAATATGTGTTCACCTTGATAATATTTCAACTCGATCACAAAACATACGGATCACAGAATAATTTTTCACCACTTGCTCTTACGGAACATGTAGCTTTAACTCGAAGTGCAGCTTTAATAAGTCTCTTAGCGATTCCCTGATGAAGCATAAATGGTGACTACATTTTAAAGTCATGGCCTGAAAAGAGCCATAGCAATTAGATACATCAAAGAGAATAATATGATTTATATAACTTAATACGATGTAAAAACAGTTTATTTAATAACTACATCCCAAAAGTAAGTTCATTTAAATACCAATTATCTATATAATGAACCAACTTCTTTTAAATACCAATTAAGGAAACATACTGCTTAGAATATAGAAAATTTCGTTCATGGGTCATGTTCATTATGTTTTCGTAGTTAGAATAAGAAGAAATTACCTTTGGTGGTTTTGTCTTTTCCTTTATTTCCTTTCTCATTATCGTTGTCTTTGTTATGTTGAATTGCTATTAATAAACAACAATAAAAATAAAAATTAAATATTTATAATAAAAATAAATAAATAAACATAACAAAATGAACTGTTTGTACCTAGTTTTGGACAAGTAGTCCTATAATGGTTGGCTTCACCACATTCTCCACAATAATGAGTTTGTTTACCCTTTACGTCTTGAGCTACCTCTCTACCCGATTGAAATCTCGAGGCTCCCCTTGGTCTACCTTTAGTACTAACTGGTTCATTGGGATCACACACTGTTATTTCTGAAATGTCAACAAAGGAAACAATTGGACTAGATGTTTGAGTTGAATCCATCTGACAAATCACATCTTGGAATTTTTTCTCCTTTATCCTTTTTATCATATCATCCAACAAATATTCAACTTCATTAAAAATTGTCAGTGATGAAGTAGCATCTTGTAACACTTTGGATATTTTTGATTTGAGAGAAAACACCATCATAGGAGTCACATCAACCTCGCTTGATGAACATCCAACAATATCAGGTCGATACAGATGCGATATAGTCTAATCACAATGAGAATTTTAATATAAATCTAAGAGCTTTGAAATGAATCCACTAAGTACACATAAAAGGATATAGAAAATAATATAATAGATTATTAGAATTAAAATTTTAAAACGCAGAATGTCAAGAATTAAAATTTTGTACAAAGTGGATTCCTTTATTTGGTATGCACCAGCACTACTAATGTGATTCTCAATCTTTTATTATTTATTTCTTGTGTTTCTTTATTATTTTGCAGTGAAATAAAAGACTAAATGGAGGAAGGATGTAGTAATGTTAGGAATTAGGACGAACAATTACCTGATGCACTTGGGCTAATATTCAGAAACCTTCCTCTACAAGAGATACTTACTGTTGTCCCAAGGGTATGCAAATCATGGGGGAGAGCAGTGATGGAGCCTTATTGCTGGCAGGAGATAGATATTGAAGAATGGAGCCAAAATCAGCGGCCTGAAAACATTGATCGAATGCTTCAGATGGTTCAGATTGCGATTTCTGATGCGCGATTTCTGATTCGGGAATTAGGGGAGGAGAGAAGCTGTGTTTCCATTGTCAATTTGGGAGGGGAGAGCTTGGATTTGGGATTTGGAAGGGGAGAGGTTCGATTGTTTTTGGGAGGAGTGTGAAGAGAAGCCGTGTTTTTCTTTCTAAAATAAATGGGTTAAACGACGTCGTTTTTAGCTGCTGTGTAAAAAAAAAATTGCACGGCTGTGCATATCCATTTTCCCCTATATATATATATGTTTGCTTACTTTACAACTGAGAAGTGAGAACTATAACCTCTGATTTCAATTGCGGCCTTGATCACATTAAAGGAGGCATGTACGGCATCTCTTTTGAGCCTTGACTGCTCCGTTCACTGATTGCAGAAAAAATACCAGATAAAAAGCTCTCTTTTTGAGATTGGTTGGAGCTCTTACATGTCACCACTACTGTCATAACTCAGAACTCACCACCTATTGTTAGAATCTGTTTCACAACCCATTAAAATTCATAGACAATTGGAAGTATGATGTTGATGCATGGGATTGTCTTTTCCAACATTGTGAATTATTTTCTTTATCCATTGCATACAGTGCAATTTTTATTGTTTAATCACTATTTATAACTGGAATTTTTGTTTCTTTTCTCTATTCTATGTATATTGAAATTTGATTTATGCGTGTTTATGGTGTATCCAGATAACTATTGGCTGGAATCTGTTTACTAGGGACTAGTTGCTAAGAATGCAGAACAATTCTTACCATCTTACTCTGTTTGGTTTAACTGGTTCTTGTGACATATTCAGGTAAATTTCTTTCTTCTTTTTGTAAATAATTAGTCCTGGTCTTAAACATATATTATATATATGGATATACACACACACAGACACTCAAAAACGCACAAACAAATATTTATACAAACACACACATATAAACGAATTTAAGAAAAAACTACAATTAGTTTAAAATTGGAGACGTCGTAGGACATGAGTTTGCGATGACATATTTTGAAGTATTTCATATTGGAGACGAGAATAATATGAGATTGATGATATCAATTTTTAAACCAAACATTAAAATTTCTAATATTTAGCATTGTTCTTAGCTCATCTTTAGGAAATTTATACATTGATCTTATTTATATTCCTTGTAAAGATAAAACTAGAAGATATAGGAAAATGATGTTTAAGGTTGCGAAATTTATTGTTCCAGAACGAAAGTGAACATATTTTGGAAAGTTTATACAAGATGAAATTTACGAACGTGTTACTGTTTTATGGTAGTTCTAGTCCAAACAATTGCTCTATAGTTTTTCTACTTTCAGATCTTATGTTTGGGGTTGTGCCATCCGAGCTTCTGTTCCCTATGTAAATCTAAACTAATTTTCAATGAAGTGATGTTGATGGTGAAAGTTTTTAATATATGGATTTCCCATTTGTTTGTACACATGTAAAGGAAAGCAAGCAGGGTGTCAACAACATATTATACAGTATTAAAGATGCATAAATGATGGTGTCTCCTTTCTGATTATAATTGCAAAATTTCCTCTTTTTCAGCCATCAACATAATATATTTATAATATATATGTATATGCGTCTGTGTGTGCGTATGCATATGTGTGTATTTAACTATTTATGTATGTATGTGTGTGTGATAAGGATCTTTTCATATGCCAGGGAATATGAGAAGATCCTTGGGCCCATTTTTCATTTCCACCCTTGTTTAGTTGTTTATAACACCAAATAGATTCTTATACAGTGACTGTGCATTGCGAGCCTACTTACCACTACGATATTAGTTGCTCCTAATTTGGGTTCGTTATAATTACATGTCGTAGGCTCGTAGCACTTTTCACTAATTGTGTGTGGAACATTTTCACATAATGTAAGGTTGAAAGGCAACTATTGGCAGAAATATTTGTATCCACTTGCAATTTGTAATTCAAATGGTCATGCATCTTTATATATAAAAAATACAAATATTCATGTATATTATTACTTATCCAAAAAAAAATGTTCATGTACCTTATTCCATTCTAAGTAGCATACATATGGTTCTAGTCATTGGTATGAGTTTTCGTTGAGAAGATTGCATTGTACCTCACCAATGAAGTTGTACACTTTTTATTGATTTGGATTATTTTTTATATTGGTTAATCCAGGGGTGATTCATTTTATAATGAGGACTTCAATGGTCTCTTCTGAGGCACTGCCACAACCTTACCAGAGGAAAAGGAAGCATGTGATTACAACTAGCTCTCTTGATGAGCACTTGAGCAGCCTGACTGAGTTCACTAAGTTGGTTTGGAAGTGATGATACCCAAAATCTTAATTCCAACGTCTGTGAAGATAGCTGCACTATTGGAATATCTTCTAACTATGGTATGTTTTAGTTTCTCTTGTGAAGAATGATTACTATCTTCCATTGATTGAGAAGAAGGGAAATACACATGCAGATGATGGGATCGATCAGTGTGCCGTCATTAGCAATGTTCTGAAAAGTAGTAGGCGGACCTTGGTGGTGGAGGGAACTTTGAGCGCCTAGGCCGTGTAGTCGGCACCTAGGCAGTTTTCTAGGCGGTGTAATTTTATTTTATTTTCTTATTAGTAAAATTGTTGGGGTAGAATTTAAAACATACCAAACTTTAGGACTATGAGTAATATTATGAAGAAACTTTGATGAGTTTATTTTAGCATATTTTTTTAGAGAATTTTATGGTGGTGGATCTTGCATATTTTTGAGAAGGCGACTATGGTGGCATCCCGATAATGTATTCTACTTCTTCTTCCATTTTTTTCGTTCTATTTTCTTTCTGAAACTGTTGATGTGAAGTCCGGTTTGAGTCCAATTCTGACTCCTGCGACTAGGACGATTCATGAACTGGTTTGAGTACTAGTTACTAGATGCTTTGGGTATAGCGGTGACGGGGCCTTCAACGCCTAAATGGACGCTAGAGAGCTTTTTAGAAAACTTGTTGTTAGTTTGTTGGGCCCAAATACAAGGGTTTGTTCTTTATATATATATATATATATATATATATATATATATATATATATATATATATATATATATATAGGAGAATGGAGTCCGGATCCAGTCCGGGATCCCGGACTCTACTAAAATACGGACCTTTTTTTTTTTTTTTTTTTTTTTGCTTTTTTTTTTTGAAACAACTAAAAAAAAAAAAAAAATTTATGGAATTGAAATTTTTCCATAATACAGTGTTTTGGGCGTGATTTGGATGCCTATAACGAAATATGTCTGTACAGTCTGGGCAGACTGTACATACATTGGTTGGGGTAGGTATTAAAAACACGCCCAAAACACTGTATTATGGAAAAATTTCAGTTCCATAAATTTTTTTTTTTTTTTAAGTTGTTCTACAAAAAAAAAAAAATATATATATATATATATATAGGGTTCGGATTTGATCAGGTCCGGGAGTCCGGACCTGATCCGTTGTGTAGGAGAATGATCCATAGCATATATTTGCTATGGAATAAAAAGTGACATATATTATTTAGGAAGAATTACATATTCTATTACATTTTTGAAAATAATTACAACAATAGTGTACTCATAAAATATTTACACAATTAATATAATTTCATACTCCCTCCGTCCCAGGTTAAAAGTCTTTATTACTAATTTGGGTTGTCCCATGTTAAATGTCTACTTTCTTTTAATAACCAAACTTTTACACATTTTTTTCTATTATGCCCGTAGCATTAAATATCTCATACTTTTCTTATTCTAATTCTCTCTCCATATTTAATGACATTATTATAGACAATTTTATTCCTCTTCTTAATATGCGTGAAAAGTCCACTAGGACTTTTATCTTGGGACGGAGGGAGTATTTATTTACAATATTAGTGCAATTAGGATTCCTTAATTTAGAGAATTAGAATGCAATTAAGATTCCTTAATTTAGGGATTAGTTATCCCCATAACTTCTTCTCTCTCCTCATCTAGAACAACTGCATACTAATTACAAGAATAGAACAACATCCACGCTCCTCCTCCACCCTTCATCTCCCTTTGATGATCGACCGGAATAATCAATCGCACTGTTATCAGTTTTTATTTCTCCATTGTTTTGGTTGTTCTGGGTATGACTCACGGTGGTTGCTCCCGCCGTTGAAACTTCAGACACTCCATTTGCAGTTGGTCCGTCGGGATACAAATTTGCCTCCCAACTCGTTGCGTACGCCAAGACTATTAACATCAATATTCATATCAATCGGATCGAGAACCAGTCGTTACAAAGTCTAAATGCCCAAGTCTTTGGCTCCTCTCCCGAGGAGACATTAATTGTATGTGCTCAATTCATAATCCACCAACATAGGTCTATCATGGCCAACACAATTTATATTTGTGACGCCCCCAAATTCGGGTATTTTTCAACCCGACAGATGGTGCTACAGTTCACATAAACATTCAATTGAAATGTCTCAAAAGAACGGACATGTCTTATATATATCAAAAGAATATTTATATTTCTCCAGGTTCTTTACAACCAATACATTGTCTTTGTCATAATATCAATATTATTCCTTACAAAATCTATACTATTACATATGCATTCTACGGGTTCGCTTTCGCCTTCCCTTTATCCTTGTCGGATTCATCGGTCCGTTCTGTCTTAGCTGCATTCATATGGTTCAAGGAAGAATGAGCCTAACTAGCTCAGCAAGTACAACAATTCAAGAAAAATAGCATACTTGAAACATAGGAATCGTATATCTTCAATAACTGAACAACAGTTACGAAGTACTATTGATAATTCAAAATAGCACTTCTTTTCATTCAAAACGTTTTACAACAACAATATTCAGTAAAACATCAATTCCGGTTCAAGACCGTAAGCATTTCATAAGTACTTTGAAAAGGACATCCTGACACAAAGTCCGTAAGTACGGTATAGCTTACGAGCACGTCTAGGTGATCAGCTTATAGTACTCTATGTTGATCAACACTATATTCATTAAACGTGTATACGTTTAAGTTGTGGCAACCTCACGTGCCTGTCGTTTGACGACAAAACAATTTGAGCATACACCATCTACTTTTGAAAACCACAACAATATTAGTTTGGTTAATCCTTATCAACACTTGATAGAATAACATAGCATACGTCTAGCCGAAAGGATTAGCTTTGACATTCCTTAAATACTAACTCATGCGAAGAATACATGAATCACAAAGACTTGCCTAGATCGAACTGGAACAAAGGTTAGAGTACTTGCCTTTAGCGTCTGCTACAATTTATAACACGTGCACTATACGTCTTTAAGGTCTATACATTAGATGATAGCATAACATAGAACATTAGATCATGAATGATCATACATGGTTCCTAAAGAATCTTACCCTACTTCTCAATCTAATTACATATTAGATTTGTTATTATAGGTTCCAGCTTTTTGTTACGTCATTCTTACATTCATAAGTAATTGACTTAGTCTTAACCTTAAGTATGCATACTTAAGTTAATATGTCTTAATAATGTTTCATTAAGATCTTCATTTAATTGTTTATCAATTACTAACCATGCTCTATATGTAAACATTCATTATTGCCTTGGTCTTGAGGCTGGCGCTGCGACACCGACTTTTACACTTGGTGCCGCGTTGCGGCGTCACCTATTACTGCCTAGAACCCAGACTCGGTGCTGCGGCGCGAGTCTCAGTGTTAATTGCTGCGCTGCGGCACCACTCTCCAGAAGGTTATGGCTTTGCTCGGCCAAGCTCGGCGCTGCGGCGCGACTAAATGGCTTTGGGCTGGTGCCGCGACGCTAGCTCTGTGCACCAGAAAATTTCCACAGACTTTTTATTTTGTGAGATTCCCGGACTCGTAACTTCTTCGTTATAAGTTCGAATTGGTTCGTTCAAGAACCTACGGATCACAAATCACGTATTCTATGATTTCATTCAAAAATTTTATCTATTCGACTTCGTTTGCTAAAATTTCACCTATTAGTCCATTTTTAACGAAAACGATAAACGTTCGTGAACGTTAAAAACTCGTTTCTTCGTTCTAAGTCAGAATCCGGTCATTTTTGACTCCGCAACTCTATAATGCCAATATGACTTGCCTCCATCGAAAACCTACGTTTCCAATGTCAAACACAAAATACGACTTCTATTACGAGAATTTCACGAATTCGACGATTATCGTCCAATCGTGTGAATTCCGGCGAAACCTCATTACTAATCATTCTAGGTGGATTTTAATCAACATATAGACATTTCAAGTTACTTATTACACCAACTTATTATCAAAGTAGGTTTTGACTTACTCTCATAAGCCAATGACTTATTTTATTTATTAACTACCATTCTCATGCTTATGATAACAAACGCAATTCTTCATAAGTTTATTAGCTTATTTAAGTTCAAGTTGCTTATTCAACTTATTCGGCTTAAGTCCATTGCTTATAAACTTCTCTTATGTTCTTAGCATCAAAGTTCATTAGATTACACTTCTCTTATCTTCCTAATATGATAGAGATGAAGAAGACAAGATCATTTACCTTTGATGAACTAGTACTTCTTCTTTGGAAACTAACAATGGAAGGTTTAAGCTTCAAAGTGCTTTTGGGCTCTAACAAATAAGTTGTTTATCTTGAAAGAAGTTGGATGAAATAACAAACCTCAAATGAATAAAAAGGCTTGCTATTTATAGAGCTTTCAAGGTTAGGGTAATTAGGTCATTTGGCCATCCCACCTCCTTAACTAACCTCCTTACTATTCATTACTTGTTGCCCACAACTCTTATCCATTCATTGGTCATTACTTAAAGTTCTTGCTCATCACTCCAAGTGCTTGGTTACCACTTCACCCATGGGTTGCCCCATGGATCTTGCTTTACCCATTGGATCATCCTTTGGCTTAGTAGTTAACTTAATTAACTTAGTCTTTGGGCTTGTAGTAATCTATTATGGGCTTCATGTCATTACTACATGGGCTTAAGAATAATTGCTCATAGGTTTACACCTTAATCTTATTGGACTTATATTTCATACAAAGTTATCTTAATTCATTTCATTAGGTTTTAATACCTATATTCCCAAATTAAGTCCGCATGCAAATTATTGCGTTTTTCATACTTAGATTATTATTACATAATCCATCTCGTCTCGATATTATAACGTTACGTATTTCTCGGAAGTTCAAAAATAATCCCCGAGCGATAATTGGTGAATAATGTTTTTCGTAAACTTTCTCGGAAAACATTTATTTTCGTCTTGAAAATTCAAACACTTTAATTCATTCACGTGGTTCAAATACTACGATGTTCCGACATTTCTAGGTTATAAAACGACATACATCTTATTAACACATATAATAACAAATAATATTATTTTATTCATTATTAAATTCTTTCAAGTATTTTACAAAGAATCCGAATTTCTCGGGTGTTACATTCTTCCCCCCTTATAAAGATTCTGTCCCCAGAATCTCGCCCTACATCACTCAAACAAAAGAGGGTAATTCTTTTTCATCTTTTCTTAAAGTTCCCATGTTGCTTCTTCTACATCGTGGTTCTTCCATAACACCTTTACAGATGGTATTATCTTGTTTCACAGAACTTGCTCTTTTCTATCGATGATTTGAATCGGCATCTCTTCATATGTTAGATCCTTCTTAATTTGAATAGGCTCATATTCTATCACGTGCTTGTAATCCGGTTTGTAAGGACGTAGCACTGAAACGTGAAATACATTATGTATTCGCTCTAGGTCTGGAGGTAACGCTGCCCTATAAGCTACCTCACCTACCCGTTCTAATACCTCAAAAAGTCCTATGAACCTCGGGCTTAGTTTTCCCTTCTTTCCAAAGCGTATCTTTCCTTTCCAGGGAGATACCTTTAGAAATACGTACGAGCCTACCTCAAACTCTCTATTCTCTCGATGTAAGTCCGCATATTTCTTCTGTCTGTCTTGAGCTGCGACGAGACGCATACGAATCATCTTCACCACTTTCGCTGTTTGCTGCACCAATTATGGTTCTAGCATTCAGTGTTCTCCCACTTCATCCCAATACAACGGCGTTCTGTATTTCCTTCCATACAAAGCTTCATACGGTGGCATACCTATACTTGCATGATAACTGTTGTTATACGCAAATTCTATTAATGGTAGATGATCATCCCAACTACCCTTGAAATCCATGACGCAAGATCTCAACATATCTTCTAATGTCTGAATTGTCCTCTCGCTTTGTCCATCGGTTTGTGGATGATATGTTGTACTCAACTTCAACTGCGTTCCCAACTGCTCTTGAAGACTTCTCCAAAAGTTTGATGTGAATCGTGGGTCACGATCTGACACTATCGAAACAGGTGCTCCATGTTCGGAAATAATTTCCTTAACATAGAGTGTAGCTAACTGATCTAAGTTATACTTAATTCGAATTGGCAAAAAGTGAGCTGACTTCGTCAATCGGTCCACTATTACCCATATTGCATCATACCCCTTCTGAGCCGTCGGAAATCTCACCACAAAGTCCATCGTGATATGCTCCCACTTCCCCTCTGAAATCTCCAATGACTGTAACAAGCCACTTGGTCGTTGATGTTCGGCTTTAACTCTTTGACAAGTCAAACATTTACTCACATACTCGGCTATTTCTCTTTTCATGTTTGGCCACCAAAAACTCTGTCGAAGGTCTTGATACATCTTAGTGCTACCAGGATGAATCGAGTACCTCGAACTTTGAGTCTCTTGCAAAACTTGCTCCTTTAATTCCGCCTCATTCGGAACCCAAATTCTTCCCTCAAATCTTAACATTCCCTCATTATCAATACTAAACCTAATATCTTTTTCAGTGGTTAACCGCTCTTTCATCTGATCACACTCATCGGTTTTGAGCTGCACCACCTTGACTCTCTCTACGATGGTAAATTGAATCTCTGTCGCAAAAAGTCTCTGCTCCGCCTCACTTGGCAACTTCATCTCCAACTCCATCCTAGCCATCTCTGTTATTAACTCAGTTTGAGCTGTTAACAAAGACAACTTCTCCCGACCCTTTCTACTCAAGGCATCGGCCACTACATTGGCTTTTCCAGGGTGATACATGATTTCACAGTCGTAATCCTTGATCAAATCCAGCCACCTCCTCTGTCTCATATTCAATTCCTTCTATGTGAAGATATATTTTAGACTCTTGTGGTCCGTGCATATCTCACACTTTTCCCCAAAAAGATAATGTCGCCATATCATTAAGGCAAACACCACCGCGACCAGTTCCAGATCATGAGTAGGGTAAACTTTGTCATAATCCTTCAACTGCCTAGAAGCATACGTAATGACCTTTCCATGCTCCATGAGCACGCAACCCAGTCCTTTATGCGAAGCATCGCTATAAACTACGAAATTTCCTGTGTCATCGGGTAACGACAAAACAGGCGCTTCACTCAACTTCTTCTTCAGTTCTTGAAAACTATCTTCGCATTTCTCAGTCCATACGTACTCTACCGTCGTCCTCGTCAAGTTAGTCAGCAGAGTAGCTATCTTTCAAAAGTCCTGAATGAACCTTCGATAGTAACCCTTTAAACCTAGGAAACTCCGTACCTCGGTCGGTGTTTTCGGTTGTTCCAAATTCATCACGGCTTCCACCTTCGCTGGATCTACAGAAATCCCTTCGTAGTCAATAACATGAACTAAAAACTACACCCTCTCTAACCAAAATTCACACTTAGTGAACTTCGCATATAACTTCTCATTTCTTAGTGTCTCAAACACTATTCTTAGGTGTTCAACATGATCTTCTGGCGTCTTAGAATAGACTAGAATATCATCGATAAATACTACGACGAACTTGTCCAAATATTGTTTGAACACTCTGTTCATCATGTCCATAAATGCAGTAGGTGCATTAGTCAAACCATTTGACATCACCAGAAACTCATAATGACCATAACGAGTCCTGAATGCTGTCTTTAGCACATCTTCATTCCTAACCTTCAGCTGATGATACCCCATCCTTAAATCTATTTTGGAAAAATATTTTGCCCCCTTCAACTGATCAAAAAGATCATCGATCTTGGGAAACAGATACTTATTCTTTATCGTTAACTTGTTTAACTCTCGGTAGTCGATACAAAGTCTCAACGATCCGTCCTTCTTCTTGACAAACAGTACCGGTGCTCCCAATGGCGAAACGCTCGGTTGAATGTACTTCCTGTCCAACAATTCCTGCAGCTGTAATATCAACTCCTTCATCTCCACTGGCGCCATACGATATGGTGCCCTGAAAACTGGTGCCGCTCCTAGCACAATGTCTATTACGAATTCGGTCTCCCTATCCCGCGGAAGGCCCGGTAACTCACTTGGAAATACATCCACGAACTCAGTCACTTGGAAATACATCCACGAACTAACTCTCTATAGGTATTTGTTCCATGGTCGCTCCCACTCTCTGGGTATCAACCACATGACACAAATAGCCTACACACCCCTTCCTCAATAATTTCCTAGTTTGTGTCATGGTAAGACAACACGAACGTCCCGACGATTTATTCCCGTAAAATATTACATGAGATTGGCTTAATGTTTTAATACTAACGCATTTCTTTTGAAAATCTATAATTGCCCCATGATTTATCAACGAATCCATTCCGAGAATTACATTAAATTCTCCTAACTTTTTCGGTATCAGATCTACCGATAATTTACAACCTCGAATATCTATGCAACAACTCCTATGAATATCTTTAACATGAATTATCTCTTCGTTTGCCACCTTAATGTTCAAAGGTATAAGCAACTTTTCAGGAAGTAATCCTAGTCGTTTAGCAAAATCACATGCGATAAACGAACAAGTAGCACCCGAGTCAAACATCATGTATGCATTTAAGTTGTTGATCGGAATAATACCTGCAACTACGTCCCCTGAGACCATCGCGTCTTGGACGGTCATATTAAAGGTACGGGCCATCGGCCTACCCAGCTGCGCTGGACCCCCAATAGTTAACTTACCACTATTGTCGCCCTTATTCCCGTCTGTCCCCTTCTTTGGGCAGTTCTTTGCCATGTAGTCCGTAGACCCACATACAAAACACCCATGATTCTTCTTCCGTCTTGGACAGTTTGGCGTAATATGCCCCTCTTGTCTGCAATTATAACACACGACCTTTCCTTTGAGACAGACTCATAGGTGAGTCTTCCCACATATTTTACAGGTCTCCATCCTCCTCTTAGGGTCTCCTTGTTTCATTCCGATATTCCCCGAGCTAACTACCGTCCTTGTATACCCTTCGCCACTCCCGCTAGCACCTTCAACCTTCATTCGTCCATCCACCTTCCCCTTGCTTTTCTTATCCTTGTGGTATTGGCTCAACGCCTCGCTACCACCTTCGAAAATTATTGCCTTCTTTAACACAACCCCAAAAGAAGTACTCTGGAATACAGAGATACGATTATAGAGCCAGGGTTTCAAGCCCTGCTCAAACCGTCGAGCTTTCCTCACCTCGGTATCCACTTGATGTGGAGCAAACCTTGCCAGTTCATTAAACTTGGCGGCATACTGGGGAACCGTCATGTCACCTTGTTTTAAATCTAAAAACTGCATCTCCATCCTTCCCTGCATACTCGTGGGAAAGTAGTTATCGTAGAATATTTCCTTGAACCTCACCCACGTTATCACATCTACTCCGGCCCTTGCCTGATTGGCCTCCCACCAAAAGTTGGCCTCTCCCTTCATCATGTAGGTTGCAAAGTCAACCTTTTGGGCCTCATCGACATTTTTTATCACAAATTCCTTCTCTATCTCCCTCCCCCACGTTTGGGCTTCAATAGGGTCCGTAGTTCCTTTGAACTCCGGCGGACCCACACTCTTAAAGTCCTTAAATGTAGTAGCCCGTACTACACCAGGATTTATGGGGATATTAGCCCTAGTTTGGTTAAACGCTGCGGTTAAAAAGTTCAAAAATTCCTGCATGGGGTTAACCGGACCTCCCTCCGGTTGATTCGTGTTCGCACCTTGGGTACGTGATACTCTTCTTGGCGGCATTTTTCTGTTACAATAAACACATATTTCGTTATTATGCATTTCCTATCAGTTAGTTATTATTCCATATTAAACAATAACTTAAACATTTGTTACTCAACATTTTTCGAAAATGAAAACTTATATTAATTCATCGTAGTATAATACTACATCGGTTACATAACACAGCCTAAGCTGGATACATTACTTTCTCGCTATTGCTTTCCAAAAATTGGGAATTACAAAAGACTACCCTTGATTATACAAAAGAGGGATTTACGTCACTACTATATACACAAATATGTACATATCTAACTACTCTAACTAATTACTCGATCATATCTGCCTTAAGGCATTCTTGAAAGCTGCCTTGGCAAGACCGGCAATAATATCACGGCTGATAGTATGCCGCGTCTGCCCTGTCTCTACAGGATACCCAGCTACCTGCAACTGGAAATCCTCATGAGAACTCCTATGAATATAGGACATTCTCCCTATCTTCTATTTCTTAGTCTTTAGCTCGTTCCTAAGCTCAAAGACCTCCTGCTTCAGCTCATGAACCTTTTCCTTAGCCAAAACTCTCTCGTCATGTTCCTATTCCCACATGGACTCCACATTCGTCTTATCCTCTATAACAGCTTGGAGTTCAGCCTTCAGCTCCTTGACCTCCTGACAGTAATGTACGTTCCTATCTATCACTGACATGAACAGTGACATCATCGACTCTCCTGGAGTTATCTCTGCTGCTATTGCTACTGGGTTAATGGACAATGCTTCAACTTCTTCTTCTATCATGCCATCAAATACAGACATGAGGTCTAAGCTTTCAGAGTCTCCAGACTCCACCACAACTAACTCAGGATCTCCTTCTATGGGGTTTGGTATGATTTCTATCTGGTTTACCGACCCTTCGTTGACTACCTGTACATCTCTATTTTTACCTGACATCTAAAATAACACAAAAGTTGATTAGTAAACGTCAGTATAATAAAACACATAACATATATGATGCATTTTTATAAGGTTCACTTCCATCTTTTATTCTTTGGCTTTTCTTAAGGTTATGGCTTAAGGTTTTTATTTCCCCCCTTAAGTTTTATAACCTAATGCTTTGATACCAACCTGTGACGCCCCCAAATCTGTGTATTTCCCAACCCGACAGATGGTGCTACACGGTGCTACAGTTCACATAAACATTCAATTGAAATGTCTCAAAAGAACAGATATATCTTATATATATATCAAAAGAATATTTACATTTCCCCAGGTTCTTTACAACCAATACATTGCCTTTGTCATAATATCAATATTATTCCTTACAAAATCTATACTATTACATATGCAATCTACGGGTTCGCTTTTGCCTTCCCTTTATCCTTGCCGGATCCATCGATTCGTTCTGTCTTAGCTGCATTCATATGGTTCAAGCAAGAATGAGCCTAACTAGCTCAGCAAGTACAACAATTCAAGGAAAATAGCATGCTTGAAACACATGAATCGTATATCTTCAATAACTGAACAATAGTTACGAAGTACTATTGATAATTCAAAATAGCACTTCTTTTCATTCAAAATGTTTAACGGCAACAATATTCAGTAAAACATCAATTCCGATTCAAGAACGTAAGCATTTCATAAGTACTTTGAAAAGGACATCCTGTGACACCCCCAAATCCTGCTACTTCAATTCCACGGGATTTGGTGTTCACTGTACAAATATCATCTATCTATCTACCCATAATAAATGCAAGCCATGTAATAGATAGAATAAAAATCTTCCCCTTAAGGGTTACAACATCCGAATAATAATAATACAATCCCAGGTTAAACTAACCTTAAACATCTGTGCGGAAACATAAACAATAAGTCTTAAACAACATCAAGTCTTAACACATAAATTCAACATCTCATAAATACAAGTCTTCAACATTTGCTAATCTTGCCCTTGCCTTTACTAGTAGAAGGCTCATCGGTTCTTTTGTTCTTAACTACAATGTTATTATTAAGCAAGAGTGAGCATGAATGCCCACAAATAAAATAATGAAATAACAATGTATAATAACATGCGAGGGAATCAAAGACTTCTGAAACAAAAGCTCAACTTTTGAATCAAGAATGAATAACAAGAATCAAAAGATTTCTGAGGATCATAAGACCTTGAACTATGTCCTAGGTTATCAAGGGTTATACTTGAAACCTTTAACAGTCATAAGACTATGGACCTTTCTACTCGTACTTAGGGGGATCAGCCCTTAGTACCATACTGTGCACAAATCTTAACGCTAACGCATAAGTAATTCCCTTTGCAGGGTTGTTCATCTCAGTTCGACATTCGAGTCCGCACCAAAGAAAGTTTGGTTTGGATAATTTAATAAGGGTTCTGAAATTTAGAACGTTCATCAACTAAGGACTAGTTGAATCAATAAAGTTCACTAGTCTAATAAGGTTCAACAATAACAATATTCGATTTGAATAATAATCTCAAGAAGTATACAATAGGACAATTATTGTATAACTGAATCAAGCTTTGAAAAGATAATCAATCTTTAATATAACATTTGAACTTGAATAATAGTAATGATAATTTACTCGAGGTAAATAATAAACTTGAACAATAATGAAAAGTAGGGTTAGGAAACTTGCCTCGTGCGTAGATTACACTGTAACTAAGCACGTTCTTTGAATTTAATCCTACATACCATTCACATTCACCATACCAGTTAATTATAACTTAACTAATCATCAATGATCATTCTTTTGTCTAAACTTTGGTTATGACTATACTTAGTCAAATTATCACATTTACTGTCAAATAAAATCACTTCATGAATAATAATTTAATTATGTATTCCATAACTCAATCTACATGTAATTATGTTATTTACATGTTAAACATCTATTTTATCATCACATTATACTTCTAACATGTTTACATGTTCATTACATTAAATTACTAACACATTGCTAGACTTAATCATTTTTAAAAATTCCATTTCTGAACTTTCTGGAGAGTGGCGCTGCGGCGCCACTGTTATACTTGGTCTTCGCGCTGCGGCGCGGTGTCGCTGCGGCTCGAGACTTGGCGCTACGGCACGGTGGCACTGCGGCGCGGGAAATAAGTTACGAGTCTGGCGCTGCGGCGTGGCGAACCAGAAACTGTTCTGTAATTCGCAAAAATTGCATAACACAGCCCAAAAACTCCAATTAAATTACTACTACACGAAATTAATCATACCCACATGTTATAATTCATATATAATCAATACCCAACACTTATAGAGTGATTCTAACCAATTAAAACACATAATCACAGAGTTAAAATCTATAATTTCATTGACCTTGATGTTCTTAAAGGTTTTGAAAATAAAACATGAAAATTGACACTACAGATTCTTTATAACACCGAATCCGTTCGTTTAAAGTTTGGTCTCTTCGTATCAACATGTATAATAATATACGAGTGTAAAATTTAGGGAAACATTTATGTTTGACACACTAAAATTACGTATAAGGGCCATAAGGCCAAAAACCCAAACTCTATAAATTTTGAAATAACACGTCATCGTATTATGAAACTTATGATATGGAATCATGCAATATATATATAAAACATGTTATGCTACTCGTATTATTACATATATCCATATAATAACACAATTTCTCAATTACAGAGACATAACAGAGGATTTGAAAGCCATTTTCATGAAAACTAAATGACGTGAAATATAAATTGGATTGAAGAGAATTACCCAAGCGTAGATGAACAAGGATAACAATTCTCTCTATTTCAAATACAATTTCCCAAACTTTCTCAATAAAATTCTCAAACACTCTCTCTCCTTTCCCTCTCTGTTATATACTAGACTTGGCCAAATAATGAAAAAGAAGAAAGGAGAATACATATATTAATCAAGCAACTGACGCGCATGATGGAGGTCAGTTACCTAACATGGGTAACTGCTCCCAACCTCCCTTAGTGCCATGTTTGTCTAGCTAGAATAGGTCTCAAAAACCATTTAATCTAATAAATCTTTATCATATAGTTTAATTAATGTCACACTCCTTCATAAAATAATTCAATATTTTATTTAATTTACTTTAAATACAATATAATAAATTCTAATAAATTCACATAGTCACATAATTAAATTTCTCATTAATAAATAATGTCAAATTATTAACTCTCTAATTAATAATTAAATTAATTAAAATACATTAGGCTTATTTAGTATTTCTTTTAGTACAATAAGCTCACATAATTACATATATCGAATAAAAAATCCTCCACATTAATTTAATAAATGTAACACATATAATTAAATTAATCTACCACAATTGCATCAATTAATTATCTAATCTAATAATTAAATCATCAAAAATATTTATTTACTTTAATAAATATTAAAATTAAATTACAAAAATCTCATTCGTCATATCTTTCCCCCCTTAAAAGGATTCTGTCCCTAGAATCACGACTCAATAAATTCAACCTGTTACATTCTCCCCCCTTACAAAGATTTTGTCCTCAGAATCGCTTACACATAATTAAGTAAATAACTGAGGGTAATTCTTCATCATATTCTCTTCGAGTTCCCACGTAGCTTCTTCAGCATTGTGGTTCCTCTAAATTACCTTAATAGAATGTATTACTTTATTTCTGAGAACTTGTTCTTTTCTGTCGACAATTTGAACAGGAATTTCTTCGTAAGATAAGTATTTCTCAAAATGCAGTGGTTCATATTCAATTACATGCTTGTAATCGGCTTTGTAAGGTCGTAACACAGAAACATGGAAGACGTTGTGGACATTCTCGAGTGATGGAGGTAAGGCTACTTCGTATGCAACTTCTCCGATTCTTCTCAGTACTTCAAATGGTCCAATGAATCTTGGGCTCAATTTACCTTTCTTTCCGAACCTGATCTTTCCCTTCCAAGGAGAGACCTTTAAGAAAACATAACTACCTAATTCAAATTTAATATTTTTACGATGCGGATCAGCGTATTTCTTCTATCGATCTTGAGTTGCTACCAGTCGTGCTCGGATCAGTTTGACTATTTCTGCTGTCTACTGTACCAATTCTGGCCCTAGCAATTGCCTTTCACCAACTTCATCCCAGTAAAGTGGAGTTCTGAACTTTCTGCCGTATAACGCTTCATAAGGCGGCATGCCAATACTAGCGTGGTAACTGTTGTTGTAGCCGAACTCTACTAACGGTAGGTGATCATCCCAATTTCCTTTAAAGTCCATCACACAGGCTCTTAGCATATCTTCTAATGTCTGAATCGTTCTTTCGCTCTGTCCGTCTGTTTGAGGGTGGTATGCTGTACTCATTAGCAATTGCGTACCCATGCATTCCTGAAGATGTTTCCAGAAATTCAATGTAAAGTGCAAATCTCTATCAGAAATAATTGACACTAGAACTCCGTGCATCGAAACAATTTCTTTTACATATAGCCTCGCCAACTGATCTAAGTTGAATCTGATTTTGATCGGAAGGAAGTGTGTGGATTTTGTCAATCGATCAATGATAACCCATACTGCGTCATAGCCTTTCTGAGTCGTCGAAAGGCCAACCACGAAGTCCATTGTAATATGTTCCTATTTCCATTCTGGGATCTCCAACGGTTGTAGCAATCCACTTGGTCTCTGATGTTCTACTTTTACTTTCTGACAGGTCAGACGCTTGGCAACACATTCTGCAACATCACGTTTCAAATTCGGCCACTAGAAATGCTGTCGAAGATCTTGGTACATCTTGGTACTACCAGGGTGAATCTAATATCGTGAACTATGAGCCTCGCTCAAAATTTCTTCCTTAATCTCTTATACTGGCGGAACCCAAATTCTACTTTCAAATCTCAGTATTCCTTATCCATCTTAAATCTCGGTTCAGTTCCTTCAGATATCTTCTTTGTCACCTTTTTACATTCTTTGTCCAGAAGCTGAGCCTCCTTTATTTTATCTAGTAGAGTTGTACCAGATTGCATCTGAAATATTTTCTCATCAATCTCCATAGGATACTTCACTTCCAACTCCAGTTCCTCCATTTCTGCAATTAGCTCCTCCTGAGCAGTCAACCTCATCAATTTCTCATGACCTTTTCTACTTAAGGCGTCGGCAACCACATTTTCTTTACCCGGATGGTATAAAATCTCACAGTCATAATCCTTAATTAATTCCAATCATCTTCTTTGACGAATATTCAAATCCTTCTATGTAAAAATATATTTCAGACTCTTGTGGTCCGTATATATTTCACACTTCTCCCCGTAGAGATAATGCCTTCAAATTTTCAAAGCAAAAACAACTGCAGCTAACTCCAAGTCGTGGGTCGGATATCCCTTCTCATAATCCTTCAATTGTCGTGATGTATACGCAATGACCTTGCCGTTTTGCATCAACACACAACCAAGTCCTTTATGCGACGTATCACTATAAACAACAAAATTACCTGTATCATCCAGAAGAGATAACACAGGTGCCGTACTCAACCACTTCTTCAATTCTTGAAAACTTTCCTCACACTTATCCGTCCAAACAAATTTCACAGCTTTTCGAGTTTAATTCGTTAGCAGAGTTGCGATCTTGGAAAAATCATGAATGAATCTTCTATAATACCCTGCCAATCCAAGAAAACTTCGTACTTTCGATAGCGTCCTCGGATGATCCCAGTTGATCACGGCTTCAAATTTGGATGGATCTACCGAAATTCCATTTTTATCGATCACGTGCCCAAGAAATTGTAATCTTTCAATCCAAAATTCGCATTTCGAAAACTTGGCATAAAACTTTCCCTTCTCAATACTTCCAATGTTAATCTCAAATGCTCTTCATGTTCTTCCTTGGTTTTCGAATAGACCAAAATGTCATCTATAAATACCACTACGAACTTATCCAAAAATAGCTTGAACACACCATTCATTAGTCCCATAAATGCTGCACGAGCATTCGTAAGACTAAACGACATTACTAAAAATTCGTAGTGACCATATCGCGTTCTGAACGCTGTCTTCGGTACATCCTCTGGCCTCACCTTCAGTTGATGATAACCGCTTCTCAAGTTTATCTTGGAAAAGTATCTCACTCCCTTTAATTGATCAAACAGGTCGTCGATCCTCGGTAATGGATATCTATTCTTAATCGTGACCTTATTCAGTTCTCTGTAATCAATACAGAGTAGCATCGATCCATCCTTCTTTTTCACAAATAACACCGGCGCTCCCCACGGCGATACGCTCAGTTGAATGTACTTCTTGTCCAACAATTCTTGTAGTTGTACCATTAGTTCTTTCATCTCTACTGGTGCCATTCGGTATGGTGCCTTCGATATTGGAGCAGTTCCGGGCGCCAAATCGATCACGAAATCTACCTCTCTATCTGGTGGAAGTCCTGGTAAATCGTCTAGAAATATGTCGATGAAGTCCCTCATAATCGGTATCTCTTCTACCTTCAGATTTTCTTTTCGATTGTCGACTATGTAAGCTAAGTATCCTACACAGCCTTGTCTTAATAACTTCCTGGCCTGCATCATCATCAGAAAAATCGCTTGTCTAGGCGACTTGCTACCATAAAATACAACCTTTGACGGAGTCATAAGGTTAATACGCTTCTTTTGGCAATTAATTACAGCCCCGTAATTGAATAACCAATCCATTCCCAATATATCGTCAAATTCCCCAAGTCGAATAGGGATAAGATCTACGTTCATGATATTACCTTTAATATCCACTCTACATGTGACGACCCCAAATCCAGGTACTTGAAACCCGAACTTGGTGCTTCACGATACCATTTCAATAAGCTAAATAATGCAATAATAATATTACATTCAAAC
Organism: Panax japonicus; assembly: GCA_020205505.1. Classification (NCBI taxonomy): domain Eukaryota; kingdom Viridiplantae; phylum Streptophyta; class Magnoliopsida; order Apiales; family Araliaceae; genus Panax; species Panax japonicus. The sequence goes on from CM035113.1 coordinate 52,527,948, forward strand.
TTAATTTATATACATCAAAGTTACTCCCCAGGTACGAGACCTTCAAATACATTCCATACGATACCTGAATAGATACTAATACTGACTATAACCATTAACTCATAATATAACTCATTCGAACAACTTTCATTTCTCCTTGTTCGTGCCTGAGCCTTCAGGTTGCTCATACATAACTGAAAACATATAATTTAAGCAAGGATGAGCATTTGAGTGCCCAACAAGTAATAGCAATTATATATATAAGCTGAAAGAATATAAGTATTCTTTTTAGATAACACTTCTACAATAAATTAAAAGTTGTGAAGTAATCTGTACTGATAACAAATTCACATAACAACTCTCTTTCAAATTCTTTAAATTTGTCTCTGGCTCTACCCTTGAATAGGGTTTAAGAAACATACTATGAACATTCTTTTTCATTTTCGAAAGAGTTTAGCAGAAATCCATCCTCAACCCGTCATAACCTACTGGCACGGAGGGTGATCAGCCCCGTTGTACCTTGTATAAATCAATACTACATAACTTGAACGAAATTCATCGCTCACTCTATCCGCCTTGGGCGCAAAAATTTCCCATATAGAAATGTTCATACATGTCTGGTTCCAAACCCGAAGGTTTTTAATCTTGCTCAACAATAATATGTAGTTCAACATATATGTATATACGGGTAATTGACAAAGGTGTATCAACATGTGAACAAATGCCATGATTATCTAAGTGGGGACACTTGTATAACCATTTAGAAATCAATGAACAGAATATATATATCTGAATTAACATGTTGATAATCAAAGCGTACATAATCTGTACAGGAATAGAATAATTCTGAAACATTCTTACTCATGTCCATTGCATAAAGGAAATGCAAAGGTAAGATACTTGCCTGATTCGCTGATTACAAATCTCAACTTAGGTTTTATCTCTTTATCACAACCTATCAATAATCAAATCATTCGTTCGATTAGAACAATATATCTTAACACATAGTACTGTCTATTACAGTCAGCACATAGTCTAATCACATAATCACAGTGATCATACTTTTAGTTCCTATTCTACACTTGAAATATTTTTATACATTTTTCAAATATCTCATCCATGCTCTTACAGTAGCCTTTTCTTTCTTTTATAAGGTCTGACATTTGTCGGCGTACCGACAGCTTTATCGGATAAATACTGAGTCTAAGACTCTTATTCTATACCTCAACATCTGTAAATATCAGACATCTTATTTTTACTTATTTTTGAAATTTCTAGAAATTGAAAAATTTCAAATAATTCAAATCTGTCACTAAAGGGCCTATAGTGATATAACTGTTACTATAGGTGTTCTTCAAAACTTCATAACTTCATAACCGGTTCTCAAGTCAGCTAGTTTGGCCGGCTATAACTTTCAAATATCGGAATCATAATTAAATGATTTAAACATTAAACAATTCCATTATCATTAATAGTTTAATTAATACTAAACTATTAATGAAACCATTGCCAAAATATAAAAGTTATTTATAATAACTCAAACTATTTTTAAAATATTTATATTACCCTTAAATGATTTTTAAAATAATAAAAATCATTTTTAAATAATTACTATTAATATTTAAATATTAATGTACTATTTATCCAAATATTAAAAGTCATTAATTATAACTTAAAATATTTTTAAATCCTTAAGTCTTTAAATGGTTTTTAAATAAATAAAACCATTTTTAAACTATTTATTTAATAATAATTATATCATTAACATTATCTTAATATCATTAATATTTAATTATTAATGAAATTATCATTTAAATATTAAAAGATATATTTTATAACTTCAAATATTTTTAAATACCTTATTTTCATTTAAAATGATTTTTATAATATTAAAATCATTTTTAAACTAAATTATTTAATATAATCATTAAATAACTTTAATATCATTAATAATAATTAATTAATGAAATTCATCACAAAATATTAAAAGTCATCACAAATAACTCATTTACATAATCAATTCCAAGCCAAAATAAACATAGTAAACTAACTAGTTTATTAACAAACTAACTAAACTTCAAAAATTCAAACTTTAACTAACAATTAAATACATTACAATAATTAAATAAGAAACATACCCGAAAATACGAATTCCACAAACTGAATACGCATTTCCACGTAAAAATTTAACTAAGGAGATCTTTATAAAAAGTCCTCCCACAACAAAGTCTTTCTCAAAAATTGGAGGCCTTATTGTTGGTGAATGAAACAAAGGCCAAGCCCTTCTATTTATAGGTTTAGAAAATGGTGAAGTTCTCAATTTAGTCGATGTGGGACTTGGTTTATACTAATTTTTCAATAGCTCACTTTGAGATTTTCTAACGCATAGCTCATAATTCTGATTAATCTGATTTTTGGATATGTTATACATGGTATGTAAGACTATTTTTAAAAAATATGAATGACCCAATAACAGTTTTCAATTTCGTTTCAGCTTTACCCTCTCTCGCTAAAAAAGTCATAATTTTTTCGTTTCAAAACATTTTTGAGCGATTCTTGAGTCCACGCGAAGCTAACTTCTGGGGCTACAACTTTTATTCTTTGACCATTTCCAAATTTAAAACACAGAATTCCAGAAAATTCGTTCAAGGTGACTGCCCCGAGTTGGTTAGACAGTTTTGACGCGACTACTTTGAATGGTCATAACTCTTTGCTCCGAAGTCAGAATTAGTCCGTTCCGGAGTCTATGGAAAGGTAATTCAGTGTACTATAACATACCAAAATCCCAGAAGGTTTTGGAAATATTAACTGATCAAAACAGTGTCCCGAATAGCACATCCCGTTGCTGACTTTCAATTTTGAGATATTTGACACATTTCCTTCCAATCACCGTAATTCCCTCATCCGAGGTCGGAATGTGGTCATTCCAAAGCCTATGGCTTCCTAACTCAGTGCACTACAACATATCAAAAGCCCAAACCTTTTAAAGCACAAAAAGTGGACGAGAATGACCCCATTATAGACTGCCCAAAAACAGTTTATCATGATCGGTCAACCATGTTTGACCATCTATAACTTCTAATCTATACATGATATGGACTTGATTCTTTTTGCAGATTAAAGACCATATAACAAGCTACACATAACAACTTAAAAACAACAAAAATCATGATCGATCAAAGATCTATAAGCTCTGATATTTGACAAAAAATCACAGAAATGAAATTTTCCAAATTTCTTAAATCTTCAAATTCGTGTACTTTGATGTTATTGGTCTTTGATTTATCAACCCATATCTTCAATTAACATCCTATTACACAACTTTAAACAATCAATTGCATCGAATAACATCGAATCAAAGGATTTCTAGGTTTAGTGTTCTTATACCTTTTTTTTGCCAAAAAGTGTATTTTAGTCATTTCACATATAATTTCAAGGGCAATCTTGTACAAGGCAATTAAATGTAATATTTAATCACTAGATTTAATTCTTACAATTTACCAATTAACTTCTATCCTTTGGTAAATTAAAACACTTATACAATAACATCGAAATTAAATCCGGTAATTAAAATTAGGGTTCTATAATTAGGGTTTCTTAACGTCATCAATTAGGGTTTCTAATTGACCATTAGAGTTCTTTAATTATCTGTGTATGTTACTAACATAGTCGTTATGGTTTCTAACTTCAACCGGTTAAGGTTATAATAATTAGGGTTTGTCCTAATTAGTGACATAAAATAGTAATTAGGGTTTCTTCTAATTACCGATATTCTTATACACAGTAACTTCATATACACAGTCACTACTCAGTCATATCTCATAATTGAGTTTAATAATTAGGGTTTCACAGCACGATAATATGCTATGACCTAATTGACTATCATTGCTCAATATTATCTGTCCGCACATACACAGTACATAATTATGGTACTGTAAAATTATTATATAAATAATATAATATTATTATTCTCATCTCTTGATCACAATCCCAATCCAGGGTTTGGATCTCATATCTGACTTATTCTTCGTACACAGCATCAATAATCAAGTTAAAATAATTAACTTAACTATTCTGAACAATTCATATAATAAAATATTTATTATATAAATCTAATTATCACTCCATAAATTATTTCCAATCATGTTTTCATGGAAAATAATTAATAAAACATTTCGGCTTACAGAAATTTATTACCATATAATTTGTGGAAATTAATAATTCTAAAATTATTTCTAATTTTTCAAGTAATAAATATATTCGCATTTATCGTTCACTTTACTTGACACTTAGTCTCGTCATTAAATAAAAAAAAAATTTATACGCAAAATTTCTTATTTATTTTATATAGAAAATCTCGGATTATTACATTCACCCTCCCTTATAAGGATTCTGTCCCCGGAATCACCGCTTTAAAAACTCATATGCAGAAGGGTACATAACATATAATCATTGTACGTAGATCTCGATCATACTTGATCGAACTGATCTTTAATTTTTCTTCATAACACTTGTCTATCCGATTAAGCAGAAATATAAGATATATAAAGTAAGGGGCTACTACACTACTGCAGTATTCAATCTCCTATTAAAGTAAGGGGTGTTATTCTTTCTTCTTGAAGAGAACTTTTGTTATTCCATTCATTGTTATTCTATTGGAATAACCTGTATACGCGGAATACCCTATACTTGGTGACATCCATTTACTATTCTGTCTTTATATTTCTGTCGGAATATCCTGTCTGTACAATACGCCGGACCTGGTTCCATTTACTATTTCGTTTTTACATTTCTATCGGAATATCCTGTCTGTGCTATACGCCGGACCTAGTTCCATCATTTACTATTCCGCATTTGTTATTCTGTTGGAACATCCTGTCGGTGTGAATTTCACCTGACCTAGTTTCGTTATTATTATTCTGCTGGAATAACCTGTTTGTGCGGTTTCTATCGCATGCATGGTGATATCTTTTGTAGTATTCGGTATTACTCAGTTGATTAAAATTCTGACTTCTATACTCCATGAAATTAGTGGAATATCCTTGATATTTGCGCTTCATCCAGTATCCTTTCATGGAAATATTCTTCTGATCATTCTTGAATTTTACTCTACAAAACAGTCTCATGTTGACAATTTGGACATTAATAATTTCTGGATAAAATAATTCTTGACCTTGTTTTATTGAATTCTTATCTCATTGTCATCATCCTCATGTTTATATTTTGTTGAAAGTCATCTGTGGCCTGTAGTGCATAGATGGACTTGGTATGATTATGACCAGGGATTATTCGGTGTAATAATGACTGTAATATTACAAATGATGTAAAAATTAAAAATCCTCATTGGCCCGTAGTGCATTGATGGACAGTTGTTGGCATGATCATGACCATTAATGAATACACAAATATTCTTGGCCCGTAATGCATGAATAATTGTGGTCGTGATACTAAAGAATATCCTTGACAGTAGTGCAGGGGTGATTCGATGATGTGGAATATTTATTAAGCTGAGTCTCAGCTATAACAGTGATGAAAAACCTTTTAAATCATAAAAGATAGTAGATTTTATTTTCTACTTGAATCTTTTAATGGATTGCTGATTCTGCTGCAGTTAAACTTGATGTTTATTATATTTTATCAGTTTAACACTGTTGAACGCTAATGATAATTTATTCTGCATTATCTTAGTCATAATATTTTTTACTGGGCTAGTTGAGCTCACCCTTTCTTTCACCGTTCTCTTCAGGAAATGAGAATATAGCTGGGACGAGTCGGGGAACGGAGTAATGGTCCAATGGATAGCATTAGTAGTCCTCACTATTCTGTGAAATAGTGTGATAATAATTGTAATGAGGACTCCTTTTGAGTTTGTATAATCTCTAGTAGACAATATTTGTATTCAAACTCACAGTTTATGTTTTGTCGTATTGTACACGACAGTTGTATTAGTAAGTTGTATTTGAATTCTGTACCATATATCTAACGACCCAAGATGGGTGATGTATACCTAATTTTGGGGGCGTCACAGTTGGTATCAGAGCTTAGGGATATGATCCTTGGCTAAGATGTGAGAATAGTACTAGGAGGGGAGAGACGGGGAATTCCTTCGCTAGTATGACCTACCTAAGTTTATGTGCTATTTTATTGGTCGGTCAGAATATAGGGATATTATGTTACATATCAATTAACCTTTTGTTTTGTGGCAGTATCTGAAAATGACATCTGAGAATGTTGAGAATAGCAATGGAGCACAGGCGATCGTTGATTCACCACATATCAATAATCAGGATAATGTGCATCAGGAAGGCGACAATCCTCATGCAAACAACAACACTGAACAAATGATGAATGATCAAATGTTCAGAGGTTTTATGCAATTCATGCAACAGCAGACGAGAGCGACTCCTGTCCAAAACGTAGATGGAAACACGGGAAACTCTCGGGCGGTCACCGCTAAACAGTTCAAGGAGCTGGGACCACCGGAGTTTAAGGGAGAGCCAAAACCACTTATGGTGGAAGCATGGATAAAGCAGATCACCAAGGTATTTGATGTCTTGGGATGCTCCGAGGAGCAAAAGGTTCCTTTTGCCGCCTTTATGTTGCGCGCAGAGGCAGATTACTGGTGGGAATCGGTAAAACGTACTCAACCTGCTGTACTGAAGATATCTTGGGAGAAGTTTCAGGAGCTGTTCAACGACAAATACTTTCCCGAAAGTATTCACCACATGAAGGAGGTGGAGTTTATTAAGTTGGAACAAAATAATATGACCGTGTCGCAATACGAGGCAAAATTTGCAGAGTTATCACGGTTTGCGTCCCACTTGGTGGATAATGAAGAGAGAATGGCGCGAATGTTTTTAAGAGGTTTGAAGCCGGAGATACGTCAACATCTTATTTCTCATAAACTGTGTTTGTATTTAGATGTTGTAAATAGGGCTCAGTTAGTGGAGCGCGATAACGAGTCAACACAACTAAAAGAGAGTAGCCGGCAAAATTATAATACCAGCGAGAGTAGTCATCGAAGCGGTGACAACAAGCGTGGAGGGAATCAACAGGCCAGAAATGGTAACCACTTCGGTGGTAATCAGGGCCAAAACAATATGAATGGACATTTCAAAAAGAGGAGATTTAACAATGATGGAAAGACGTCAGCACCAGCACCCGTTGTTAAGGAAGGAGAAAGACCACCTAGCATATGCTTCAAATGCGGAGGGGAGGGACACATCAGTCCAAATTACGCGATCCGTACAAAACATGTTATAATTGTGGAAGAGAAGGTCACTTAGCCCGATTTTGTCGTTTACCGAAGACAAATTCAGCTAGGATGGAGGCACCAAAGGCCGTCCCAGAAAGGTCAAAGCCGGTAGTGCAAGGGAGAGCGTTTGTTGTGACCTCCCAGAAAGCAAGGAACCCGAATGAGGTCATCACGGGTAAGCTTATCATAAACTCTAACGAAGTCTATACTTTATTTGATACCGGTTCTACTCATTCTTTTATTTCTCCTACTTGCGCTCATCGATTACATTTGACTCTGGAGAAATTAGACTTTGACTTATCTGTGGAAACTCCGTTGGGAGAAACCTTCATTACATCCACTGTTTATAAGTTTTGCTTGGTTCAAATAGGTACCCTCACATTACCTGTAGATCTTATTTCATTGAAAATACTTGCATTTGACGTGATTCTAGGGATTGATTGGTTAACTACTCATCATGCAAAAATTGATTATTTTCGTAAGGTTGTTAGCTTTCATATTCCTAATCAACCTATTATGCGAATTCAAGCGACCAAACCATTAAAATCAATCACGATCATCTCAAGCCATAAAGCTATTCGTTTATTGAAAAACGGATGTCAAGCTTTCTTATCTCAGGTCACAGATTTAAACAAAAATACTTCAGTTTTGAACGATATTTCTATTGTTAATAAATTTCCTGACGTATTCCCCGAAGAACTTCCTGGCCTACCCCCAGAGCGTGAAATTGAATTTTGTATCGACCTTGAACCCGGTACAAAACCCATTTCTAAAGCCCCATATCGAATTGCTCCTATTGAACTTCAGGAGTTAAAAACCCAACTGTAGGAATTGTTAGACATTTGCTTTATTCGTCCTAGTACTTCTCCTTGGGGTGCTCCTGTTCTATTCGTGAAAAAGAAAGATGGGAGTATGCGACTTTTTATTGATTATCGGGAGTTGAATCATGTCACCATCAAAAATAGGTATCCATTGCCACATATTGATGACTTGTTTGACCAGTTGCAAGGAGCCAAATTCTTTTCAAAGATTGATCTTCGTTCCGGATATCATCAATTGAAGATTAGAACCGATGACATTCTAAAGACGGCTTTCAAAACTCGGTACGAGCATTATGAATTCCTAGTCATGTCCTTTGGATTGACTAATGCTCCTGCTGCCTTCATGGATATGATGAACCGAGTATTCAAGGAATATTTGGATCACTTTGTGGTCGTCTTTATTGATGACATCCTTATTTATTCCAAAAGCCGTGAAGATCATGAGCAACACTTGAGGCTGACACTCCAAAAGCTTCGTGAATATAAGCTTTATGCCAAGTTGAAGAAATGCGAGTTCTGGCATGAGGAAGTAGCATTTCTTGGGCACGTGGTATCAAGTCATGGAATATCTGTTGACCCAACAAAGATTGAAGCTATTCAAAGCTGGGAACAACCTAAATCAGTGACCGAAGTACGTAGCTTTCTCGGTTTAGCTGATTATTATCGGAGATTCGTGGAAGGATTTTTTCGAATCGCTACTCCATTGACTCAGCTGACTCGGAAAGATACAAAGTTCGGTTGGAGCGAAGAATGTGAGAAGAGTTTTCAAGAACTCAAGAGGAGACTCATTTCAGCACCTGTTCTGACAATACCATCTGGCTCGGAGGGATTTGTCATCTACAGTGATGCTTCGGGCAAAGGGCTGGGATGTGTTCTCATGCAACATGGAAAAGTCATAGCCTATGCCTCGCGACAACTCAAAGAATATGAGAAAAATTATCCTACTCATGATCTAGAGTTGGTAGCTGTTGTCTTTGCACTTAAAATTTGGAGGCATTACTTGTATAGGGAGAAAGTGGAGATCTTTACGGATCATAAAAGCCTCAAATATTTCTTCAATCAAAAGGAACTCAACATGCGACAATGACGTTGGCTTGAACTATTGAAAGATTATGATCATACCATCCAATACCATCCTGGAAAAGCAAATGTGGTAGCTGACGCATTGAGTAGAAGATCACATGCAAGTACGAGTGCGATATTGTCAACGCAAGGGCCCATTTTGTGTGACTTGCAAAGGATGGAGATAGAGTTAAAGACTCTAGGGACGCATGTGATGATAGCGAATATACGAGTAGAACCGACTTTAATCGATAAAGTTAAAGTTTCTCAAGCTACAGACCTGGAGCTGATGCGTATGAGGAAGAAAGTGCAAGATGGTGCTATGCCGGAAGCAAGAATCGATGAAGAAGGAATACTTCGAGTCAACTCCAGACTTTGTGTTCCTAACAACCCTGATTTAAAGTATAAAATCATGATGGAGGCGCACAATACATCGTTTGCAATCCATCCTGAGAGTACCAAAATGTATCATGATATTCGTCATACATTTTGGTGGAGCAATATGAAGAGAGAGATAGCGTTGTTTATCTCAAGGTGTTTAACTTGTCAACGAGTTAAAGCAGAGCATCAAGTACCAAAAGGTCCATTGCAACCACTTGAAATTCCAGAATGGAAGTGGGAGCACATTACCATGGATTTCGCTACCGGTCTTCTTAAGGTTTCTCAAGGCATAGATGCGATTTGGGTCATTGTTGATAGATTGACCAAGTCTGCTCATTTCTTACCGATACGAGAAACTTATACACTTGAACGTCTTGCTCGTATGTACATAAACGAGATTGTAAGACTGCATGGTATGCCGGTATCCATAGTTTCTGATCGAGACCCAAGATTTACTTCACGATTTTGGGTTAGTTTGCAAAAAACTATGGGCACAGACTTACGATTTAGCTCGGCATATCATCCTCAGACGGACGGACAGTCGGAGAGGACTATTCAAACTCTCAAAGATCTATTAAGACTCTGTGTCCTTGATTTCAAGGGAAGTTGGGACAAGTTCTTACCATTGGTGGAGTTTTCCTACAACAACAATTATCAAGCAAGTATTGACATGGCTCCATTCGAAGTGATGTATAGAAGAAAGTGTCGTTCTCCAGTATGCGGGGATGAGGTGGGTGAAGCAACGTTGTTGGGACCGGAGTTGGTACGTATGACTACGGAAAAGATTCAAACGATCCGACAACGTATAAAAACCTCACAAAATCGACAAAAGAGTTATGTTGATCTTCATCGAAAGGACGTAGAATTCAATATAGGAGATCATATGTTGTTACGTGTTACTCCATGGAAAGGAGTTACAAGATTTGGAAAGAGAGGAAAACTCAATCCTCGATTCATCGGTCCATTTTTAATCATCGATCGAGTAGGAACTGTGGCCTATAGACTCGCTTTACCGCCAAGTATGTCTCGTGTTCATAACATTTTTCATATATCCATGTTACGTAAATATGTGAAAGACCCGAACCACATTATTGAGTTATAACCGGACGAAATAGCGGAAGATTTGACGTATGAAGAGGTTCCTGTTCAAATCTTGGATAAGAAGGAAGCTATTCTACGCTCCAAGGTTATACGTCAAGTCAAAGTGTTGTGGAGAAACCACGATGTTGAGGAAATGAATTGGGAGTTAGAATCTGAAATGAAATCAAGGTATCCTTACCTCTTCGACATACCTGGTACGTACCCTAATTTTGAGGGCGAAATTTCATAAGAAGGAGAGGTTGTAAGACCCCAGTTTTTATAAATAAAGATGAATTTTCTATAATTATTATTTTTGAATATTATGGAATAAATTTGATATAATGTTATAGTTGTGGGTAATATTTATAAATTTTACAAAGTACGCAAGTTGTTATAAAATATTCGTTTGGTCGGGGAATATTATTTTTATCGGGGAATATTCGTACGACGACACAATCATTGGTGGACTCCACAACGGAAGTATTGTCGTAGTTAGAAAACGACAAAAATATCTTTTTATAAAAATAACGACGGAGGTGTTACCGTTAAAACTGTTGAACTACTCGGTAGTAAAAGTACAGTAATACGTGTGGTTGCATAGTAGCACACGGTATTGATTATTGATGCTTACGTGAGAAGTCACTCAGCTATACTCAATTATTGCTACAGTAATTGCTGCATCATATCTCTTATATTATTGATTCAATTATTGTCACAGTGTCATATGTTATATTATTAAATCAATAATTGAGACGACAAGTTATAAATGATTAATAATTGTTAATTATGTGTTGATTAAAAATAAATTAATTTATGGTAATATTTATTCAATCCTTGATGTATATAAAGAGTCTATTATGAGATGTTTGTGGTAAGTTTGGTTATTTTATGGGGGGCCCATATATTATCATCTAAGAGTCTTATTCGTCAATAGTAATTACCTTCGTGAATAGTAATTACCTTCGTCAATAGTAATTATTTTCGTCAATAGTAATTACCTTCGTCAATAGTAATTACCTTCGTCAATAGTAATTATTTTTGTCAATAGTAATTACCTTTGTAAATAGTAATTACCTTCGTAAATAGTAATTACCTTTACCAGACGTCAAACCACTTGCCGTTTCACATTACAGGCGTCGAACCAATTGTCGTTTCACATTACAGGCGTCAAACCACTTTTCTTTTTACATCACCAGTCGTCAAATCACTTGCCTTTTCACATGGCAAGTGCTAAGCTAGAAATCTTCTATAAATAGAGGCCTAGTGCTTCATTATTTTTCACGAATTCATTCAAGCTATAGAGAGAGAAAGTATAGAGAGAATAAGAGGGAAAGAAGAAGAGTATTCGGCTACTACACTACTGCAGTATTCAATCTCCTATTAAAGTAAGGGGTGTTATTCTTTCTTCTTGAAGAGAACTTATGTTATTCCATTCATTGTTATTCTGTTGGAATAACCTGTATACGCGGAATACCCTATACTCGGTGACATCCATTTACTATTCTGTCTTTATATTTTTGTCGGAATATCCTGTCTGTGCTATACGCCGGACCTGGTTCCATTACTATTCCGTTTTTACATTTCTGTCGGAATATCCTGTCTGTGCTATACGCCGGACCTGGTTCCATCATTTACTATTCCACATTTGTTATTCTGTTGGAACATCCTATCGGTGTGAATTTCACCTGACCTGGTTCCGTTATTATTATTCTACTGGAATAACCTGTTTGTGCGGTCTCTATCGCATGCATGGTGATATCTTTTGTTATTGTATTCGGTATTACTCAGTTGATTAAAATTCTGACTTCTATACTCCATGAAATTAGTGGAATATCCTTGATATTTGCGCTTCATCCAGTATCCTTTCATGGAAATATTCTTCTGATCATTCTTGAATTTTACTCTACAAAATAGTCTCATGTTGACAATTTGGACGTTAATAATTTCTGGATAAAATAATTCTTGAACTTATTTTATTGAATTCTTATCTCATTGTCATCATCCTCATGTTTATATTTTGTTGAAAGTCATCTGTGGCCTGTAGTGCATAGATGGACTTGGTATGATTATGACCAAGGATTATTCGGTGTAATCATGACTGTAATATTACAAATGATGTAAAAATTAAAAATCCTCATTGGCCCGTAGTGCATTGATGGACAGTTGTTGGCATGATCATGACCATTAATGAATACACAAATATTCTTGGCCCGTAGTGCATGAATAATTGTGGTCGTGATACTAAAGAATATCCTTGGCCGTAGTGTAGGGGTGATTCGATGATGTGGAATATTTATTAAGCTGAGTCTCAGCTATAACAGTGATGAAAAACCTTTTAAATCATAAAAGATAATAGATTTTGTTTTCTACTTGACTCTTTTAATGGATTGCTGATTCTGCTGCAGTTAAACTTGATGTTTATTATATTTTATCAGTTTAACACTGTTGAACGCTAACGATAATTTATTCTGCATTATCTTAGTCATAATATTTCTTACTGGGCTAGTTGAGCTCACCCTTTCTTTCACTGTTCTCTTCAAGAAATGAGAATATAGTTGGGACGAGTCGGGGAATGGAGTAATGGTCCAGAGGATAGCATTAGTAGTCCTCACTATTCTGTAAAATAGTGTGATAATAATTGTAATGAGGACTCCTTTTGAGTTTGTATAATCTCTAGTAGACAATATTTGTATTCAAACTCACAGTTTATGTTTTATCGTATTGTACACGACAGTTGTATTAGTAAGTTGTATTTGAATTATGTACAATGTATCTGGCGACCCAAGATGGGTGATGTATACCTAATTTTGGGGGCGTCACAACTTATTTACCAAGCCTTTTTCTCGGAAATTCATTCGCTCAATGTCCTTCCATCCCACAATTAAAACATCCACCTTTCTTATAGTCGGGGCAACGAGGAGAGGTTTGTCCTTTACGGCCGCAATTATAACATATCTTCTTCCCTTTCTTATTATCAGGTTTTCCTAAGTCAGGATCTTCTATCTTTCTCTTTTTTTACCTTTCGGAGCTGCACACGATGTGTTGCTTCAGCCTCCATCTGGTCAATTTGGATTTTGAGCTTATCATGCTCTTCCATTGTTTCCATTAACATCTGACTCAGCAACTTTTCTATCTTCACATCTTACAATAACTACTCACTAGGAGTTTACATATTCTAAACATTTACAAAAACTAGGTTGTCACAATAACCTTTATTTAATCATCTCAGATTCTACTCGTACGTAACGAGTTTACACTATTTCATATCCATTATCACATTCTACCCAATACACCTCTCACAAGAGTAAAAGTTTTCAAATTGTGCTGAGGGGTCATATAGACCATGAACACATAGTTTTAACGGTACTCATACCGCAAAACAAAACATTACCTGGTATGTTTACAATCACAAAGAAGGTAAACTACCATTAATAGTACTTTAGGTGATTGGCCTATTGTACCCCTACGTCATGCATAACGTATTAATCATACCTAGCGAATATTTACGCTATTAGATTGGATCATTTATCCAAACAACATTGTTCACCTCAGTCTTATCATATGATTCCGCACCAAAAAATTTGGTTCGGGAAATTTCTTTCATTGAACACTTAGAGTTTTCATAAACATTAGTCTAGCTGATTCAAATAGCATAGACTCATATCAATAATTCAATTTAATCGAATTATTTAAGTATAGACAAACCCCATTGGAAAATTAAACTTTTAGAAATTTTTTTTCGAGAATGACGTCATGATGCCGCACTGTATTTACAGTCCGTTGAGGATTCCGTCATTTGGTGATTTTATCATACTACATCATACCGTAGTGGGCTGACAATCCTGAGATCACATCCCACTAAGTAATACTGCATTGATGACTCCATCATTTTTTATTATCTCTGTACCAGGTTATATGGTACATAGGTGATAAATAAAAATAACTTTTGACATTTCAAATCATTTGCGTCTAGCTAAAATAAGTAGCATAGACCGTACTTTAAACCGTTTCAAAAATGATTACGAGTCTACATTTTTGTTTTCAAAAGCACATAGTGCGTATTTAGCTTGATGTCAAAAATTTTAAAGTTTAGCATAGCTAGGAGTTTAGCAAAACCTAACACCTTTACTAATAATCATTTGCTTAAAAGTCTATCTGTTCCTATAATCCTCAATTCTTCATTCACACATAACTATACCCAGTTCGTCAAACCACACTTATGAGTTCATAAGTTGCCACAATCATATGAGTTTAAGAACTAATCCTAGTCAGACCTTTGGCGTCCATTCGCTGAGGGGTTCATAAACATTTCATATAATTATGAGTCAAGAATGTCTCATAAGTATGAGTTTTAAGAATTCGTACTTAATCTTATATTCTCTATCTATGACCTATCTACCTGTTATACACCTGAGAATTGAGTCATCCTCTTAATGTGCAAATAACAAATAGCGCGACATAAACATTTCAATGATTATCAGTGCCAAAAACTAAGTGGTTTTTTTACACCAAGTACAATTCAGCTCCCATACGAAGAATCATACAACTCAGCTGCCGACATGAGTCCTCAATTGAATCCCCACCTAACACTAACCCCTTCTCCATACGAATTTAATTCGTATTTATAATTCTCTTCTGGATCTGTACCAATTTATAGTACAATTCATACACAACAATCTTTCTGTAAACTTTCCAATCAACAGATTGATTCTTTCCGGCTGTTATAGCCTTATCAGATCACGGAATGATCTCATCGTATCTATTACGATTTACTTCTATATCTTGATCGTTTTATTTTACGATCTCTCATAACTGCACTTTCAGTCTTTTAGACTCAATCTATTCCCCACTACTGTTTAACTTTATTATCAGAGTTAGGGAACTCTGTGTCATTACACTCGCCGAGATTCATCTTTGAATCTTATCGACCAACTAACTCTATATGAGTTAGTACTTATCCCAATCATTGCGGTTATTAGTCTCATGTATTCCTAGCTAAGCTTCATAACCAACAGCTTTGATACCAACTTGTGACGACCCCAAATCCATGTACTTGAAACCCGAACTTGGTGCTTCACGATACCATTTCAATAAGCTGAATAATGCAATAATATTATTACATTCAAACTTAATTTACATACATCAAAGTTTACTCCCCAGGTACGAGACCTTCAAATACATTCCATACGATACCTGAATAGATACCAATACTGACTATAACCATTAACTCATAATATAACTCATTCGAACAGCTTTCCTTTCTCCTTGTTCGTGCCTGAGCCTTCAGGTTGCTCATACATAACTAAAAACATTTAATTTAAGCAAGGATGAGCATTTGATTGCCCATCAAGTAATAGCAATTATATATATAAGCTGAAAGAATATAAGTATTCTTTTTACATAACACTTCTACAACAAATTAAAAGTTGTGAAGTAATTTGTACTGATAAAAAATTCACATAACAACTCTCTTTCAAATTCTTTAAATTTGGCTTTGGCTCTACCCTTGAATAGGGTTTAAGAAACATACTATGAACATTCTTTTTCATTTTCGAAAGAGTTTAGCAGAAATCCATCCTCAACCCGTCATAACCTACGGGCACGGAGGGTGATCAGCCCCGTTGTACCTTGTATAAATCAATACTACATAACTTGAACGAAATTCATCGCTCAGTCTATCCGCCTTGGGCGCAAAAATTTCCCATATAGAAATGTTCATACATGTCTGGTTCCAAACCCGAAAGTTTTTAATCTTGCTCAACAATAATATGTAGTTCAACATATATGTATATACGGGTAATTGACAAAGGTGTATCAACATGTGAATAAATGCCATGATTATCCAAGTGGGGACACTTGTATAACCATTTAGAAATCAATGAACAGAATATATATATCTGAATTAACATGTTGATGATCAAAGTGTACATAATCTATACAGGAATAGAATAATTCTGAAACATTACTACTAATGTCCATTGCATAAAGGAAATGCAAAGGTAGGATATTTGCCTGATTCGCTGATTACAAATCTCAACTTAGGTTTTATCTCTTTATCACAACCTATCAATAATCAGATCATTCGTTCGATTAGAACAATATATCTTAACACATAGTACTGTTTATTATAGTCAGCACATAGTCTAATCACATAATCATAGTGATCATACTTTTAGTTCCTATTCTATACTTGAAATATTTTTATACATTTTTCAAATATCTCAACCATGCTCTTACAGTAGCCTTTTCTTTCTTTTATAAGGTCTGACATTTATCGGCGTACCGACAGCTTTATCGGGTAAATACTGAGTCTAAGACTCTTATTCTATACCTCAACATCTGTAAATATCAGACATCTTATTTTTAATTATTTTTGAAATTTCTAGAAATTGAAAAATTTCAAATAATTCAAATCTGTCACTAAAGGGCCTATAGTGATATAACTGTTACTATAGGTGTTCTTCAAAACTTCATAACTTCATAATCGGTTCTCAATTCAGCTAGTTTGGCCGGCTATAACTTTCAAATATCGGAATCATAATTAAATGATTTAAACATTAAACAATTCCATTATCATTAATTGTTTAATTAATACTAAACTATTAATGAAAATATTGCCAAAATATAAAAGTTATTTATAATAACTCAAACTATTTTTAAAACATTTATATTACCCTTAAATGATTTTTAAAATAATAAAATCATTTTTAAATAATTACCATTAATATTTAAATATTAATGTACTATTTATCCAAATATTAAAAGTCATTAATTATAACTTAAAATATTTTTAAATCCTTAAGTCTTTAAATGTTTTTTAAATAAATAAAACCATTTTTAAACTATTTATTTAATAATAATTATATCATTAACATTATCTTAATATCATTAATATTTAATTATTAATGAAATTATCATTTAAAAATTTAACTAAGGAGATCTTTATAAAAAGTCCTCCCACAACAAAGCCTTTCTCAAAAATTGGAGGCCTTATTATTGGTGAATGAAACAAAGGCCAAACCCTTCTATTTATAGGTTTAGAAAAGAGTGAAGTTCTCAATTTAGTCGATGTGGGACTTGGTTTATACTAATTTTTCAATAGCTCACTTTGTGATTTTCTAACGCATTGCTCATAACTCTGATTAATCTGATTTTTGGATATGTTATAATGGCATGCAAGACTATTTTTAAAAAATATGAATTACCCAATTCGAGTTCATTAGGTAGCCCAAACAGTGCGTCAAAAGTGGACGTTCATAACAGTTTTCAATTTCGTTTCAGCTTTACACTCTCTCGCTAAAAAAGTCATAATTTTTTCGTTTCAAAACATTTTTGAGCGATTCTTGAGCCCACGCGAAGCTAACTTCTGGGGCTACAACTTTTAATCTTTGACCATTTCCAAATTTAAAACACAGAATTCCGGAAAATTCGTTCAAGGTGACTGCCCCGAGTTGGTTAGACAGTTTTGACGCGACTACTTTGAATGGTCATAACTCTTTGCTCTGAAGTCAGAATTAGTCCATTCCGGAGTCTATGGAAAGGTAATTCAGTGTACTATAACATACCAAAATCCCAGAAGGTTTTGGAAATATTAACTGATCAAAAAAGTGTCCCGAATAGCACATCTCGTTGCTGACTTTCAGTTTTGAGAAATTTGACACATTTCCTTCCAATCACCGTAATTCCCTCATCCGAGGTCGGAATGTGGTCATTCCAAAGCCTATGGCTTCCTAACTCAGTGAACTACAACATATCAAAAGCCCAGACCTTTTAAAGTACAAAAAGTGGATGAGAATGACCCCATTATAGACTGCCCAAAAACAGTTTATCATGATCGGTCAACCATGTTTGACCATCTATAACTTCTAATCTATATATGATATGGACTTTATTCTTTTTGCAGATTAAAGACCATATAACAAGCTACACATAACAACTTAAAAACAACAAAAATCATGATCGATCAAAGATCTATAAGCTCTGATATTTGACGAAAAATTACAGAAATAAAATTTTACAAATTTCTTAAATCTTCAAATCCGTGTACTTTGATGTTATGGGTCTTTGATTTATCAACCCATATCATCAATTAATATCCTATTACACAACTTTAAACAATCAATTGCATCAAATAACATCGAATCAAAGGATTTCTAGGTTTAGTGTTCTTATACCTTTTTTTTGCCAAAAAGGGTATTTTGGTCATTTCACATATAATTTCAAGGGCAATCTTGTTCAAGGCAATTAAATGTAATATTTAATCACTAGATTTAATTCTTACAATTTACCAATTAACTTCTATCCTTTGGTAAATTAAAACACTTATACAATAACATCGAAATTAAACCCGATAATTAAAATTAGGGTTCTATAATTAGGGTTTCTTAACGTCATCAATTAGGATTTCTAATTGACCATTAGGGTTCTTTAATTATCTGTGTATGTTACTAACATAGTCGTTATGATTTCTAACTTCAATCGGTTAAGGTTATAATAATTACGGTTTGTCCTAATTAGTGACGTACAACAGTAATTAGGGTTTCTTCTAATTACCGATATTCTTTTACATAGTAACTTCATATACATAGTCACTTCTCAGTCATATCTCATAACTGAGTTTAATAATTAGGGTTTCACAGCACGGTAATATGCTATGACCTAATTGACCATCATTGCTCAATATTATCTGTCCGCACATACACAATACATAATTATGGTACTGTAAAATCATTATATAAATAATATAATATTATTATTCTCATCTCTTGATCACAATCCCAATCCAGGGTATGGATCTCATATCTGACTTATTCTTCGTACACAGCATCAATAATCAAGTTAAATTAAATTAACTTAACTATTCTGAACAATTCATATAATAAAATATTTATTATATAAATCTAATTATCACTCCATAAATTATTTCCAATCATGTTTTCATGGAAAATAATTAATAAAATATTTCGTCTTACAGAAATTTATTACCATATAATTTGTCAAAATTAATAATTCCAAAATTATTTCTAATTTTTTAAGTAATAAATATTTTCGCATTTATCGTTCACTTTAATTGACACTTAGTCTCGTCATTAAATAGAAAAAAAATTTATACGTAAAATTTCTTATTTATTTTATATAGAAAATCTCGGATTATTACACTACAGTTCTTATGTATGTACTTAACATGGATTATTTCTCTATTCGCAATTTCTATGTTCATGGGGTAATCCAATTCATCCTTAGGCAAATCTAAATTCTTAGCAAAGTCATCAGATATAAAGGAACAAGTAACACCAGAATCAAATAAAACATAAGCATTAATTTTATTGACCAGAATGATACCTGACACCACATCACGAGATTGAACTGCATCTTGCACCGTCATGTTGAAAGTCTGGACGGTCGGTCTGTTTGTTACGGCTGGTCCGGTGATAGTTAAGGCATTTCCACTGTTATTTTCCCGATTTCCTCCTGATCCTGACCCTCCCGATCCTTTCTTGGGACAGTCTCTTGCCAGATGGTCCTTCAAACCACAAGTGAAACAAGCACCCTTCTTTGGGTTTGGACAGTTTGGTGCTATGTGGCCTTCCTGACCACAATTGTAGCACACTCTTTTTCCTTTCATACAAACTCCCAGATGGGCTTTTCCGCAGGTCGGGCATGCTTCGATTCTTTTCTTCTGACTACCTTGTTGATTCCCCGATGATGAATTGTCATTCCATCTTTTTTTCTGATTAAAATTTCCACCTCCTGTGCTACTTCCACTAACCTTGTTATTTCCTTCACCTTCACTCTTCTTCTTCTTCCGATCTTGATTGTACTTGGTCACCACATCGCTTCCACCTTCAGCGAGGATGGCCTTTTCCAATACTCTGACAAATGTGTTTATCTAAAACATTGATACCTTGCTGTACACCCAAGGCTTTAGTCCTTACTCAAACCGTCTCGTCTTCCTCTCATCCGTGTGAACTTGATACGGGGCGAACCTCGCTAACTCGTTGAATTTTTCCGCATAATCTGGTACGTTCATATTTCCCTGCTTCAATTCCAGAAATTGAACCTCCATCTGGTTCTGCGAGCTAGTTGGGAAGTACATCTCAAAAAATATTTCCTTAAATCTCTCCCAAGTAATTACACCTTCACCTCCGCGCACTTTGTTTGCTTGCCACCAATAGCTAGCCTCAGACTTCAGCATAAACATTGCAAAAGTGGTCTTCTGGTCTTCTCTAACCATAGCAACGTCAAAAACCTTCTCCATTTCCATAACCCACGTTTGAGACTCGATCAGGTTCATGGAACCTTTAAATTCTGGCGGTTCCACTGCCTTGAAATCTTTAAACGTAGTATTTGGTGGAGATTGAGGTTGATTATTTAATGCTCTAGTCAGTAAGTTAACCAACTGCTGCACGAGATTAGCATTGGCAGTATTATTATTATTGGTAGACTCTTCCTGAGCTGGTTGACGTTGTTGTCTTCTTCGTGGCGGCATATTTCTGTTAAGAATAATATATGCTTATTAAATCTCTATTAAATTCTCTAAATAGTTAAGACTTAACTCAACAATTTAATATAATCATTTAACACATCATCTCAAATAACTTCAATATTAAAATATTATAATCATTTACATCAAACAATAGCATAACTGCTATTTACATCAACCATCCTGAGATAAAGAATCCATAGGATTTAAATATTAAAATATTCCTTAGTTCATAAACACATCGGAATTTATATATAAAAACTAACTAAGTCTTTCACATAATTAAAAAGATTATATCACTGCCCGTCAAGGTGCCAAATAGCATTGCCACGCTCCTTTTCTATGATACGAGACATCGTCCTGCGATCCAGCATGTACGATGGAAGTCCTTCGAACTGGATGGGGTACCTCAAAACTCGATCCTGGGCCTCATCCATTGCATGGTTAAGTGTAGAGTATGTCTCTCCAAGCTTCGCCTTCTTTGCACGACCATTCTCTTCTGCAAGATCAGCACGACGTGACTCTATTACCCAGACCTCCTCTGCTATGGTAAGCCTCTCTGAACTCTCTTTCAGACCTTTATTCAACTTTTCTATCTCTGCGGTCATATCTTTGGTTTGACCCTTCTCGTGGACCAAATCCCATTCTACATTTCCCAGTCGTGAGTGAAGAGTCGGAATCTCCCTTTCCTTCTCCTCTAGAGTAATCTGCTGAATAATAGCCCCATCTATGATGCCCCCAAATTCGGGTCTCTTTCAACCCGACATATGGTGCTCCACGGTGCTACAGTTCACACAAATATTCAATTGAAATGCCTCAAAATAACTAATATGTCTTATATATATTCCAAAACAATACTACCATTCCCCAGGTTCTTTATAACCGTTACATTTGTTCTTGTCATAATATTAAATATTATCATTACAAACCTATACAATTACATAGGCAATCTACACATTCACTTTAGCCTTCTCTTTATCCTTGTAGAATCCTTTGGTCCATTCGGTCTAAGCTGCATTCATACGGTTCAAGCAAGAATAAACATAACAAGGTCAGCAAGTATAACAATTTCATTTGAAAAACATGCTTGAAACATAGGAATCGTATATCTTCAATAACTGGATGATAGTTACGAAGTACTATCAATAATTCAAAATAGCTTTCCTTTTTCCTTCAAAACATTTTTCAATAATAATATTCCATTAATCATCAATTCTAGTTCAAGACATGAACGTCTTATAGTTTCTTTGAAAAGGACAACCTGGCACGAAGTCCGTAAGTCTGGCATAGCTTACAAGTACATCTAGGTGATCAGTCTATAGTACCCTATGTTGATCAACACTACATCCATTAAATGTGTGTACGTTTAAGTTTTGGCAACCTCACGTGCCCATCGAATACTCGATGAAAATACATTTGTTTATACATATTCAGGCTTACCTTGAATCCGTACCAAAGAGTTGGCATAGGATAGCGTTAAAAATTCTATATTGAAAGACTTATAAAGAAATTAGTCAATCTATCAAGATTAGTCTAGCCGAGTTAAAACTGGCTTTGACCCTTTCTTTGAAAGCATATATGCATCTCATAACGTGAATCATTTTGATAACCTGGCTAACACGAAGGTTAGACAAGCGTTTAAGAAAAACTTGCCTTCAGCGTCTGCTACAGAATAATTACGTTTCCTTTGAGTCTTTACAGTCTCTACAACACATAATCACATAACATACCATATTAGGTCATGAATGAACATACTTGGCTCCTAAAGAATCTTACCCTACTTCTCAATCTAATCCCGTATTAGATTTGTTATTATTGGTTCCGGCTTTCCGTTATTCTTTACATCATTCCTACCGACTTCTGTCTCTTCCATAACTTAAGTGAAGTTATTTCATTAGTACAACTCAGTTCAAGTTAATTATCCTTCCTCACGGCTTACTAACGTCCTTACGTTATCATCCGAAACTCGATCGTCATTGGTTAAGTATACTTATTGCATATCATTCACGTTCATCTTCAATTGACTTTCTTTAACCCTAAGTAATCATACTTGAGTTTTAATTATGACTTAATAATATTTTATTAAGTCCCTTTGTTCGTTACTAAACAATTTCCCTTCATGTTCCACTTATAACCATTCTTCATTGTCTAAGTTTTAAGGCTGGCGCTGCGGCGCCGGTGATCCTTTGTTGTGCCACGCTGCGGCGTCGCCCATTAGGGCTTGGAGACCGGATTCGGCGCTGCGGCGCGAGTCCTTTTGTTAACCATCGCGCTGCGGCGCGAGTTTGTAGAGTCTAAAGCTCACTTTGACGCTGCGGCGCCGGTCATTTAAGCTTGGAGTCACACCACGACGCGGACTCTGAGCCACATATAGTTTTGACAGATTTTTAACTTTGCGAGATTCCCGGACTCGTAACTTCATTGTTATAAGTCCGAATTGGCTCGTTCAAGAGCCTACGGTTCACAATTTACGTACTCTATGCGTTCATGCAAGAATTTTATCTATTCGACTTCATTTGCTAAAATTTCACCTATTAGTCCCTTTTTAACAAAAACGATAAACGTTCGTGAATGTTCAACGCTTGTTTCTTCGTTCTAAGTCAGAATTCGGCCATTTTCGAGTCCTCAAATCTATAATGACAAATATGACTTGTCTCCATTGAAAACCAATGTTTCCAAGCTCAATATCAAAATTCGACTTCCATTCTGAGAATTTCACGAATTCGACGATCGTCGTCTAATCGTGTGAATTCCGGCGAAACTTCGTTACTTGAGATTTTTAAACCATTTCACTTGGATTCAATCCATTATACTATCTTCTTGACATACATTCTTCGTTAACTTATATTCATGATAAGTCATTACCTATTCTTGATGATTTTGTAACTTATTAAAGTATAAAATACTTATATTTCTATTTCATGACTTATGTCTTATTTTAATATGAATTATTAATGAGTTAAGTCCTTTAATCATTATTCTTACATCTTCTTATCATACTAGTGCCATTAATGTATACATGTTACAACTTCTTACAATTTCTTATTAAGTTCTTACTAACTTCATCACCATTATGATATGACAAGTTCTTACAAGATCTTCATAAGTTCATAACTTATATAAGTAGAAATGACTTGTTCATGACTTATTACGGCTTATTAAGACTTAAGCCCTTTGGTTTATCATTCCTTAACATACTAGTTCTACCAATACCCCCTTCTCTAACAATGGAAGAGAAAGAGAAACATGGTTCAAGAACACTTACTCTTGAATAACACTTGCTTAATCTTTAATCTCCCTCTTTATTCTTGAACTTCAAAGACTAGCTTCCTAGCTTTTTCTCTTAAGTCACTAAGCTATAAGTTATTGGTGGAAAATCTAATAATAGAAGTTAAGCATCAAAGTGCTTATCCTCTCTAACACTTATGTTTCTTTGAAATGGATGAAAACTAAAAACCAAATAATGAGCCCACTCCTCCTCTATTTATAGGATTTCTAAAGTGAGGGTAGTTTGGTCATAAAGCCACTCCACCTCCTTAATCCACCTCCTTACTATTCAAAGCTTAGCAACCAAGTAAACTTGCTCCCCATATTTACTTGCTCACGACATAAGTTATCTATTGCTTAGCCCTTAAGTCTCTTGCTAATCACAACACTTGGTCACCACACTTACTTAATCATTAAGTATACTTGCTCCCCACAACACTTAGTCCTTAAGTTTACTTTGTCATCACTTATATAAACAGTTTGTGTGATCACCAGACTAACTTATCCTCTAAGTATACTTCCTTCCTACTTTGGATCATCCATGATTTGCTCCATGGTTCAAACTACCCATTGGATCATAGGCTTGAGCTTAGGTTAACTAACATACATAATTACTTGGGCTTCTAAAATAATTTGCTTCACAAATTTTAATTCATAAATTGGGCTTGCAATATAACAAACACTTGGGCTTTGTTCATTAACTTATATTGGACTTCACCTTAATTCACATTGGACTTAACCATTCTTGCATTTGGGCCTTATCAAATCCGACATGTCCAACACATATGGCTTAAAGCCTTATAACGTATAATTTACGTATTCATCTCGTATACTATTCAACATGTACAACCTACCATCATTCATACGTACTCGTATAATACATCAAATCGTACTCATATTCATTACTTCGTATAATACCTACGTATTATACGAACATCACTTAATTCATTACTCGTCGTACATTTTCTTCTCGTAACGTCACTTTCCCTAAGCATTAGGTTTTAAGTCCATATGCGAAATATTACGTTTTCCATAACTGAAATATTATTGGATATTCCATCTCACCTCGATATTCTATCGTTACGTATTTCTCGGAAGTTCAAAAATAATTCCCGAGCAGAAATGCGTGAATAGTGTTTTTCAAAAAATTTCTCGGAAAGCTTTTATTTTCGTCTTGAAAATTCGAACACTTTAATTCTACCATGTAGCCAAAATCCTATGACATTCTGACATTTATAGGTCAGAGAACGACGTTCGATTAGCTTGCTCCATAAATAATTAATTAAATTCATTTAATAAAAATAAAAATTTAATTCTCAAAAATCCGATTTTCTCGGGGCGTTACACGCTCAGTCAGATCCTGTACCTCATCTCGTAACTCCACGTTATGATCGTATAGTGTGTCATACATCTCAGCATCAATGGAGTGCTATGGAAACTCCTCTTCTTCCTCTTCCTCGTAAAATTCCTCCTCAGGATCAGTCTCAGGTTCATGCTCCTGACCAACAACGGTGATCAATGGAGATAACTCCCTCTGTACCAACTGTTCCCTAACGACATGAATGTCTCTGCGCTCCTCCTCTGTAGGTACTATAGGTACTCGAGGTTCCTCCTCCCCTACTCGACTAGTTCCTCCAACGTCAGACATCCTGACAACAAAAATTCGAGTTTTAGTTACTAAGTTATACTAGTGAGCACATACTTTAACACATAAGCACATAAAGTCTTTTATTATCTTTAATGAATTACAAAAATTCATTTCTTAGAACTCGATAAGATTTTTCCATCACTATGTTCTTTCTATAAGGCTACTACCTAAGGTTGTTTCCCCCACCTAAGGTTCATAACCTACAGCTCTGATACCAACTTGTGACACTCCCAAATCCTGGTACTTCAATTCCACGGGATTTGGTGTTCACTGCACAAATATCATCTATCTATCTACCCATAATAAATGCAAGCCATGTAATAAATAGAATAAAAATCTTCCCCTTAAGGGTTACAACATCCGAATAATAATAAAACAATCCCAGGTTAAAGTAACCTTAAACATCTGTGCGGAAACATAAACAATAAGTCTTAAACAACATCAAGTCTTAACACATAAATTCAACATCTCATAAATACAAGTCTTCAACATTTGCTAATCTTGCCCTTGCCTTTACTTGTAGAAGGCTCATCGATTCTTTCGTTCTTTACTGCAATGTTATTATTAAGTAAGAGTGAGCATGAATGCCCATAAATAAAATAATGAAATAACAATGTATAATAACATGCGAGGGAATCAAAGACTATTGAAACAAAAGCTCAACTTTTGAATCAAGAATGCATAACAAGAATCAAAAGATTTCTGAGGGTCATAAGACTTGAACTATGTCCTAGGTTATCAAGGGTTATACTTGAAATCTTTAACAGTCATAAGACTATGAACCTTTCTACTCATGCTTAGGGGGATCAGCCCTTAGTACCATACTGTGCACAATATCTTAATGCTAACGCATAAGTAAATCCCTTTGCAGGGTTGTTCATCTCAGTTCGACATTCGAGTCTGCACCAAAGGAAGTTTGGTTTGGATAATTCAATAAGGGTTCTGAAATTTAGAACATTCATCAACTAAGGACTAGTTGAATCAATAAAGTTCACTAGTCTAATAAAGTTCAACAATAACGATATTCGATTTGAATAATAATCTCAAGAAGTATACAATAGGATAATTATTGTATAACTGAATCAAGCTTTGAAAAGATAATCAATTTTTAATATAACATTTGATCTTGAATAATAGTAATGATAATTTACTCGAGGTAAATAATAAACTTGAACAATAATGACAAGTAGGGTTAGGAAACTTGCCTCATGCGTAGATTACACTTTAACTAAGCACGTTCTTTGAATTTAATCCTACATACCATTCACATTCACCATACCAGTTAATTATAACTTAACTAATCATCAATGATCATTCTTTTGTCTAAACTTTGATTATGAATATACTTAGTCAAATTATCACATTTACTCTCACATAAAATCACTTCATGAATAATAATTTAATTATGTATTCCATACCTCAATCTACATGTAATTATGTTATTTACATGTTAAACATCTATTTTATCATCACATTATACTTCTAACAGGTTTGCATGTTTATTACATTAAATTACTAACACATTGCTAGACTTAATCATTTTTAAAAATTCCATTTCTGAACTTTCTGGAGAGTGGCGCTGCGGCGCCACTGTTATACTTGGTCTTTGCGCTACGGCGCGGTGGCGCTGCGACACGGTGGCACTGCGGCACGGGAAATAAGTTACGAGTCTGGCGCTGCGGCGTGGCGAACCAAAAACTATTCTGTAATTCGCAAAATTGCAGAACACAGCCCAAAAACTCCAATTAAATTACTACTACACGAAATTAATCATACCCACATGTTATAATTCATATATAATCAATACCCAACACTTATAAAGTGATTCTAACCTATTAAAACACATAATCATAGAGTTAAAATCTATAATTTCACTGACCTTGATGTTCTTGAAGGTTTTGAAAATAAAACATAAAAATTGACACTACGGATTCGTTATAACACCGAATCCGTTTGTTTAAAGTTTGGTCTCTTCGTATCAACATGTATAATAATATACGAGTGTAAAATTTAGGGAAACATTTATGTTTGACACACTAAAATTACGTATAAGGGCCATTAGGCCAAAAACCCAAACTCTATAAATTTTGAAATAACAAGTCATCGTATTATGAAACTTATGATATTGGATCATGCATTATATATATAAAACATGTTATGCTACTCGTATTATTACATATATCCATATAATAACATAATTTCTCAATTACAGAGACATAACAGAGGTTTTGAAAGCCATTTTCATGAAAATTAAATGACGTGAAATATAAATTGGATTGAAGAGAATTACCCAAGTGTAGATGAACAAGGATAACAATTCTCTCCATTTCAAATATAATTTCCCAAACTTTCTCAATAAAATTTTCAAACTCTCTCTCTCTTTTCCCTCTCTGTTTTATGCCAGACTTAGCCAAATAATGGAAAAGAAGAAAAAGGAAAATACATATATTAATCAAGTAACTGACACGCATGATGGAGGTCAGTTACCTAACATGGGTAACTGCTCCCAACCTCCCTTAGTGCCATGTTTGTCTAGGTTTCAAAAACTATTTAATCTAATAAAGTTTTATCATATAGTTTAATTAATGTCACACTCCTCGTAATACACAATAAAATAATTAAGTAAGGTTTAAAATATTTAATTTGACTTTTCTAATATTTGGGACAAACTGTGGTTAATTTATTTGGGCCATTAAAATTAATTGGATCTAAACTATATTTGTCTAATTTTAAATCCTATTTAAATTAAAAGAATTAATAAAATATATTAATTAATAAATAAACATATCAATTGAAGGAAAAGAAAAAGAGAACTCAGCCGCAACTAAAAAGAAGAAAACTGGTAAGCTACTTTCTTCTCTTTTTTTTGGAGAGGTTTTCCTGCTTGTTATTTTGTTTATGTATTAGCAGTATCTAATTTTCGTTCCCATATTAAAATTATTGAATTTGTGAAAATATAATTTGTATGAGTTCGTAATTTAATTTTATGTGTTATATTTTATTTTGATAATTAGATCAGATTGGGAGAGTTTAGCGGGTGATATTTGGAGTCGGGGAATTATTTTAGTACTATATTAAGGTACGAATTCCGTACTTTTTTAGCGAGACTCTTTTGAATATAATTTGTTCGTTTTGTTATACGTATAAAAATTTGGTATTGCTTCTTAGGATTATTCCTTGTTGTCCAATTTATTGTGACAATTTCATTTTGGCGTTGACATTAAAATTCGTATTTGTACTCCTTGAACTAGTTAATCATGCCAGTATATTTTGGAGACTTTATTCGTTTGTACCATTGTTAATATATTTTCGTTCACATTCGTGAGTTATTTTTATCATTAATATATTATGACAATTAATAATATTTGTATTTGATAATTCAATTTCGTTTGAATATGGTCATGTAAGCCTTGTGATTTGAACCCCCTTTTTGGCTTACATTTTGTAGTTTGATCCTTAAGGTATACTTGAGCTAACCACCTGTGGTTGTACCACAGGCATGTCCTCTTGACACAAGGGCATGATGTTTTCCGTGGCGGTGTGATCAGTCCACGACGTATCCTTTTGTATGCTCTTGGTATGAGCTTTGGCCATTTGATATATTTTTTCAGGAT